>OZ018394.1:45813084-46332084 GCA_963969525.1 Ontholestes murinus
CAAAGTTTTGTTGAAAGACATTAGCAGTTAGGCAATTGCTCAACAGAAGCACCTCTTTTGTATCTTCCCATTTCACAAACAAAAGTCCATATTTGCTGCACTGGAACACAAATTCACCTCTTATCAATTTATCCTTGATTTTAGGTAGATTTGTTTCTATTTTGGTTACAAGTTCCCACTGCTTCATAATCCATATGCTGTAGTAGAAGCGGTCAAAAAAGAAAGTACTTCTCTTTCTCTTTTGCTGTAGAAATAAGTTTTTTCGCTACACTTTCACCAAGAGTTCCATCTAGACGTTCAGTTTCACGGCCTGTTTATATATTAAAATCGTATGTATATCCAGTAAAAGAATCTGATCGAAGCCACAACTTGATTTTTCTCTTTACTTTTAGTGGCCTATATTGCTTTAACAACTAAGGCCCCTTGAACTTAGTCATGGATTTGTCTATGCTTTGAAAGCTACTATCCTGACGGTATTTCTGGAACGTAACTTTTAAGCAATTTACTACGTCGTCAGTAAAATATGTTTTTCAGAATTCTGCAAATTTGGCGTTAGTGATGCAAAATACATTTTTATGAAATGATTTTGAATCGATTACGAGCTATTGTATTTTATGTTGCTGAATTTCCTAACAAAGGATGAGTTGACCAGTAATCGCTAATTTGGGAAACATGGTTGTAACATATTACAAGCATGCATACAAGCACAACTTGCAGTTACCATTTATCTGTCTCAAGCGATCGTCTCTCCTGGTTTGTTTATGTATTCGAATGCTTTCATTTGTTGACTGAGTAATGTACAAATATAAAGAATGTGGAAAAATATTTTTGAAACATTCATATGGTATCGTAGCTTGTGTATCGGTGGCTAGTGTATAAGTGCGTTTACTAGAAATTAACCTTTTAGAGACAAAATTTGTATCTGGCTTTGACTATAAAGTAAAAGAACCAGACGGCCCTTCATTTTCTTTTTCAGCATACTCATCACTTTCCGGTTAGATTTCTGGTTCTTCATCAGAATATTTGTTGTCGATCTCAGATTGATCATTTGTTTCAGATTATTCATCAAATCCTGTAAAAAGGGCAGGAAATTATTGACCAAACTTTGCGCAAATGTACAACTATCAGAAGATAACAATTGATTCAAATTTGAAAGAAATTTAATTCCTACGCCCTACGTATCCTGAGTATATATCACTCAACACCACCCTATGCTACCCTAGGTTCCAGTACAGTCCTAACCTACACCACTCCAAACGTTGCAGTGTATTTTGAGCCATTAGTTGTAATGCAGGTTGTTGCAGATAGCATTGCTAGAAACCTGAAAGACCTATCAATAAGTCATTACCATTTGATCATATAAATGAAATTTTAATCAATTGTTGTCCCTTAATAGCTAAATGTTTCTGCAAAAAACCCATCGCTTCAATTCCTGTGTAAAAAATTTTACTTCATATCTGTTTGAAAAACTGATATATTAAAGATTCTATATATATTTTTCTTTCTACAGATTATAAATTATATTTATTGCTAGGATGATGTATTTGATATATACACATATTAAATTATGGTAACTAAAATTAGTTACAAATAAAACGTATATTTATAAATTGAAAAGTATTTATTCAAGTTCAATTTTTAATTAACTTTTTTGAAGTTAACGTATGCACCTAAACAGTTTCGAATAATTTTTGTTACATTACTGCTGTAAATTAAATCTCACGCAAATAAACAATTTGAATAATTTAATCAACGCATAAAATTTTACATCCAATATATGCATGCATACATGTTATAAAACGTTTAAATGTTTACCGTGCGAATGAACTGTAATTATTATCTCCGATTAAAATTTAAACACACAATATTTTGATTTATAAATCAATCACCACGATTATGTCGGCGTAATGTAAATTTATATTTTATTCATAGAGTAGTACATTGTTGCAAATAAAAGTCGCATATTTTATTATTGAAATGTTTACTTTTTAATTAATACCGGTTGGATCTAAATACAGTGTATCATTTTAATAATATCTGCGGATATATTGTGGTTTACAGTAAATTTTGTATTTGTAATTGATTATGTTGTCAGTCATCGGCTTTAGAATTGCCATTCGGGCCATGGAAATTGCCGGTTTTAACATAGTGAAAATAAAACGAGCTGAAAATATTCTATATGAAGCTATTCAATGTTAATTAAATTTTTTAAATTAAATTTTGAAATACTAAACATAATTATGATTTGATTTGCTAGCAATATTTTTAGTAATTACATTTTTTGATTTGATAATAAAAACGTTTTCCGCCCTCAATCTAAGATTTTCTAGGAAAACGTCTTAGGAGTATTAAAGGACATGTTTGTATATTTATACTAATACAAGTTTTATAGCGGATAAGATTGCAAACCTTTAGAAGAGATTTGATATATCGAAAGATATACTAACCCATGTATATAATAGATTAGAAAAGATTTGGTATATCTAAAAATATACTAATTCATGTATATAACCGATAAGCACAATAGACCTAAATTGAAAATAAAGTTGTCCTCCGGGTTCATGGCGATCTTAGTTTGTTTTTTTTGCTGTATTAAGAAACAGTCCTCTTGTTCATGTCGTTTCTTTATAGTGTTTTATATTATCACTACCATACCAAATGAGTTTCTTACAAGTGTGACAAGATGAATAATAACTATACTTGACTAATATTTTTTAGAGTTTAGTATTACTCTACAGTATTTTACGTTGATGCTGTATTTAGATAAATTAAGCCTGTCTTAAAAGTAATAGGTTTTTCTCAAATTTTGGTAAAAGTAATATTATTAGGAAATACAACATAAAATATTCACATCATTTTCCATATAATACGATTATATTACTAATATGATACAAACGATAAACAATTGAATCATACTTTAGAATTCAAAACGTAAGCTGTTTAAAAATTCCCATTACGTTTATTACTCGCGCCCGGCAACAAAAAGAATACATAAAATAAAAGAGAATAATACTATTGACAGATGATGGCGCGAGTTTAGTTTAATTTAATACATAGTGGCGTCGGTGGCGGGGGGCGCTTCGAGCGCCGGCAATTGAATTCAAATTTGGCGCATTAGAGGGCTCCCGGCACAGGGATAAACCAATAAAAGTGATAAACCCTTCATATCAATTTCAATTATTGAAACGAAAACATTTCGAATTCAATGCACGTAATTCTGCGGGCATTACCTTTCCGTGCTCTCTAAACTCCCGACTCCAAATTGTTTAATAAATGACGAACTGACGCCTCGACGTTTTCGCTCTTCCGCTTTTTTTTTGCATAAATCATAAAACGTTCTTCAAACATGTAATAAAAACGGTTATCTCGTTAATTAATTTCATGAAAAAACAACTTCAACAATTTGATGAGATTAACTTTTGTCTCATAATATTTGCTGTCATTATCGTAGTAGTGGTAGGGTTTAGCTATTGACCACGTAGTCCTTTCGCTGTGTTTTTGTGTTTTTATGTTTGTCTTTGTATTTATAAATTTAACTATAAAATCTACATGATTATAATACTTATAATAAAATTTTGTCATTGATTTGTAGTTTATAAATATATTTCTATACCTTAAAAAAACTTTGTTAGTTAGCTTAAATAAAAACATCACACTGAAAATGTCACGCCGATAAGATAGTGCTAAAAAGAAGTGCTTCTCTAAAAAAAGTTATAATTGCAGAGCTTGGTAGGGTATAATCCACCAAATTTAAACGAAAAGTATTTTAGAAAACGTCTTTGTGCCTTTTAAATAGTTAAAGAGATTTTAGGTTAATGTGGATTCCAAATATTTGAGGCATGCTCTAGTTTTCTGCGTATTAAAGCGAAATAGTGAGTCAATATTGGTAAAATGTTTTGCCGTACCCATAACAAAACCCAGCATCTTCAAAACCGAAGACATGGTATTTATATGGCTGTTAAAAGTGACATGGTAATCAAAAACAAGCCCAAAATCTTTCATTTCGCATTTTCTTATAAGCGGGGTGCAGTTTTATATTCATATAAAAGAGGCTCTTGCGAGTGTAACACAACAACACATAGCACTTATTACCATTCAGAGATAACTTATTCACATCACACCAATATACAAGTAAGTTTAAACCGTTTTGAATGACTACTCCGCCATTATAACTATTAAGTAAATTATATACTTTTACATCATCAGCATAGGCTAACACTGGACAGGAAATTGCAGAGAAAAGATCATCAATCAATATAAAAAATAGAAGTGGCCCTAAATTAGATTCTTGCGGTACGTCTGAGCTAGAGACGAATAGGTGTGACTTAAAGCCATTGTAGAAAACGTATTTAGTTCTTAGGTCAAGATAGGAAGAATCGAGAATTAATAACGCTCCTGTAATACGAAAATAACTGAGTTTGCTCACTAATATATTATGATCAAGAGTGTCAACCGCTCTCGAGAAATCAATGTAAACCACAGTCTGGCCACGTCCACAGATGCACTTTCTTAGGTCTTGTCTAAGTATTGCTGAATTAAATTAGTTACTGTTGAGCGACCAGATGGAAAGCCATGCTAATTAGTACTTATGTATTTGTGAACGTGAGTATACAAAATGGTATATAAGACTTGCTCGAATTCTTTAGCGGAATTTAACAAGATGGCTGTGGGTCACCATGTTTAAAAATAGGATATATGATTGCACACTTCCAACGCTGTGGAAGTATAACTGTACGAATAAATAAATTAAATATAATAGCTAAAGGTATAGCCCATACAAATTTACAGTCCTTTAGTAAAAACCTGGGAATATAATCATCGCCCGCAGTCATTGAGATTTTCAGTTGATTAATATTAGAAATGATTCAGTGCATATGCATAGGATTTCGCAATTTGTGCATGATTCACTGAGAGGTGTTAAGCCTCTTGCTAAATAAAAACATTAAAAAAATATGAGCAAATGCATTTACAATTTTATTAGGTTCGGCATATTTGCTATCGCCTTAATTTTTCCAAGAATTCGGATTGTACCAGTTTTTAAGTAAATATACTTCCAGAGTTCGTTTGAGTACATTCTTCGAAATTCTATGCGATAGTACAGAGAAGAAGTCGCTTTCCCTTTACGGTGATAATATAACTTTAACTAAATATTACTATTTAATACAGTGTCAAACCAGGGAAGAAATAGATTTGATTTTTGGTAGGTGAATATAGGTATGAACTTCTCTGGGCAATTATAAACTTATTAAAAAATTAATTGACTGCTTTGTCAGCATCTACACTAGATTCGAAAAATGACAAATCAGTATTAGGCCATTGTGTAGGTTGGCATAGTCGTTTCTAAATTTATATATTTTGCTACACGCATTTGGGGAAAAATATTTTATGTTATACTTAATTTGATGCAACACCGACAAATCAGGTAGATGCATATCTTCAGCAAACAGAAAAAGTCTATCATTAGTAACATATGAGGCTCTACAGTCCTTATTAATTGAAATATCAACGAATGAAGTGATATTCAAAACACCAACAATAAGAACAGGTTTGCTTAGAAAAACAATTTCAAGCGCTTCCAGGAAAGTTTCGATATTATCACCGGGTAAATCAGGAAGGACATAAATGAGTGTATAAATCAAAATTGGGTTTAAATTACATTTACACTTAATTAAATAAGTGGTACTATGTTATTTATATGAGACTGGTCAATACATTCAAGTTTAATATTTTCGGAAAATGCCATGAGAACTTCACCTACAGTCATTCTACCAGTAGCTAAAGAGTCACGATCACAACGCACCACATTATATTTAATGTCAAATCATCCGTTGTTAAAAATAGAATCACTCAGCCGCGTTTTAGATGGTACACAATGTCAACTGGAGAATTGCGGATGTTTATACAAAATGTGTTATTCCTAGCAGGTTCAGATATCAGAAATATTGCCAACTGTTGGAATACCTCTTACGTGTTTGGTTTTAATGTTAGACTCTCTAGCGTGTTTACGTCTTGAAAGTTTGTTTTGAGCTTTGCAATAAAATTGCGTTTGTTGAGTTTTACCGCGATATATATTTATATTTTTAAATTGGACATGCTTATTAAGATTTCCACTCTTACGTCCCAAGGTGCCACTTAACCTAATAAAACATTAACATTTTATCAAGAGTGCAGTGAACAAAGTATCTACCGTATTAACTTAACATGCCTTTAGTTTTGCCTAACCTAATAGGTTTAATATCATTTTGACTCATCTCTAAAACTGGAAGAATTTCACTCAAGAATGACGTATCTGTTTTCTCACATTGACTCCGGTAGTTCATAAAAAATAATATTATAATATTATTTTTCCGCCTATCTCTTCCGGAAATATCTTAGAAAATCGTTTCTCCATCCAGCAGCGAAAACTGTTGTGAAGGACTAGAATATTTAATAGATCATATCTCTTCTCTCAAAACTACAATTGCCACTTTCAAGCTATTTAAGTCATCGCCTAATGACGTACATTGTTTACAAGACCACGAGTCTTTTAGAATTAATTTTTCTGACCTGAGATTTTTAAATGTCGACTCAGTCATAATCAAAACTATTTTTATACATCATATCACTCTCTGTCACCTAATTTTAACAGCAATTTAAGCGTTTTAATGGTTTTGGTTAGGAATTTTGGATTATATCATTCCGTGTGTAATAATCGATAAAATACAATCAAAAGTATAAGAAAATAGCAGAAGGGGCGAGCAAACCAGAATATATGCATGGAAGAGGCGAATAGGAGGAGAAAGTACTAATGACAAGATATAGATATAGCAGTGAATAACGGGGGAACCGCTTTGAATAAATGTGAGAGGAGAATGTTCCAATTCTGTGGAAGGGAAGAAGAAAAGTGGGAACATTGGAGGGACATTGGAGAAAGAAATATGGACATATGGAATGGACAAGGTAACTGAAATGAGATACTGAGGCAATTGGCATTATATGGAGAATAGAGGAAAAAAATGTAAAAATAACTACTTTTGTAATAGATGTGTGAGATAATTTATGCAATGGAAATTATGTCAATAAAGTATTAATATACATGGTGTCCTGTTAATGTGGGGAAATAGCTGAACCATAGATACCTGAGATCAAAATATGATGATTTAACACAATTTATCTATATCCAAAAATTTATGGTTAAGCCGAAATTTGTCTTCAGTGTTCAAACAAATTTTATTTCTTTTGTTGGTCAACCCTAGCTACAATCCTGGTCGTGCTTACGTATAAATTATAAAAATGCGTTAATTTGGTTCAAGGAGAGGAATTTTGGAAATAACATGCAAATTCCTCTGTCTAGCTCGAAAAAACTATAACAAATAAATCTTTACTTTTGAAAAGTAAGGAATTTTGCAAATGCTTATTTTGAATGCTCTTGCTCTGTTCCTTTCTGTTCATTATTGGCAAGAATTGATCAAGTTGTATATTATATTAAAATACGATATTTTTTCTTATAGCAAATGATGCACACAAACGAGCAGTGTAAGAAAAATAAGCATTTCGAAAATAACAGACATAATTCCTTTTCAAAACTGATTATTCAAATGTATTGACAATAACAGTAATTACAACATCAAGTGTAAGTAAATTGACTTAAAATTATAATAACAGCAAAACTATTATTCATGATCAAATCAAAGTGATCAAGCATTCAATATGAGTAGTATGCTAAATATTTAATAAACGGTCAAATAAAGTTTATATTTAAATAAAATGCTCAAACAAATTTTAATTTGTTGCTAAACAATAGCCTACTATGTTATAAAAGTTACGATTTACTTTCGCAAGCATCTTAAAATAATATTTATGCATGTATCTGTTATAAGATGTTTTAATTGTTCTAAATTTTCAATTTTGTCGAAATTATAAATTCTGTTTTTAAAGAAGGCCATAGAAAAAAGTTGCAAGGATTAGAGTCGGGAGATCTTGCAGACCAAAGTATTGGACCACCTCTGCCGATCCATTTGATTTGAAAGGTTAAATTTAAATAATCTTTCACTTGAGCTGCATTATTGCATTATGTGTAGCATTATATTAATAATGTGGCATCCATCATGGTGAAACCATATCTCATCCTCATGTCCCCATTCAATTTGCCTTTAATAAATATAGGACCAACAACTCTATTTTTTTTTTTTAAATTCCTGATCATACATTAAGTTTTTGTGGATATTGAGTTCTTGATGTTGTTAGAAATTAAGGAATTTTTTAAGACCAATACCGATGATTTTGTTTGTTATTTTCAGACACTAAATAAAAAGTACATTCATCTGTAAAACACACACACAACTTCTCATTCTCGTTACATTTCTTATTTAAATTTCACAAAATATAGATCTTAATCATCTGACAGCAGTTCTTTATGATTTTGACTTTTATATAATTTATAATCATCGTTTACACAACCATTCTCTTAAAATTTCTGAACAATTATAATAATTGTTGATTGACACGGCAATGGACAATTTTCAAAATTTATACTAAATAAGTCGCAAATAGCACGCCAAGAATATCCGCCAAAACTTCATTTGATAATCTGAACCTTTTTTTGGTGGTGTAAATAATCATTTTAAATTAAACTATTTTTTGTGACGTAATTATTTTAGACTTTTTACACCCACTATTTTGAAGATTTTTTTGTCGAATATTTGTTTACCCTTTTTAAGCACTATTTCGAATAAATCTCTAAAAAGGTCTTTCTGAATCGTCGAGAACGATATTAGGCTGCTTTTTGGGGAGACTAGTTAAATTGAATCATTTCATGCATTATTCGCACTAAGGCGTATCTGACTATTTTAGACAAATGAGGAATGCTTATTTAATGCACTAATTTTTCTTTAGTTATTATTGAGATTATCCAGAACATCATATGTATATTACGTAGTTGTTAGATCATCATTTATGTGTTAAATGGCAGTCTTTCCCGTCCATAAGAAAGCTGGTCGTAGTCTACTAAATATTAATTTACAAAAACCAGTATTAATAATGACAAAAAACAAATGAAATGATCTGCTTCATTTCTAAAGATTCTATGAAGTTCTTTACTAAACACAACCACTCTGTTCTGATGAAAGAAGTTGGCTATCAGAATGGCTTCGCCTACTAGTCCTTTGAGCAAAATTTTTATGATTATTCTGTATATTTATTAAATGGTTATAAGTAAAGTACTAACAGGACACTGTAGAGTTCCAATAAATGTATAATGTAGCCTCTTCGTTAATTTTTCAAACCGTCTGCCGCCTAGAACTGGAAAATATCTCAAGTTACAAAAAATATCGTTTGAACTTATCATTTACATACGATCTACTTTTGTTAAATTGGAATTCTCACACTTTTTAAACAGCTGATTTTATTCCTATGGCTTGTAAAATATATAGAAATTACGGCAAACTAAAATGAATGAAAAACGTTCATTGCATATATGTATTATGGTTTAAAGACATTATTTCATTGAAGGTTATACAATGTTTCGTTATACTATAGAGGCTTCAGTTTGATAAAGTTTATACTATTATTATACAATTACCACTAAACATATTTATTTACAGAAAAAATAAAGTAAAATACATGGAACAAAATAAATTCTGATGTAAGACAATGGATTTTAGTTTTCTGTCTAACAACTATCGACCCGCGGTCTTTAAGCCTGGAATAATCTCTCATACAAACGTCATGATTGCTTTTAAGTGAACATGTAAAGTAATATCAATAAATCAAACGGCATGATCACTAATGTCATTATTAATGGTTTTTGGAATGTGTTTTAAATGTTAGTTTGGATTCAAATATAATTTCAAGGTATTTGCAAGAATGATATGATGAAATGGAATGGTTTTTTAGACAGGTAAATTATGTCAACGATGAAAATGAAATAAAAGGTGGGATTTATTGGGGTTTGTTGTTATTTTCCATTTTGCAAACCATAATTGCATGGTATCGATCAGCCCTTGTAGGATGATGAGTGCCTTCTGGAGGGTGGGGTACTACTGTGTCATCTGCGTACAGGAGCGGGTAGGCTGAAGGAATTAGGTAATGTGGATCAGGGTTAAACATCAGACCCCAAAGCTATACTGTTTCAAATGCTTTTTGTATGTGAGTTTATATGTATGTATATTTTTTTTTAATTTGCCTAAAAGATACAATTCAAATTTTCTTTCTAGAAATAACATGTCTAAAGTTGGATTAAAACCTCATAAAATTTTACAAACGATAAAAGATTAGGTTTTAAAATTCTCTAAAATATTTATAAAATAACGTATTTATTTAGCGGATGATAGTGATTTAATTATAATTTTTGTATTATATTTCTTCACCTGGAGAAGCTACAGTGTAGCAAAACAACTGTAGTGAGTAAAATAAAAAGTTGAAAACCATCAATAGTTTACTATTATTATTAATTATAATTATTTTTCCATTTTGTCAATCATTTTGTTATCATGTATTGTTCCTAGATTGAATAAAACTTGCTTAAATTTAGTAGAAATTATGCAAAGAAGAAATTTGTTTTAAGTGATAGAAGATGTTAAAATTTGCAATAAAGTAGTTTTAAATTTTACAATAAGCCCAAAGATCAGTTAAAAAGTCCACTAGAACAATTGACATTTACTTAGAAAATGGTACATTTTTTCCAAAAGACTAATTAAATTTTAATTAAAAAATTAATAAAATATTTAGGTGTAGAAAATTTTTCTAAGAAACAATTAATCAAAACAGTTAAAAAATTCTACAAGTAGCAAACAATTTATAACCTTAGAACCTCTTGAAATTTTCTAAGGAAAATTTTTAAAGAAAAAAAAATCAACGGAAATCTTTTAACAATAAAACAATAAAAATAAGCCCATTTTTTTTTTAATGCGCTTAATTTTATTTTAAAAAGGTAGTCAATAAGTCAAAAATAAAATAAAAACAATTTAAATTTGCTTAAAAATAGTTTAAATTATACAAAAAATGTTTACAAATTATTATATTAAACAGATAAAGGAATTTTAAATTTAGTGTACAATAATTGAAATTTTAATTGAACAAACCCTAACTAAAGGCGAAATATTTTTCAAAAAAGAAAGAATTGAAACCCTAAGGAAGAACGAGGGTTATTGGTGTATTTTTTATTAAATGTATGTATAACATATAATATTTATTTGTAATTTTGTAAGCAGGAGAAACAAAGACAATAAAGAATAAAGAATAAACTATTTTCTTAATAAAGAATTTTCTCACTTCTTAAATTCTTTCTTTGACCTTTCCGTTTAGCCAATATATACTTTTATATAATCATTAGAAGCTAATAAAGAAAAGATATGAAAATATCATTACAAAATATCTGTAAAACCTTGTCCTTCTAGAAAAATATCTCTTTGAAAATCGAAGCAACATATTTATCAGTATCAGTATGGAGTTTCGACAAATTATTATATTTACAATCAATCAAAACAAAGGTTTATATTTATATTATTCTCTTCTCTTTGGTACTGAACAGTCAACAAGAATATTCAGTTTTCTTCAATTTTATTAGTCCTTCTAGGCATGATTTTAAAGTTGCAACTAAATACTTTTTATATAGATAATTCTGAACTAAATGTACAATATTATAGTGAAATAGATCCATCATTTAAATAACAGTAAATAACAATGTTATTAAATTTTCTAGTCAAAACTTTTAGTAAGTAATTATTAAAATTATAGAATCAGCTACAAATAAATTGTAGCAAAACGTGTTAATTATCACTCCAATAAAAATCCAGTGGTGGGCACATACAATTGCATCCAAACTAGCAATAGCGAAAGTGCATCATCGTTAGTTCGGGTCAGCAATTGGATGGGTGACCAGTACCATTCGCCATTGGGATGCTTTAGAATATCGGTGAAGATCCTTTAAAGTAACAGGCATATTTAGACGCACAATAACACGGCGGAAGTGTCTAGTGTTCTTACTTCTTGGAAATATGTGTTTGTAAATAAGTGTTTCACATCAAAGGAAATTAGCCATTATTTTGTTTTATAATTAGGTTAACATATTTAATTTTATAACATCAACGTATTTCTACGTTGTTTACAATAGTGAATATTTGTTTATATTTGATTTGCTTCTACAATTTTGTTACTAAAGTTTGTTTCCTAGTTATGTGCAAGGTAAATAGAGCATATCGTTTCATTCTCTAAATTATTACAAACATTTCTTTTCTTTCTTTTATAAAATTTATTTTTTTATATTTTAATACTATAATTTGGTGAATATAAAGCTATTAAGATTAACGATATTAAATATTATGCAATTATTTTAGCATAATATCTAAATAATTTAAAATAAAAATTAACTAATCATTTGGTAGCAATTTATTTCTTAATGTGTTATATCATTATTTCCCCTTTTTATATATTATGGATTTAATGAAGATAACGTAGCACACCTTTACTACGTGATAATCAATATTTATACTGAGTTGAAAAATTCACTATATTTTAACTTTAACCATAAATAATTATTGCAAAAAAAGTGATTTTTCAATTCAGCGTTTTAGATTTGTTTAACGGTTTGTACTTTGTGTGACTATAATTTTGAACTTTGCAGGTATTTAAATAAAAATATATGGTCTTATTGTAAATATTAATGCGAGCGTACATAAAGATAATTATTTTGTGAGGAATTTGGAATAAAATATATTCAGAATAAAACAAATGTATAAAATAATTAAAAAACGTATTGCATATCGATGTTATATGAATAATATAACAATTACTTTTATACATAGACATATGTAACAAAGTTTTTGTATCCTAATAAATATTCTCCCGGAAGATTTACCAGTTAGTAAATGTGAACTGAAAAATAATGTACGGATTTTGGTTATTCCCTGCGTTATGTCTTAAATTTAACTTAATATTCTTTTGGGGTCATTCGACTCAAACAACAAAGTATTTAATGATACCGTCTGTGAGCAAACTTTAAAAGAGAACGAGTTGAGAATAACTCACAGTTTCACGACTCCCTGTGGCACCCGCAGCACTCGCCTTTCCTCGCCCTTGCGTCCCTCGTCTGCAACAACAACAACTACAACCAATCTCCACCTGCACACATCCGACAAACACGTAAAAATAATTGATTTCGTGTTTTTTTTTTCATTTCATTGCCGTTTCTACGGGGCAATTATACCTGATATTTTTAAGACGCTCAAGAGGCCCGTAAAATTCCCGGACTTGTATTGTTTCTTAATAATTGTTATTTGTAGCATTTAAGTAGAACTGTTCTAGATGTATATATAAAAGTTCAAAGAGGTTTTCTAACCTATTTTTATACTAACGAAAGGAATGTATAATTTCTTTGGTTTTATCAAGTTAATTATCTTGAATAATTTCATTAATATAATCGATGGTTTATTATAAAAATGTAAAATCAACTCATTTCAATACAGTTCAATATAAAATTACTTGACTATTATCGACTAGAATCTATATTTGTGACTTAGGGAATTATAAACAGATCTACCGTATTCTCGCCCCACCTCAATGAATTATGCGTTTAACTATCGTCTATTTTATCGCTTGAACTAGCGTACTCGTACTCGGCCATTGAAGTGTCAAAAGAATCTGGTTTATTATTAGAATCACTTTAACAAATGCATATCAATTTAATTAATAGTTAACATTGTTAAAAATTAGCTAATAAGTGACAAGTACTGTATACAGAGCACACTCGAAAAAATTTCGAAAATTATTGAATTTGATTCGCGGATCTCCAAATATTTAGTTCTATATAAATTTCGGATTTTAGAAAAAAAAACACAAGCACAATACTATTCTGTACTTCTTACACAGAAAAACAAATTGACTATTTTGCTGTCGGAAATGCTCCAAATGTACTTTTATTTTTATTAAGTTTTGGTTTATATTATTCTATATTATTTTGAAATAGTAGATTGCAAAACTTCCAATAAGTTCGATATTACTCGCAATATAACAGACATTTCTGATTTTATATAATAAAGCCAAATGTTGTACACATTTAATGTTCAAATTATTATAGTTATAATTGTGCTGTTGACATTTCCCTATGATTTTTCGGTGGTTACAAAACCAAAGAGAGAACTATTGCAATACCCAGACAATAGATGGCACTTTTATGGTAATATCTTGACTGACGGTTTACCTGGAGATTTAAAAACTCCAAAGTAAAAGTCGGTTTTCCTATCTCCAACTGTAGTACGGTGATGAGATCATAAATACCAGCCGGTGGGTGTTGTTAACAGGGAACAATAATTAAATGTTTGTTAATTTTATTGAAATCTCTATAAAAGTCGTATAGCTGTTTTTGAATTTGATGAGTCTAAAGATATAGGGAGGAATGTTTATGTTTTCTTTAACTTTTGCAGGCAATTTTGAATTGAAGTTACCATAAAAATATCAATAGTTGTGGGATTAATGGATCGATGGATTATGTTCGATTAATTGTGTAATATTTTCAGAGGCCTTAACAAAATTACCATTTTTACACCCATTGTAAGTATTTTAATTCGGAATTGGATGGATAAATGGTCTGAGCATAGGTCAGTGATTAATTGTAATGCATGAATATGTATTAAGAAGTTTTTTAAATATTTTTAATTAGTACAAATTAAAATCTGTAAATGTTTACAGATTTCTATAAATTTTGAAAATCTTTCATATTTAAGTTAGTTGCATTGTCCTTATGTGCTTTGTTATTTCTACATTCCAAGACAAAAAAATAAAAATACTTTAATATCGAACTCTATTTTTCGAAAGATTTATAATTACGTTTAAAGTTATGTATTTTAAAATTGCTAGTCATTTATTAGTTTTTGTTATTTATTTTTACTTAAACATAAAATATTAGATGGATTAAAATATAAGGAAGCAGTAACGTTAACATAGTTCTTTTTTTTCTGAAATCTAGCAGTAAATTATGTAATGATAATAATTATTCAAAAGTATATACAAATAAAGACTTAATATCTCGAGAAAATGAACAACACAAGAATATACTCTGGGAATTTAGAAGACGCAAACATGATGGTGGAAATATCATTCTCAGATGTAATTGTTTGAGGATAATTGTAATTAATAAAAGTCAATTAGTCTGCGTCATATATACAGTGTTATTATCAAAGTGTGCTCGGTTTAAATTCAAAGACAGTCAATTTTAATAAAGAGGTACTTTTAGCTCATAAACTGGATATTATTCATCTATGACCTAGGCAACTAAATCACTACTTTATTTGAAACTGTTTTCACTAAATTATAAAGTATTGCGATAGAATTCGTGTCGCGGTCATAGGGAGCAGGGTTTTATTGTATGTTTATTTCATCAACCATTAATTATAGTGAAATATCGGATCTAAATATGTATTTAATAAGTGTAAATATGCGTATTAATCCGGATAGTTATAATATTTTTGTTCTTTATTTTCCAGCTCAAAATCCGCGTTGTAGTTACGAATTACTTATTAATACGTTAGAAATAAATGCTTTGTTAGACGTTAAGTGTAGACTTTAATGTACCAAACTATCCCTCTGAGTGTTGTAATAAGTCTGTGGAACTAAACAATTTTATAAATTTTAACTCATATCATCAGATAATTTGTTTTTATTATTTTTTTATTATCAAAATAAACTATTAGATTTAATCATTGCTTCAGTGGATATTGGCTATATTGTTAAATAGTGAATTTAAACTTATTCCTGAAGATATGTTCGGCATTAAAACATTTAATTTTAAGTACATGGACATCTTCTATCAAATAAATTTAAGATCTGACTGGAGTCGAATCTAAATACCAAAGATCTAAACTATGAATATTCAAAATTGTATAAAGTACTTATAGTTATTTAAATATTGGGTGGTTTCATGTATTCGTTCGGAGAATAAGGTGCATTTGAGCATATTTTGCTTTATTATTCCAATAAAGACAAGGAAGGTATGTAGGCTCACTGACTGATATCAAGACACTGGTCGAGCAAAACCGGACGTTAGAAGTGCCAGAGATTGCAAAGATACTTAAAATAGGGCAAGGAACCGTTCAAAGACAGTTTCAACTTTGCTACGTGTCTCGCCTCGATGTTTGGGTGACGCACAAGATGACCGAGAAGAACGTAGCCAACCGCATGTTTATCTGCAATTCACTTCTGAAGCGGTAAGAAAGCGAACTGTTTTTAAAACGAATAGTTACTGGCGATGTATTGTATAGAAAAGTGGATTGTCTATGACAACGTAATGCACAAGGGATCGTGGGGTGCAAGCCGCCTATAGCCAACCCGAAGGCTGACCTGCACCCGAAAAAGATTTTGCTATCCATTTGGTGGGATCATCATGGTGTGCTGTCTTCCTCAGAGAAAACAATTGATTCGGAGGTCTACTGCACGCAGCTAACTCAAAGATAAATATTAAGCACGTAATTTACTAAAAATCTTGTAATTAACATTACTTAATCTTTTATAAGATAAATGTGCATTCTTTTTCTCCTTAGTTAATTTTAGTTCAGAATTAAACCATTTAGGATCGCGAGAAGTAAAAATTATTTTAGATGGAACATACATTTTGATTGTGTCATACAATATCTCATAAAATAATGCAAGAACATGATCTAATTCATTACATTTAAATAATGAATCCCACTCGTCAACTAACAGTACATTATTTATAGCAATGTAATCTCCTCTTATAAAATCATAAATTATATCATAGGCAATGTGATGAATTGAAGTGTTGCACAAGAAATCTATAGCTGGAGTGATAGATATATCAGTACTTGTACTAAATACTAAATCCAGAAAAACTCACCTTTCATTAGGAATGATGTTGATTTGGTACATATTTAGGAAGCTGTAAGTTTCACATGCACTGCTCTGAGAGAACGAGTGTACAACAACACCCATATCATCATTATCCCAAGTTGCGAAGGCATATAGAAATCACCACAAATAATAATTTCTTTATACATATTCTTACTTATGATTGTTTCCAGAATTTGACAATGATCCTGATATTTGGTAATAGGAGAATTTGGTGGTAAATATACCCCGCCAATTACAAAATGTTTATTAAAAAATTTTTTATCTTAACAAAAAGTTGTTCTACAATCGAATTATCAATGAACAACTTGTCAGATGACTGTATCATTTTTACAACTATCAATACTCCTCCACCCCGTAATTTATCACTATTGTTTGGGCCTTTATTAGCTCTAAATATAAGAAAATTATCACACAAAAGTTAACTGTTATATATATATCAGCATTTAAACAACTTTCAACTAAAATTATTACATCGTGTGAACATAAGTTAAGGGAATGAAGTAATTCTTTAATTTTGGTTTTGGTACCGCCCACATTTTAGTAATATATTTTTAGTTTTTTGTACATTAGAAAGGCGATAGCTAGTAGCTTGACTCTTTCAAATAATTTTGGGAAAGTTGTTAAAATATCTAATATCAAGATTATATTCACCGTTTTTAATCCTGTTATTTAGCTCGGACTGTAACGGTTTGAAATAGTTTCTTTGTTTGAATGTTAGATCAGGTTTGATCTTAACATGTACATTTTCTGGAAATTTTTTTTTCGCATTTTTTAGTATAGCCTTAGGAGGAATATTCTCTTGATAAACTAATTTCACAGGGCGGGGCCGTTCAGATTTACATCTTAATCTAATGATCTTCACAAGCGAGGAATATTCTCAGTATCTTTAAGTATATTATGGATGACTGCAGCATCATGCTCCACTCGTGTCGATATATCATTGGACTGAGACTCGGGCACATTGAATACCATAATAATCTTTGATCGTAATTAATAATCGCTTTTCCGATGATCTCTATGGAGATCTCGGAAACTATAAGAGATAGAGAAACGGTTAAATCGGGAAAAAAGTGTAGATTTACGAGACAAATAAAATTCCACTTTCAAAGTTTTCAAAAAAGTCAACGGTAACTAGATATTTTAAAAAAAGTAAAAAGTGTCAATTTTTTTAAATCAATATATCTCGGTTAATATCACAGATAGAAAAAAACTGCAAAGGACAAAGTTTTAGATAATTTTATGTAGATTAATAAAAATTTTAATTCTATTGAGTTCATCTATGTTCATTGTGGCGATTAAAAATACCACAGTTATTGAATCGCGATTCATCTGTTAATAAAAAAATAAAAATAAAAATAATATTTTTGTAAGAAACGTATTATCCTCTTGACAAATGGGTGTATACCACATGCAGAAGGCCATTTGATAATTAAAATATTATTATTCTTATGCTGTTGTTTCATTTTGGTTTATCTTTGTAATACTAATAATTACAATATTGCTATTATAATGTCATTTTCAAGCCGAAAGTGAAAATGATACGCTGATGTATTGAAACCATTGATCACCATATAAATAAATAACGGTTATTCAAAACAAAGTGATTATTGTGTTTAATTTTGTTATTAAATATGTATAACGAAGTAGAAACCTCCATCATCAATGTGTTAATAATATAGAGTTCAAATAAGAATCAATTTAAAAGGTTCTATTCTAAATATAATTTTTGCAGGACCACGGCCTTGCACTTGTACTTGAGACGGAAATATACCGAAATAAAATTATCAAATTTACGATATTATATGTGGTCCAACTATGAGATACTCACCATGTGTATGAATACCGTCGTATTTACCACACCAAATTTCAGAATTTTTCACTAATTAATAACCACTAAAATCCACATAAATAGCGGAGCACATAGTCATATAGCAGTGAGATTTGTGTAGGGGACAACTATAACATTTAACATGTTAGAAATGCGTTGAAAATCCCTGTTTGTCCTAAAATTATCAAAATTATTGCAGATATAAAACAGACACTCTGGTATAAATACACAAGGAGCTGTTAATATATTTAGTCCAGTAAATTTTGTTCTACAATCACCACGGTGTGTCAGGTGTACATTCCAAACACGTCACTTAGAATTGACGATTGACTCCATATCAAGATTAATCCTGTATGATATATCTGTATGTATATAAGCAAAATAGGCGTATTGTAGTACGTTATTCAGTATTGTGCGAGAGAGACTACGCAATAAAAATGTATTTTTCGCTAACCTCGATATTAAGTCTTTTGAATGTATTTACAAGCTAAAATATGAGTCAACTGTTATCTCAATTAATTTGGTAGATCTTGTCTCTGTTAAAGGAACTTGCTTTAAAGTTATTGTTAGTTTCACAGTTTTTGATTCATTTAGTTTCAATCGATTGCTGTTAAAACACTAACTTGCATTTTGATTGTCCAGATTGACTTTAGCCTGTGCTCCCACCCAATGACATTGCTAAAGGTGTACTATCATCCGCTATAGCAATAGTGAGCTTGACTTGACGCTATACGAAAGATCATTAATATAGATTAAAAAAAACAAAGGGCCGAGGATTGATCCTTGGGGTACCCCGCTTGTGATATTTAAGTGCACGGATCGCTGATTTTTATAAACATATTGTGTTTTATCAGATAGATAGTAGAGTATGAGCCCTTAGGCACTTGGATGAAGTTATAGTAGTATCTTTTGATTTACTGTGATAATAAAAAAGCTCTACTTACATCTATAGGGTCCGCCAATAAGGGCGCGTGAATTTTAAAATTGAATAAAACAAGTTGTGTGTGAGGTAGAAACGAAATTTATTTTTCATTCGAAAGGGTATTCGACCCCATTAAGTATGGAAGATAACATCGTTCAAATGACCACCGCGGCTCCGTTTGGTAGCCCGGATCCGGGAGGTCCAATTTTCGATGACTCTGGAGCACATATCGGCCTCAATTTGAGCGATGGCGTTACGTATGTTGACTTTGAGGTCATCGGTGTTTAGAGGCTTGTTGGCGTAGACCAGCGACTTGAGATAGCCCCAGAGAAAAAAGTCTAAAGGCGTTAAATCGCACGATCTCGGTGGCCAATTGATATCGCCTCCGCGCGAGATGACCATGTCCGGAAATCGCTCGTGCAGAATGTCCATTGTGGCATGGGCTGTGTGGCACGTGGCGCCGTCCTGCTGGAACCACATGTCGTCCGTGTCCATATCATCCAGTTTAGGCCAAAAGAAGTTGGTTATCATCGACCTGTAGCGCTCCCTATTGACGGTTATGGCCGCCCCAGCTTCGTTCTCGAAAAAGTACGGACCGATGATGCCGCCGGCCCAAAATCCACACCAAACAGTGACTTTCTGGGGATGCATTGCCACTTGGTGGACCTCGTGTGGGTTGTTCTCACTCCAAATGCGGCAATTTTCTTGTTCGCAGGCCGATCATCGCGACCGTAAAATGGGCGAAGTGCGCGGAACGTTGCTCGAACTGATGACCCATTTTCGTAAAACAATTTAATAATTTGCACGTGCTGCTCGACACTCAAACTTGCCATGGTGATTTGGGGTTATATACTGAACAAATGACAGCAACTTTGACAGCTCTACCTCGAACAACATGGCTGCACCCTTCCGGCAAACTTCGCGCGTCCCTATTGGCGGACCCTTTAGAAGGCTACAGACTGCGATTTCGTCTTGTTCAAATGCATCAAGAAATACGCGCATAGCTTCAGAAGTAGACAGAACACGCCTAAAGGCGATCTATTGGATAGTGATCAATTTTCAAGGTAGTTTGATATTTTCTCATTAAGTATACTTTCTAAGATCTTTGATAGTATCGGTAGTATACAAATTAGCCAGTAATTATACTGAGGGTCACCTTTTTTGAAGACATGAAGATTCCGGTCGAATGCACTGATCAATAAGCTTAGTTAGTGGTATTATATTAAGTATAAAATGTGTTCAATTATATGTACAGTTAAACCATAAATGTCTCGCCTCCTCTTTATCTTTATTATGTTTGCGGTATCCCTGCTTTTGCACTAGACATTTCTGAGAATTTCAATTATTCTGCCTTGGACTTTGATGGAGGAATTTTGGTTATAAAATCTATTTAACCTTATATGGGCGGTGGAGGAGATCTAATAACAGCAACACTCACTGATGCAAAGAATGTGTTAAAATCATCAGCTAAAATATTACAATCATTTCTATATAGTAAATTGTATTCAAAATATTAGCGCTTTCTATTTTATTTTAACTATTGATAAGGAACTCTTTGTGTTAAAAATGTACATTTAGTTAATAAAAACAATTTTGTAAAAAAAAGTGCTAATATTTTGAATACAATTTACTATATAATAATATTCACGTAACTTAAAAAACATATCTCTACAAGAAGAAAAAGCTGAAGTTCCCAGTTGCCTCACTTCGTTTTTGGCGTAGTGTGTGTCTATATTTAGGTTTTGAAGATCTGTCGTAGCTCTGGATTGCTATTAAGATGAACCATTTCACTTAGAAATTGTTAGCGATCTCTGATTATTTTATTGTCAAACCACCTGGCCTGTGTGTCATTTATGTTTATGTTTTTTTCAGAAATTAATTTATAGTAAAATTCATTTAATTTATTTATAAAATAATTCCTTGAAGTATTAACCTATATATTATTGTTGGAAATGTAATACCTATCACAGGAATCAACAATTAGATTAGAGATAGTTAATTTTCCTATTTGACTATATGGGTGATATCAAGTTCAATCATCATTAGCATCATCATTATTATTAGAGAATATGTTGTTTATGCAACTTGGTGCCTAGTAGCAGCAGAATATACGTAGTGAACTCTGATTTAAATTTTTCTAACATTGCTGTAGGAGTGTTCAGAAATTCCGAATAATTGCCATTTGGAGATCGCTATATCGTTATAATAATAATGTTTGTTGTATTCCATCTAATTCGCATGATAACTCATTAGATAAATTATTCAAGAACTTGACATGCTTAAATTTTAAATTTCTGTTTCTGTTTCTTTGCATCTTTTCTACAGAAGTTGCTAGACAATATGTAATTATTTGATGTGCAATACTTAATTTCCGGCTCAGTCACCCAAAATGATTAAATTTATATACTTACCGGATATTGCAGCTTCTAAAAGATTAAATTTATTACTAGGATACTAAATGTTTAGATATAAAAGTTTTGTATTTATCGTTATTTTGTTATGCAATTTTCTTTCAATTTACCGTTCGGTTTTCGGGCGCGGAAATAAAAACCCACCGATCGTGACCTGCTGGCCACAATTTGAGATTCTGCGTTTTTTCTCGTTGACTAAATGGAACAGATAATCTAAAGGATGATAATTTATTTGGGTGCTTTGATACTAACTGCTCGCAATTAAGGACAACCACTTTAACTAATTCCAGGAAATACTTTATAATAATCCACTGCAGTACTAGGTGGACCTTCTTCTGCATTTCTACTAGCATTGTTTTTACCGCTTTTTCTTTGATTTTATTCCTATGCTTCTTGTGATGAATATTTGTACATGGATTATTGCCTTGATTTGAAACATATAAAACTTGATTTTTTGATAATGTTTGTGTTGGTTGTTTTAATCTTCATGGGAACGAGGAGACTTTAGTTGACTATGTCGTCTTTGAATATATTTCCTGCATTCTGTGCGTTTGTCACGTTTTTAAAAACTTGATAAATTGGCTATCTCACGAAAGGGGCTTTTACCTGAACCATTTTTTTTGCAAGGAAAGTTTTATAATTCGTTTTATTAGAAATTTTCTAATATTGGAATAATATTGAATAATTAATAACACTTGTGCACTAGTTTAGCTTATACAAATTAAATACTCCCATTAATAAATATCCTTCGGTGCATATATGTAACTACTAGCCTTCAGAACACTACAACCACTAACAAGGCTAAGCGTAACTACATGATTTTCTTAGGAAAAACCGACGGAAATTTGCTGACTTTCACGCTAAATATGTATGAAGTCGCGATAAATATGAAATAGCATTAAAGTTTTCGTAAAGTTCAGATGGCACTCCGGCAAAAGGAAAACACAGAAAAAACTTAAAATGTAAATCTGGTGCGCGCCAATACTTATTTAATAATTTAAAACCTTTGTTTTCTTCTTCCGTTCAGCCACCCCACCGCCACCCCTCCTCTAACTGAACGCCCATCGGAATCAATGAAAAGTTTTCACTCGCAGTTCACGAAAAATGCTTTTAAAATCATATATTTTAATGTCGGGGGCCGAATTTAAATGGAATTCTTGTGTCGCCTTCTTTCCCGAGAACAGAATAGAAAAAAAAGTAGAACGGGGTACACTGATATAGTTCAACCCCTTCATCGTTCTCCCAGGAAGGAAAGTTTTCTAATACTTCTTAATTAACTTTGTATCAATTCACGATCGAATTATCTCCGTATTTGATAACTTTGTTTTAATCGCATTTATATCGAGGATTAAAATAGGTCTATTATATATTTTACAATGAACGCATTTATTTTAATAGTTCATGTAGTTAATAATCATTTATTATAAAAATACAATTAATTGTTTGTAATAATAAAAGAGCAGTGTTTTATCGTATAGTAGACATCAATAAACAAACATAACTGGACATTGATATTCGTTATAAAATTTTAAAATTATTTAAAAATAATAACAATTTTCAATGTAAGATAGATGTATGTACAAGGGCCATCTGGAGAGTAGTTCTTGTTTGGAAATATATTATCAAATATTAACGCTATATTTGTAAAACTTAAGCATTTAAGACGAGTTTTTGTATCTCAGCTTCATATTTCAGTCTATTGAGATTCATACTCTTTCTTACCTGACAATAAGTCAAGTTTTGAACATGTTAGCACACATCAGCAGCTACAATATTCGCCAGTGCTCCGCACGATGCAACTTTCCTATTTATGTGCTTAATTTAATAGTTTCACGTATTATTGCATTACTTTTTGAAGACATTTTATCATCTGAGATAAAAGTTAGAGTTAACGTTATGTATTTACTAATTTTGATCAAATATAAACAGGAATTAATTATTAGCTTATGTGTTTGTGTGTGTGTACGTGTGGGTTTCATTAGTATGTTGAATGCATGATTGGCCATGTGCATGTGTGTTTGTAGAGGGGGGAAGTAATCATAATATTTGGTGGACGTGTGAACGGTCGTGATGAAAAATCATATGAAGGGTGGAGGGCGGCGATAAAATAAAATCACGGACTGAGGAGTGTCGTCGAGAGCAACGAAACAGAGACGGAGGGAACGGAGGGTGAGAGGGATGGCGGAAAATTCGATGAGCGGCAAAGCAATAAAGTGATGATTGGAGGAGCAGCCGGTGAGAATGAGCTCCGACGACCTTTTATATTACAGACTGGGGGAATCTCGCAAAACCAATATACAATACGTTTCTGTTATACTGGAGAATGGCACTATGAATACTTTTTGGCCTGAAAGGGTGCAGTCCAGATATTATATCCCAGAGATGATATCAACCTTTTTTTCTATACAGCCACCCATACACATACACGACTTCCATTCAGTTCTAATTTAACGTGAACAAAAAAATACAGTTTTTTTTCATTCAATTTTTTTTCACAATAGTGATTTTAGATAATTCGGTATTAGCAATATAGAAATATGATCTATATTCCTAAAATAAAAAAAAATGTCAATACAATAAATAAGAGCAGAGAAGTATTATACTAATAATAGGCATAAAAATTAAGTACTTATTGAAAAATTAAATAATTTAAATACATTAAAAGTTCTATAACAAAATTTATGGAAGTAACAAAACCTTTATAAGAAATAGCTGTTTATTTTTCGTGTTTAAGTAAGCATTAATTTTTAAATCTATGATATTATTTCAATTTAATTTCAGTATTGTATTTTTAATATATTTATTTGTATAAAAGCTAGAGTGAGATTATTTGTGCTATAAATGCATCAAATAAAAATATATAATTTAAATGCGCTGAAATTAACCATTAATTTTAAATTCCGGCGAAGACCAAAAATCAAGTCATCAAAATTCAAATATGCCGCCATAAATGTGGCGCTAATCACACATTTATGGCGGCACATTTGAATTTTAATCCGGCACACACGCTCGCAGGGCAAAATCAACAGCCGTCCGCAACAGATGCCACCCATTTTGCATAACAACCACTTCCGGTATCGTCGTGTTTAGCGTCACGAAAAATGTGATTGATCCCTAAATATAACATCAGGAGCATTCGTTTTTAATGCGCTCACGTCCTCGACTGCAAAAGTGCACATAACAACACTCTTTTGTATGAGCAAACGTGTGGAAAACAGGAAACAGATTTTTGCTCAGTGCCAAAACGTCCGTCCGTTACACCAGGGGGGAGAGAGGTTGAAAAGAAAATGAACGTTGCCTGAATACCGATCGAAATCGTGTATGTACACTTAATAATTGATCCATCCAAACATGAGCCCCCGCACGAACGGTGGGGAAAGTTTAGAAAAACGTAATTTTGTTTCACCTCCCAGCTTGTTTTGTTTAAAACTTTGTTCGTGTATTTTCTTTTTGATTGATTGCCTGGGTAAATGCGAGTTTTATGTAAATATTTTATATTATTAATTTAAAGTAAATAAATATAAAATATTGGTTCTGATAAATACTTTTTGGTATTATTAAAAATATTTCTTAAGCAGGTGTTAATATTTATATGTTAAAAAGTTGCGATTAGTTCTTAGTAGATGTTATTACTCATCTGTATTTTGAATTTTGGCACAGCAAAAATATTATTATACAGGGTCCTGCAACAGTGCGTCAGGCTTTCCTAGCGCCTTTCACGTAAGAGATAGAAAAAATGTTTCGTATAAAAATTTATTGATTTAAAAATCTCTATGCCGTAAAATTATTTTCAAATATACAGGGTGTCCCAATTTTGCGGTATAACAAAAGCAAACATTTTTTTAAATGGAACACCCTGTATATTTTTTCATTTTCTAATTTGGATAATATTTTATAACTTGAACCTTTTTCTGGTTTTTAATTTTGATATGGCATTTCCGAGTTATTGACGTTTTTCTGAAAAAAAATGTAAAAAGCGGAGGTTGACAAAAAAATTTATTCTGATGTTCTATTTAAAATTTAAGAATTTTTCTTTTTCCTATGGTTGGTCATAAGTACTGTTTATGTACTAGTGTTAAAAATTTTCACTTTGGAGGAACCCTGCCTTTGAATCAGACACGCCATTTTCTAAAATTTCAAAATGTCGTAACTCTTTTTTTTTTAATGGAATCATACATTTTTTTAAATTTTATATTATTCTGCATCTAATTTCCTACAAAAAATATTAAGCATACCCTATATCTAAAAGTGATATTTTTAAAGATATAAAAGAATGTATATTTCAAACGGTCCTTGAATACGAATTTGTTTTTGAATAGATAGCCATGACCGAAAATATGCATCTGTCAATTAAACAATTAGTTTGACATGTAAATCTCTCTGATATTTGCTGCAAAGTGATTATCTCCGTTTCGCGGTATAAGTAGACAGCAAATTATCATCATGGATTTCGAAAAGGGCGAACGGAGGAGAAATGTTTAAGGAACTTACTCAATAGATTTATTGAAATGGGAAGTGTGAATTACAAAAAACAAGAAAGAAGAAAGCCTATTATCAACGAGGAAAAACAACTTTCAGTGCTATTAACAGCAACTGAGCATCCCAACGTAAACCAAAAAGACATTGCTGAAGGAACTGGCATAAGCGAGAAGTCAGTACAAAGCATTCTGAAGAAAAATCGATATCATGCATACCATATTCAGCTTCATCAAGAACTGAGTAATACTGATTTTCAATTTCGTTCCGAATTTTGTATCTAGGGAAGACAGGAAATTCAGGACATCCCATAACAACGCATCTGTCAACAGGTAATTTTCACTATTATTCAACTGATAATCCGCATGTTATGAGACAAGTTGATCATCAGCATCGACGGTCTTTGAATGTCTGGGGCGGAATTTTTGGAAACCATGTAGTAGGTCCACATTTCTTTGAGGGCCATCTCAATAGGCCTATGTATTTGCACTTCCTGAATTGAATTACCCGGAACGTTAGCTAATATACCCTAACTAACAAGAAACAGGGTATGGTTTTAACAAGACGGAGCACCTGTCCAATTTTCGCAAGACGTGAGGGCATTTGATTTTTCCCAACCAGTGGATTGGTAGGAATGGACCCACCAAATGGACTGCTAGATTGTTTTTTAAGCCACCAACAGCACCAATAAATATGCATCAACGAATTGTTGAAAGGTCTTTTCAGCGGCAAATTAATTTGTGCCTAAATGAAAATTGAAGATATTTTGAATATTTACTGTAGTAAATAATTTTGTTATCTTTCCCGGCTTTGGAATAAAATAATGAATTGTATTATCTGTTTCTGTTTATCTCACATTGACACTTACTTGCATTTTGTAAGTTATTTTGCCTCAGCATGATCAACTCCGTACATAGAAGTATGTATAATTAAATGGTTATTTTTATGAAAACTATTAAATATCTCAATAACTATGGGGTTTAGACATATTATTATTTGCAAAGTTTGGCATTTATTCTAATCTAATCGAATAATAAGGAAAATAATTGTTTTCGCCCATCTGGGTAGCGCTGAGCATAAATTCTTTAGGCTTGCAAACAATTAATTCCACCTTCTCCAGTAGCATATATCACATCAATTAATTCTTCTCAAAAATTGAATTGTTTAATTGACAGATGCATTTTTTTCAGTCATAGCTATCTATTCAAAAACAAATTCGTATTCAAGAACCGTTTGAAATATAAATCCTTTTATATCTTGAAAAATATCAATTTTAGGTATAGGGTATGCTTAATATTTTGTGTAGGAAATTAGATGCAGAATAATATAAAATTGAAAAAAATATATAATTCCATTTAAAAAACAAGAGTTACGACAATTTGAAATTTTAGAAAATGGCGTGTCTGATACAAAGGCAGGGTTTCTCAAAAGTGAAAATTTTTAACACTGGTACCTAAACAGTACTTATGACCAACCCTAGGAAAAAGAAAATTTCTTAAATTTTAAATAGAACATCAGAATAATTTTTTTTGTGAACCTTCGCTTTTACATTTTTTTCAGAAAAAAAAAATGTTTGCTTTTGTTATACCGCAAAATTGGGACACCCTGTATATTTGAAAATAATTTTACGGCATAGAGATTTTTAAATCAATACATTTTTATACGAAACATTTTTTTCTATCTCTTACGAGAAAGGCGCTAGGAAAGCCTGACGCACTGTTGCAGGACCCTGTATATGGCAGATAAATTAAATAGACAACCAAAACTTATTGATTGATATAATAGGTGATTGATTGTTGAGGCATTTAAGTGTTGAAAATCCATATTCATTATTTAGGTAACAAAACTGTTTGATTTTCAAATTGGTTTTATTGTAAACAATTGGTTTTAGTGTAAACAATAAAACCAATTTGAAAATCAAACAGTTTTGTTACCTAGATATAATATGTGTTTAGAACTATATTTTTTGATTAGTTATACTTTCTATGCTGGTCTGAATAGAATGTGCACTATTAGATGAAGATGTTAGTGCCAAATGAATCAATTTAAATCATCTGCTCGGTTACCTTGGATGTAGTACATTTCAAGAAACGTTCTCTGTTTTTAAAGCATACTTACATCTACTTTCTTGGTATTATTGAAATTTGGTACATGCTTAAATTAAATAACATACAACTACAGATCATAAGATGGTTTTATTAGATTAAAATCACTCTTGTGCTCCGCGTCTCGACACGTTATCCACTGTGAAGTGTGAGCAAAGTATATTATGCCACAGGATACACGGTGTATAGTGTAGCCAACCCCCCGACAGGTACTCTGTCAGTATTTTATCTTTTAATCTAATAAAATAACTTTTTGCAATGAATTGACATTGTAAGTAGCTATTTGGCCCATATCATCTTCAAGTAGGTGAAAGAGTCTTAGTGTAACTCCCTTATTTTAATTAATAGAGATAATCAATCTAATAGATCTACCAGATTTAGGTACTTTCGGTACTTCAAAGCTACATCATTCGTAGATATCCAATGTCTGGCAGTAGTCTCGACCTATTCTTTCTTAATTCAGTTTCTTTTGTATGCTGCGTGTAAGATCTCGTGTAAGCTGTTTGTAGTCGCCAGTCCCTGAGAATACCGCATTCGATTTGTCTTTACATTATGGGCGATTTAAAAGTACTGTAACAGAGCCCTTGGTTTTTTTTTTTTTTTTAAATTGTGGGAAATTTCACTATGGATTAGGCTGTTATTCAGATTCAAACATTTCTAAAATTAAACAACACCAAAAAATCACCAATCTGTGCCTCTGAAACATGTGTCCAGAACTTTAGCCCCAAGGTCAAGAAGATACTCACCTCTTGTAGGATGGCAACATCACTACAGTTTATGAAGTAGAATTCGTTTATGTCATGTGGAGCGCTGATGAATAAAGTAGCCACAGGATGTGTGCTGACATGTTCAGTTGTATTCCAGTCGTTTGTGTAAAGTGTGAGTGTTTATAACACGATTTTGGATTAGTCGTCTGATTGGCGCTTGTGTTGTAATTTTAACTTAGAGAAGAAGAGAGAACAACGATGATGACGAGCGTTCGGGACGACCGTCAGTTATTACCACCGAACTTTCAACTATCTACACTATAGTCCATTCTTAGATCTTTCAGTATTCTCAAAGACTTTTTGGCAGAAAATATGGATTACGACAAAAGCTTAAACTTAAAGTAACAATGTAAAGAAGTAGTTTAAGGTAGTTTCTTATGAGAAAAATTTGATATTTTTTAAAATACCGGATGTTTTTAAATGAATATCGGAGTTTTAGCGATTTGTAATATTTACTACGTGAGACTTAAAAGTCATAGTTACAATTACAAGCCTACAATTGTTTAATCATAATTCATCACCGGAATTGCTAATTCACTACAAGCGTCCAGTACTGATTTCCTCGGGCCACGCGTGAATCTCTCACTCGCTCAAATCAAAAGCAGATCAAAGGCAGTTGGTATTTTTAAACTGATATTTATTTATTTTATTTTATTTCTTTTGACATTGAACGTTTCAATAAATAAATAAATAAATAAATAAATGAATTACAAAAACAAACGAAAAATTTTGTGTGGGTGGAGTATATAATAAATTAAGTTCTTCGACTCAAACCCCATTGGTTCCATAATGTTGGAACGTTTTCAATCCTTATCCACTGAAAGCTTTTATATTGTCTTTATGTGTTATGCACGACTGATTGTTCTCATATAAAGTAAAGGATTCGGATCTCTTATCATCTCAAATCACTCATAAGATTCATCATCCATAATTACTAATTTGGACCGGTAGCAATGTCTATGAATTAAGCTTCGGTAGAAGACTGTGCTACAGAACTTTTTCTTGTGACCCAGCAGATAGTATTTTCATGCAGTATGTATATATAAACACTTCTTTACTTTCTGTCTTTGTCATTTGCATGACCCGCATCCACATATGTAATTAGAGTTTCTTTTAGTTTCTTTTCTTTATGATAATATAAGCCGTAGTCTTGTGTAAATATTTAAGGATCCTTTTTAACCTTTTCCAATGAATTTATCTGGGCTCGCTCTCAAATCTACTAAAGAAATTGACAGAGAAACTCAAATCAGGTCGTGTGGTTTGCGTCAAATACATAAGACATCCAATTAACTTTCCATACAGTACATGCTCATTAATTTTTGTTTCGTATTCCTCAATGTATTTAACTTCCATTGGCGTGCTCACAGATTTACAGTCATTCATGTTGAATCTAATTAATAACTTTTGAATATAGACTTGTTGACTAAGAAACATTCCCCGTCCATCAGTCGTCACTTTAATTCCTAGAAATATAGTTAATTTCCCTAAATCTTTCATTCTGAATTTATTCATCAATGCGTTTTTAATTTTACAGATCATTCTCTTATCACCTGCAATAATTATGCCGTCAGCATATAAGAGAATATAAATGTTAGCCTTTTCACAAGTTCCTATGTATAATCAGCTTCTAAGTTGATCAAACCTAGTATCTTTATGAAGTCATCAAAGGTGTGATTCTAAGCAATTGATGCCTGCTTAAGACCGTTAGTTTACAAACTAAAATTTCATAAATACTTCTTCATCCAAGTTACTATGCAAAAAAGCATTCTTAACGTCCATTTGTAACACAAATAAATTATTCTCATTCACTACAGACAGTAACATTCTCAAAGTTGTCAGTTTAGTAAGAGGTATATAAGTTTCATTATAATCAAAACCAAAACGTTGTGCACACCCTTTAATCACTTATTTTGCCTTTCGATGTACTTTGTCATTTTCACCAGTCTTTTTTCTAAACACTCAACGATTACCTATGACTTTTATGCCCTGTGGCAACTCACATAAAGACCATGTTTTACTTTCACTTAATGCACTTAATTCTGCAGCAACAGTTCGGTACCATTGTTCCTTGTCATCTCGAATGTCGATATCATCGTAGTAAAGCAAAAATAAAAATAAAAAAGTAATTTTTTTACAGTCTTGAAGAGATCGTGTCATCCATTTTTTCGGGAATAAACTAGACCTAACATGTGTAGTTGTATGTATATACATTTTACATAATCCCATTTGCAAAAGATGAAAATATGTCTAAATGAGGGCAAAAAATAATGGTAAATAGAAAGAACAAGGGAATCTCACTATCTACCAGTAAAAAGGGTTAGAGTGAAAGATCATCGCAGCTGCATAAACTCTGCCCAGCTTCATCCATTGAAATTTTTGTGTGTTTTATATAATATTTTTGTATTTTCTTATGTATTCTGTTAGAAAAAAGCTAAGGTATAATAAACTAAACTAAACTAGTTGATGGGAGAATTCTCAACGTAGGCTTCTGCACTGTATACTAACACTGCTTAATCATCCAGCCATACAGGTTTTGTTCTTGAGTGTGAACTCTTCCATATATCTCTAGAATGATCTTCTTCATCCTCTTCTTCTAGTTAATCATCTATTTCTGTGTTTTCTTCCGCAACTTCTTCAGCAGCTAACAAACATTTTGAATCAGTGGATTTTACATCAGATGATTCAATCTGATATTTTGATTAATCGAATCTAATGTCCTTTCCATAATAGATTTATCCAATATTTGGATACCAGAGTTTGTATCTATTTGTACAGTATCCAATGAACTTGTCAGTTCCTTGGGCAAATATGCTACACAACCAAACATTTTTAATCCTTTAATATTTGGTTTTGAACCATACCAATAACTCGCTGGGACTTTCTCGTTGAGTGCATATGTCGGATTCCTGTTAAGTAGATATAAGGCTGTCCTTACCGCTTTAAACCAATAACATTTGTCTAGTTTCGAATTGAACAATAGACAGCGAGCTTTCTCACATATTGTTCGATTTAATCTTTCAAAAACCCGTTAGATCAAGAATGTGAATTGCCTCTGGTTCGAGCTTGCCAAGGTTGATCAAATCATTTCCCAGAGCACCTAGGCCTCCCTAGACACGGTGTACCCTCACTAGGCCCGCTCTTTAAAATAATTTGCCCTCTCTTTCGATATGTATGCCACACCATTGTCACTGCAAAATCTAATAATTTTGCTATTGAAATGCTCTCTTTTCATTGCTTCAAACACCTTGAATTGTTTAAATACCTCCACCTCTGTCTTCAACAAGTAGACCACGAAGTGTGTGTAGTCATCTATGAATGTAGCCATATATTTACATTCATCATGTGAAATCGGCGTCATTGGACCCATGAGATCATTATGTACTAGCTGTAGTGGTCGTGTGGCTCGCTTTCTTGTTTTATTGCATGGCTGCTTTGTCTGTTTGCCCTTCACATGTATCTCACATGTATCTGTCTGTGATGATTCAGTTTTTAAATGCATTCCTTTCACTTGTTTAGCAAGTTTCTTGATGTTGTCATAGCTTAGGTGACCTAACCTCGCCCTAGCACTTCCTTGATCATTATCAATGTGCTTTTGCCGTCTATATTGCAGTATATTTGCATTTCGCCAATGCTGTCAGCTTGCACAGTTGCACTCGTTTCTGAAACTTTAATTTTAATGGGGTATTTGAGCAATTTAACATTTACCTTCTCCTCATTATTTAGATGTTCCCCTGATCCTGAATCAAGCACCCAATCGGACAATGAAAATTCACCAATATGAATCCTCTTCGTCTTCATCCTCTGGTTAACGTGTGCGTATTGCTGCATTTGCTGAAGATTTTTTTATATAAGTCTATTCTTTACCCTGCAGTCCACACGGTAATGCCCAAACATTCCGCATTTGTGGCATCTCACTCCACTTTAACTCCCGCCTTTCATAGAGTTTCCGGAGTTGTTGTTTCCTTAATAAGTTGCAAAATCTTTCAAAATCATTTGATGGCTCATCTGTAACACTTTATTGCACTTGTTGGGATCAGCTGCTCAGTTTGATACGGCGGGTCGTGGTTCATAGATGTTAATAAATGATGGGCGCCAGGAATAAGGGAATTCCAGAAAAGACAACACAAAGAAACGATCAGTAGAGAGGGTGAACGTAATGAACTGTGCGCATAAGGAGAATAATTAAATGTCACGATAAATCTCAACTATTCTATTTACTACATCACAATTGAATTTAGTTACAAACAATAAGAAAATTATAAGACAAGTTATATGACAATTATATAACAAGTATTAGAAAGATTATATGGCAAATTATATAAAAATTATAGGACAGTTATATGACAAATTAAATGGCAATTGTTAGAAAGATTATATGGCAAATTATATAGAAAATTATGTGAACAATTATATGACAATTATTAGAAAGATTTATATGGCAAATTATATAAAAATTATATAGAGAATTATATGAACAAATTACATGACAGGTGACCTAATACCGTCCTTGCCTCCAGCACGTGGGTGGCTAGTCTTCTCGGGGACGGAAGGTCCTCTTCGAGACGAGGATCTTGATTCCGGGCAAGGAATTCCTGGCTCCAACAGGAAGAGGCAGCTTATGGCCGGCTTGCCTAGTTGGGCTTTGCGTTTCTACCGATTGCTTGGCACGCCTGCTTACGGCACCACTGGCTGTACGGCTTACTGGTATATGCTTGCCTGCTTGATTTTGAAGAGCACGATGGAACCTTCGCCTCCTTTTCTGCGTCCGTCCACTCCTCTTGCCACGTCCCCTGTGGTCCTGTGATTCCTGTGCCACTAGTGCCGCCGGAGGTCAAGGATTGACATGAAAAAGTACAACCGTTAAAAAGAAATAATGGTATGAATATTAACTACTCAGAAGTAGCGATTGCCAAATTATAAATTAACAACCAACAGGCACACGCCTGGGTAAATTCAATTAATGATATAATAACAATGATTGAAAAATAATAAACTAACCGAATGAGCAATTATTAAATATTAAATTAACAAATGAAAAGGCATAAGCCTGGGTAAATTATATAATAACAAAGAATTGAATGAATACCAGTTAATAATTGCAGATTCGGGCACCGAAAGAATTGAACCGCGTGTTCAGAAGGAAACTACTAACTCACTAACTAACTAACGTGCTGGTTCGTGTCGTCGATTACGCATCTCAGCAGGAAATGGAAATTACCCGTTAATTACATTAAACAAAACAAGCAATATTATTACCAAAAACACCCTGTAATTGTATTCGCCTAGCTACGAAATTATAAAACAAAAACGTCCATGTGCAATTAGGACGAAGCGCTCTCGGTTACAACAAATTTTACGGAAAATATCAAATCTGCAAAATATAACAATCAAATCTGCAAACTATAACACTCGCTGCCTGACGCAGCCAAAATCGCCCGTGCGATCAAAAATCTGCAAAATGCGCTACGCCAAAACTACGGACACCACGCCGAATTTAAATTTCCGAAAAACGTAACAAATAATCTACTATGCGAATACAACTACAACTATACTATACAAACCAGACAATTATACTCTATCGGACGACCGGACATCACCGTGACATGACAAACCCACACATTAAAATTTCGTCGGCGACCGCCGAAGAAGAAGATTGTCGGAGAAGAGAGCGATTTTTCGCAGCGTCTTCGTATTATCACCGCGACCCCCTCCATCACTCCACACGGTATCACTCCGCGGGCGCGACAATTTTAACGGAGCGAAATTTAAATTAAATTTCGTTACACACCACCCTTCCCTCGAAAGAAAAATTTTAAGAATTGAAATTTTTCCAAGAAACATTTTCACGTGAAAGATGAGAAGGAAACCGTTGTGGGTCGGAAGTGACAGCGTCCATTTCATGTGAACAACGAAAAGGATTAATGAATAAACAAATAATAATACTCGTCAAAATCGGGATTAAAAGTCACAATCGAGAATAAATAAACGTCAATATCAGTATAAAGTCATAATCGAGAATAATAATCGTCGAAGCTGATGTAAGTAAATGCCATGGAAATGTACGTGTCTTGGATTTCGTCACCCTGAGGGTCAATAATAACGAACCACATTCAAGGCTTGATTTCCAAAACACCCTTCTCGGTCAGTACGAGAACAGAGCATCCCCAATGACAAATCATCTCGGTGGCATCATCGGAATATGTCTTTGAATTGCGACAAGGCGTTCGTTTGCAACCATCGGTGTCCCTTGACACCCTTCACCCCATGGTGAACCACAAATACAACCGAACAGATATGGCCGAATTTCACAGACGTACTTCTCGAATTTTTCGAGAACAGAGGATTCCTGATGACGATGCCACAAAACCAAAACTAAGCGCGTCGTGGGTAAAGCAGGTGTTCATTCCCGATGACGGCTGTCTCGTCGATCGCAACTGAAGGTAATAAACCTTCCCTAGTTGCTTAAGTCTTAACTGCCCCACCGTTCGCAGTTAAGTGTAAGGGCCTCCACAAAAGTAACATATAAAATGCCCTTTCCATATTAACAATGAACTGATATTAAACATCCTCCGTCGAGGTAATCTCGTCATCAAAGGAAGAGAGGTCTGCTTTCAGGTCCTTAATATGCCATCGCCCTATATTATTCCCTTCGGCGTTTCGCAACTCATACACAAGAGGGGAAAGGACTTTAGTCACAGTACAGGGAATATATTTGGGTGCCAACTTAGCAGAAAAATGAGATGCTGCATTCGATAGCACATAATTTCGTTTCCACACTTTGTCTCCCACTGAAAATTTAAGCTCTCGCTTTCTCAAATTGTACTGCTGAGCATTACGATTGTAAGCGTGGAGGAGTCGTTTGCGAACATCTGCATATAAATCGGGTAAATTGTTAAATGTTTAATATAGTGATCTATGTCGGAAACGAGAGGAACATTATTCTGATTATTCGCGACTGTACCGTAATAATCCCCAGAGATGGGAATGTTACGACCAAAATTCAAAAAGGCAGGGGACAATCCAGTGGCATCGTGCTTAGCGCAGCGGAGTGCTTGAGCAATTTTAAAAATATTCTCATCCCACGTACGATGATTATCGTGGATATACGAGCTCATAGCGGCCAAGAGGACACGATTTACCCTCTCTGAAGGATTAACCTGAGCATGATATTTGGCATTAAACCAGATTTTCTGAACACCATAACCCTCTGCTAATTTTTTAAAGTCTTTGCTGACAAACTGACTACCATTATCACAAATAATAATCTGTGGCACCCCAAAGACCAGAAAAACTTGATTTTCTAAAAACTTAGTCACCGCCCTGGTTGTAGCACGAGCCAAGGGCTGCAATATAACATATTTAGTGAACCAATCTACTACAACTAAAATGTACTGGTTTCCTGACTTAGAACGGGGAAGAGGACCGAGAAAATCGATCGATATTAGTTGAAAAGGGAAATTTATGTTTTTATACGAGTCCATGAATCCCGGACGATCCTGGTTCGAACTTTTATTCGCAGCACAAACACGACACTTTTTAACATAGGCAATAACATCTTGCCTTAGGCGTGGCCAGTAATAGTGTTCGGATATGCGTGCAAAAGTCTTTGCTGCACCCAAATGCGCGGCTAAGGGACTGTCATGAAATTCATGGAAAACATTTTTACGATTTGCTCGAGGCACGACCAACTTCCAATTATTAAGATTAGTAGACACATCATGTTTAACGGGAACAAGCTTATACAAACAATTATTGTCGACACGAAATAAGGGGTATTTAGAAGGGGTAGCAGTTACCAACTTTATCATTTTTAAGTACCAAGTATCAAATATTAATTCATTACATTTTAAAAACGCAATATCCCTTGACAAAGCATCCGCCACGACATTACTGGCACCTTTTCGGTGTTCTAGATCAAAATCAAACTGACTCAACCTCACTGCCCACCTAGCCAATTTACCCGCTGGGTCCTTTAAATTGCTTAGCCACAACAAAGAATAATGATCCGTTATTACTTTAAATTTTGTACCCTCGACATAAGGTCGGAACTTCTCAACACCAAAAATAACACCTAAACACTCTTTTTCAGTTACAGAATAATTTCGTTGGGTTTTATTTAATGTTTTACTTGCATAGGTTATTGGATGTTCAATCCCATCCATTTCTTGATATAGTACCGCTCCTAAACCCGTGTCAGAAGCGTCAGTTTGGATGATGAATGGCCGTTTAAAATCCGGACTGGCAAGAATGGGTGCGGAGGTGAGGCGGCGTTTGATTTCGGTGAAGGCTTGATTAGCTTGTTCGGTCCATACGATAGGCTGAGATTTACGTTTGCCCTTAAGCAAGTCCAAGATGGGAGTGGAAATTGAAGCGAAATCTTTAATAAATCGTCGGTACCAAGATATTAGGCCTATCAATCGTTTGATTTGAGTGGCAGTTTGAGGAACAGGAAAATTGATTATGGCAGCTACCTTGTCAGGGTTGGTTCGTAACCCACGTTCATCAACAATAAACCCTAAATATGATAACGAAGACCGACAAAACTCACATTTGTCAAAATTCACTGTCAGATTGGCATTACGGAGACGAGTATATACATCATAAAGAATTGTCACGTGCAATTCAAAGGTAGGGGTTGCAACAACAATATCATCAAGGTACACGAATACATAGGGTTCCAATGTAGGACCTAAAATATTATCCATAAATCGTTGCATGGTCTGCGGAGAGTTAGACAACCCAAAGGGCATCACCGTAAATTCAAACAACCCTCGCCCTGGAATACAAAATGCAGTTTTCGGACGGGACGACGCTTCCAAAGGAATTTGCCAAAAAGCATGACGTAAGTCGATGGATGATAGATATCTTGCGTCACGTAATTTATTTAATATAGAGTCAATATAAGGCAGGGGGTAAGAATCCTTAACAGTAAGGGCATTTAGTTTACGCCCATCGAAGCAGGCTCTTAGTTCGCCCGAAGATTTTTTTACGAGTAGCATAGGGCTGCACCAGGGGGAATTAGACGGCTGAATTACACCCAAATCTAACATTTTGTCAACTTCTTGATGTAGGTGTTTCTGCATTGCAGGCGACAGCTGGTATTGTCGTTGCTTGACAGGCCTGGCATCGCCAGTATCAATATAATGCGACACTAAATTTGTCCTACCCAATTTATCTGATGACAATGATTTAAAATGATTTACTACTACCTCAAGACTATCTTGCTGCATAGAATTTAACTTTGATTTATTGTGAATAACATTAACTACATTTACTGTACAATCCCAAGAAAAATTATTAAAATTTAATGATAGCTTAAACTGTCGACAAAAATCGGTGCCTAAAATAAAAGGATGTTTAACAGAAGGGATTACAAGAAAATTTGCAAACATACACGTCTTGTTTAAACAAACAGGAATATCAACTGAACCGAGAACATTTTGCACCGAACCATCGGCTGTGGTTACATGTAAATTTGTGTCAGGTCGAAGAGAAATGTGAAATTTATCTAACAGTGCGAGTCCAGCTGCACCAATAATAGAATGATTGGCACCAGAATCTAACAGTGCGGGGAAAGCATGACCTAATATAGAAATATCAACATAAGGGCGATTATCATTTGGTTTTGACACAAAAACAGGGGCAATATTCCTGCGAGGGGTGGAAATATAGAAAGATCTTAGTCTGACCAACCAAGAATTCCATTCAGTTCGGGTAGGTGCACATAACTTTAGTGGGACGACTCTGGAGCGGATGGAGCGTGGTCCCTGCTTCGACCATCCGTACTTGCGTTTTTTGAACACCGTGGACAGGTAGCTAACACAACCTCCTTCTTTCCACACCCGTAACAAAATTTACTCCGTTTCGCCCTACATTGACCAAAGCGATGACCCTCACGATTACAGTTCCAACATACAGTCCTTTTCTCGACACCTAAAGAAGAGACATTTGTAACTGATGGCACAGTTTGACAAGACATACAAGAAACATTTTTCTTACGACACGGGGAAATATAACTCTCCGCAATTAATCTAGATTCCTCTAATCGACAACATAAATCATCCAACTCACTAACAGTATCAAAAGTAGCTTGAGCGGTCTGAGTTACAAAAAATGGCAATAACCGCTTACGTATGAGACTCACAATAACCTTCTCACTAGGTTGGACTGACAACCTTGAGAACAAATTCTCTAAACTAGCAATAAAAACACTTACGTTCTCTGACGAACATTGAGTTCTAGAGTTAATCTCAGTCCAAACCTCAGCATCATTATCCCTAGGTAGGAAACGTTCTTTTAAAAGTTTTACCAACTCATCCCAGCTGTGCACCCGTGGCAAATTTCTATAGAACCAGGTTTGAACTTCTCCGACAAATAAATCCCCTGCAGATTGAAATAGCTGTTCCTTTGTCACCCGTCTGGAAACTCTCAGCCGTTCAACACGCTCTAGAAAATGAAATAAGTTACTTTTGTTATCTTTATCAGGAAAAGTGATGTTCCATTTATAAACAGGTTGATAAGACCCGGACAAACAAGGTGGAGGAGTATCACGTGTTGGAGTGGAGGACGTTTGCGGACTGAACGCATCAATCGGCTCCGTTTTACTAACAAATTCACTCTCAAGAAGGAGAGCCTCAGATGAGAGCTGTTCCAATAGTTTTGTCTCGTCTGTTGATACTGGTGACATATAATTTAACCGGTTCGCCAAGTGCTGCAACCTTGTTTCAATTCGTTTGTGCTCAATTGAACCCACTACATTAGTAAATGAAGAAACAACCTGCTTCAAATCATTAAGTGTTACTTGAACCTCCTCACAGTCGGTCTTAAATGCGTAGTTATTTGTGAAGGTTATAAAACTACGATCTTTGGTCTCTCGAGCCAATGAACCTCGCAACAATTTGCGTTTTTCATCAGCCGAGGCCCTTGAAAAATCAATGCCACGCAATGCCAACTCGTAAGAAACTTCATGTGCTTTCAAATAATTTGGTTCGAACCGCATGTTAAAGTATTAAGTATACACAAATAAGAATTACTAACCGACTCACTGCTAAAACAAAAACAACCCCGTGGTTAATAGAACATAAAAATGGTTAATTAACTATTTAAAGTTATTAGTGGCAAATTACTAGATCAAAAAAAACTCCAATTTCAACGCACAGTTCAAAAAAACGTACCCAGTACTCACTGACCAGCTGATTTATTCACTGAAAAATTGGGCCCCACACGTTGGGACGCCACTTTTGTGTAACACTTTATTGCACTTGTTGGGATCAGCTGCTCAGTTTGATACGGCGGGTCGTGGTTCATAGATGTTAATAAATGATGGGCGCCAGGAATAAGGGAATTCCAGAAAAGACAACACAAAGAAACGATCAGTAGAGAGGGTGAACGTAATGAACTGTGCGCATAAGGAGAATAATTAAATGTCACGATAAATCTCAACTATTCTATTTACTACATCACAATTGAATTTAGTTACAAACAATAAGAAAATTATAAGACAAGTTATATGACAATTATATAACAAGTATTAGAAAGATTATATGGCAAATTATATAAAAATTATAGGACAGTTATATGACAAATTAAATGGCAATTGTTAGAAAGATTATATGGCAAATTATATAGAAAATTATGTGAACAATTATATGACAATTATTAGAAAGATTTATATGGCAAATTATATAAAAATTATATAGAGAATTATATGAACAAATTACATGACAGGTGACCTAATACCGTCCTTGCCTCCAGCACGTGGGTGGCTAGTCTTCTCGGGGACGGAAGGTCCTCTTCGAGACGGGGATCTTGATTCCGGGCAAGGAATTCCTGGCTCCAACAGGAAGAGGCAGCTTATGGCCGGCTTGCCTAGTTGGGCTTTGCGTTTCTACCGATTGCTTGGCACGCCTGCTTACGGCACCACTGGCTGTACGGCTTACTGGTATATGCTTGCCTGCTTGATTTTGAAGAGCACGATGGAACCTTCGCCTCCTTTTCTGCGTCCGTCCACTCCTCTTGCCACGTCCCCTGTGGTCCTGTGATTCCTGTGCCACTAGTGCCGCCGGAGGTCAAGGATTGACATGAAAAAGTACAACCGTTAAAAAGAAATAATGGTATGAATATTAACTACTCAGAAGTAGCGATTGCCAAATTATAAATTAACAACCAACAGGCACACGCCTGGGTAAATTCAATTAATGATATAATAACAATGATTGAAAAATAATAAACTAACCGAATGAGCAATTATTAAATATTAAATTAACAAATGAAAAGGCATAAGCCTGGGTAAATTATATAATAACAAAGAATTGAATGAATACCAGTTAATAATTGCAGATTCGGGCACCGAAAGAATTGAACCGCGTGTTCAGAAGGAAACTACTAACTCACTAACTAACTAACGTGCTGGTTCGTGTCGTCGATTACGCATCGCAGCAGGAAATGGAAATTACCCGTTAATTACATTAAACAAAACAAGCAATATTATTACCAAAAACACCCTGTAATTGTATTCGCCTAGCTACGAAATTATAAAACAAAAACGTCCATGTGCAATTAGGACGAAGCGCTCTCGGTTACAACAAATTTTACGGAAAATATCAAATCTGCAAAATATAACAATCAAATCTGCAAACTATAACACTCGCTGCCTGACGCAGCCAAAATCGCCCGTGCAATCAAAAATCTGCAAAATGCGCTACGCCAAAACTACGGACACCACGCCGAATTTAAATTTCCGAAAAACGTAACAAATAATCTACTATGCGAATACAACTACAACTATACTATACAAACCAGACAATTATACTCTATCGGACGACCGGACATCACCGTGACATGACAAACCCACACATTAAAATTTCGTCGGCGACCGCCGAAGAAGAAGATTGTCGGAGAAGAGAGCGATTTTTCGCAGCGTCTTCGTATTATCACCGCGACCCCCTCCATCACTCCACACGGTATCACTCCGCGGGCGCGACAATTTCAACGGAGCGAAATTTAAATTAAATTTCGTTACACATCGTGTCCTTTTTTCTTACAATCCGAACGTTTTGCTTCCTAGTCGAGATTTTATAAAATTCGTTTAGAGTTCTTTTGTGGAAAGGGTTTCAGTTGCTGTTACTACACTATGTTGCTCAGCTGGCATTGAGAGGAGAAGGTAATAGATTACGTCAGTTTTTTCCAAGATGTCGCCTGTGTCCTTCAATTTACAGATCAATTTGTCAAGATTAAGAAAATAACCTGAATGCGCCCCTCGAGAAGAGTTAAATTTCATAAGTAGCAGCCTCTTTCTTAACAATAACTGACCAGTAATGCTTTTTCTCTTGAATGCGTCATCTTCCAGATCTCGTAAGCACTCTAGCAATCCTTTATATACTCTAAATGACTGTATGAAACATGCTATATTATTTGAATGCGACATTTCAAAATCTTTTTGTTTTGATTTTCTGGAAGTCTTTTGTTCTTGTCCGCCATTTGCTCTGCTGTATCGACCATGAGTCCATCTTCGTAAGATGTTTAAGTAATTTCCAGGAGATCTACTAATACGAAATTTCCAATTGCTGAAGTTGGTTCTATCGACTCCGCCATTTTTCTAACCTGTTGTTATGCTGACTCGCTTGAATCAGGTTATGGGAAAACGAGAGTTCATAAATTGTGTTTATCTACGATCGTACAGAAAGGAGACGCTTTTTGCATCATTTTTCATTGTAAAAGTGGCTTTTTAAAGCACTAGTGCTTTTTTACGTTTTTATTGCACGGTAATGTCAAACTGTTTTTATTGCACAGAAATGTCAAATTTGACAGATGAATATATTATAGCACAAATTTTCGACGAAAAACTTATTTTTTTATTAATTGATACAAATAACTAAAAAACTATAATTAAAATATATAATACAAACCAAATGGCAGATTTAAGAACTCTCAAGATTTGATTTAATGCAAGTCGAAGCGATTACAATAAAGCGAAATGTTCGCTTTATCCATAAATAATAATGGCGGCCGACATTTGTGCAACTTGTATACTGGTTGCTAAGTAACGCTTTCATTAGTGCACTGCGGGTAAAATATGTTTTCATTAATTTAATTATTGAAATGACATTAAAATATTACTCACAAGAATATATTCTTTGAAATCCTTTACAATCGAAGATAAAATTTTGTAAGGCACACGTGTAAAAAGTTTTTTTATTGCACTCCTGGCTTAAAAAAAACTCGCTCGTTCCTCGCTCGTGTTTTTAAACGCCAGTTCGTGCAATAAAGCATCACTTTTTACACTTGTACCTTAAATAACTATTATTTAACTACAGTCGTATTATAAAGTCTAATTTAGTGCTTATTAAAATATGGCCATCACAGCTCAAGAATCAATAGATAGAAGATTTTAATTGAAACAATTTTAAATTACTTTATAATCCACCTAATCAAATAGTTAATGGCCCTTGCGCTTCCTTTGTAGTGGCTGGTATGTCCCAAATTGATTTTAAATGCTACAATTAAAGATTGAACTGTATTGGCACATCAATAAGGATTTTAAATAGTGACATTTTGAATACTGTCTACTGATTGATTATTAAGTCCACTGAACCATTAAAATTGGGCAGTGTTAAAAAAGGCAAATTTACATTAAATTGTCTCATAAACTGCTAAAGTATTAAAGGCAGATTCACAAACACACTGAATTCTTTAAAACTGGCGCAGAATTGCAAAATTTACAATATCCGTGAGTGTGTAAGTTGCCCAAGAATATGAACTTTATGCTAATTACTCGAACATAGCTAGGGGTGAATCCAGACGAAGCCCTGACCTACAACATCGCCTGTTCCTGCTGTCTGCGAATTCCAGCGCATTCCTGCTCCACCCATAAATCCATTAAAACACTATGGCTTAATTACGCCCCACCTACGGTTACGGAAAATAAAAATTGTAATTAAAACGAATAGAAAAAAAAATCAATACAAGTCCACAATTAAAATTTTTCCACTTGATGTTAATTAAATTTTTACACCTTTCATAGCGGCGCACTCTTTTCCTCCTTCTCGTTTTACCCCATCTCCCTCCAGTTATTTTAAATGCGCACGTTCTAATTAGCCGTATCATTGGCATCTTTATGAATTTCGGAAATCCTGGCATAATTAGAGAGAGAGAATGTGCGGTCGGTCTAATTCTGTTATTAGAAACTTTCTGGTGGAGTTATTAAACCTCGCCATTTCCTCCCCTCCCTTCCCTTGAAACTGAGAAAGACAAATTGGCATTTAAACGAACGCCTTGTACTGCACACCCATTAGCTGTCTTATAAATACCACTCGTAATTAGCACTAATTAAATTATAATCTGTCTTCTGGCGGATAATTGACGTTCCTTTTAATTATAACAGCCGATTACGCATCGGATTTTGGGGGACAATCGTCTCTCGGCTCGTTTCCTCGTCTTTCTCTACTCATTCCTGGCTTTAAACAATGGTTAATTATTCATAGAAAACCTTTTGTTCGTAATTATCTATAGGTAATTTAATATTTTATTTCGATATTATCTGCTCGATATTGGGTTTACTAAAGGAATACATTATTGATGCATAATTAAGCGGAAGAAAATATTTTAAAATTATTTTGTACCCTGGTCATTATATTCTATTTTATTAAAGTACTATTAACTAAATAATGTTAGGGTGGTGCACACTATAATAATTATTCTTACTCATTGGTTTTGTAGATCTAAATTTACTTAAATAATTGCCAATTATTAAAGGACATTTCAATTTGTTTTAATGTTATTACTTACAAAATATAGTCGAACAGATATTGTTATATCACGATCCTACTTTCCGATAACTCGGAAAGTATGTTAACGTAATTAAGGTTTAAAAGCCACCAAGCTTTCGGAGTAAGGAACTTGCCCCGAAAGAAGTCAAATATTTGGGCATTCTTCTAGATAACAAACTGAACTTAAATGCCCATTTAACGGAGAGATCTAAGGAAGCATGCATAGTCCTCTAGCAATGCATACGAGTTGTGGAGAAAATATGGGAACCATCTCCAAAGATAGCTGTATGTATTTACAAAACCATCGTGCGTCAAATTTTGACATGTGCATCAGTAATATGGTACCCAGAAATACCACGAAAACAGCCGTAAGGCGTCCAACGAAGCGCACTCCTGAACGCAATAGGAGCGATGAAAACAGCACTAATAGCGGTTATAGAGAGAATATATCAGAGAACAGGCAGCAACGGCTACAAGCAACAAAAATATGTCTTGTAAGCTAAGGTAGTTTATGATGCTGGTGGACAACATCCCTCGAATATATATTTAATAGAAAGCTGCTTCAAATGGACCTGAGGTACGAATACTCAGGAGCAAGAAGCAAACACAAAAATATTCGTTTATACACTGATGGGTCGTAGACAAAATAACTGAAGGTCTAGTAATTTATTGCAAAAACCTGTCCCTGAAAAAAGTACTGCACTAGGTAAGGCAATGAACATGGAAACCTAGAATACGTGGGCATACTATATGCAGCAAAGGTAAACTCTGGCAAGAAGATCAAGGGAAAAACATACACACCATAACGAAAATCAGAGCAGCAGTTTCTCCATTTATAGCTGTAAAATTACCTCAGCATCAAAGCTGGAATATTGCGAAGTCTTGAAAGAAGCGGCTCGTGACAATAAGGTGATCCTATTCTGGGTGAAAGGATACAACAACAGCAGAGGTAACAGTATTAACAGTATAGTTAAGATTTTAGGTCTAGCGAAGATAAGCAAAATTGCATAAATACTAATAAGCATCCCTTGTGCTAAATAAGTCTGCCTTGCAACGATTGCCAAGGCGACGCATATAACTTATATCTAGTTCAAGTATAATTTATATATTTTTCAATTATTAATATTTATTTAAATTATTATAATTATAACTTGTATTTCATGAAAATAAAGATATTGAATTGATGAGGCGGATACATGATGAAACTCCTTTACAAATTAAATAAATGTTTGGCGAAAATGTTGCAGTGTTCAACATTAATGTGAAACCCTCCCAACTGTGTTGTTTTATTTCAATAAAAATAAAGCTTTCAAAAATTATATTTTATATTCAGCTATCTTAAGTAATGCAGCTAACAAAAAATCTTATGAAGTTTTTAAGTAAGGAACAACCTAATGAAAAACAAGAGTGTGAAAAGTGTTAAAAAGTAGAAATTATCAAATTTGTGAGAGTAAAAATGAATTATTATATCTAACAGCGGACATGAAAAAAGTCAAATATCTCATGTCTTTTATAATAATACATGTCGGGAACATTTTAAATAAAACTTTAATACTTGAGTTGTTTTTATATGGCTTAACCCATACGAAGAAAAAACGATGAACAGGAAAATTCAACAAAATAACTAAGTAAAACTGTATCCTACATATTCAAAAATACATATTTATTTAATTATAAATACAATGCTTTTAAGTGCGAGAAAATTAATAAACAAACATTCGAGAGAAGTACGGATTATAAGTAACTAACTAGTAAACTTTAATAATTGATACGGGCTTGTATTAAACTTATATAATATTGGATCAATGTAATCTATTCCTTTTATTCCCATATTATATTAAATCAGATAATTTTATACTTACAATTTATTTTAAATGCAACTTATAAAACATCAATTGATATAAATTAATGTATACTAACAAGAAATATGAAAGGTATAACTGTTTATTGTGTTAAACGTAAATAGAAATATTTATATAAAAACGTACATTTATGGTAAATGTAAACTCTAATTAATAATGGGTAGTTCTAAAAGTTACAATTACAAATAAAACAGATCTTATCAATATATCGGCTAAAGCGATTATCAACATCCAGAGTTTTTATAAAATATATATTAGCCGCTTTATATTCTCAATAAATAGATTAATAAAGTTAACAAAACAAAAAGGTAAAAAATTGCTATGACCAGGGCTGTTTCTTATTGTGTTACATTCCATATTTCCACTGGAATAGTGCAAACTAATGACTTTATTTTATAACTTTTGTTCTAAAAAGTTGCAATACACCTCGCCAGTAAATTTTTCTGGTATAGAAATACCTGTTCAATTAGTCAGTCGTCCACAATTACAACTCAAACGTTCAAAGAAAATTAAGAATACATGTGCCTAAACGCGTTATATGTGATATGGGTACAACTAATAGGCTCTCATAATTTTCCAAACGGTTCCATTACTTAAATTCATTTTTTCGAGTAGAAGTATCTTCCTCGATTATGTCCAGCACATCAGCATCAGCCATCAGTCACCTAGGCGTTCATATAACGATTCATGATAAATGACTTCACTAACAAATGTTCAAATAGTAAAGAAAGGAAATACTCAGACTCAACAATTAAAAAGATCATAATTTCTTCCGCAACAATGGCCGCTTGAATTCTAGGACGTCGGCGTGGCGGAACCTATATTGACAGCCCCCAGTGCCCCTGCTAAGCCTTTATTTATATATACATATACTACAACTTACAGTAATTTTCCGCGCTTACACAAACTTAAGTCTAAACTGACAAAACATGACAAAAATATATATAGAATCATGCGGGCTGGACTAAGCATTTCTCCCTCTGGGGGTGTTCTTCCACACCGTGACAGCATCTAGCAGCTTGGATAGCCTCGCACCCAAAAAGAGTTTCTTGTTATCTTCCCTAGACCCCCTGTTAAGTTAAACAGCAGCCTACCTACTGCAGTCATCGCTCCTATCGCCCCTGGTGCTTCCTTAACATATGGGGTACACGGGAGGGTTGACGTCCCGCCTCTTGTAACGATAAGGAGCAGGAACTCTGGTATCTTGCTTTCTGTTTACCAGCGCCTCCATTATTACCGGCCACGACATAGCGTTGAATGCATTCCTCACATCTAACGCTATGGCAAGCAAGTGCCTTCTCCGTCTGAATGGTAACTTGCTGGCCTCATTTGCGAGGGACTTCACCCGCAGAAGCGCGTCCTTGTTAACGTACCCTTCTTAAATCCGTACTGATTCGGGGACAGGTCACCGTCTTCCTCTAAGGCGGCCCTAACACGGTCCCCCAGCAGCTTCTCCAGCAACTTGTTTCCTGCATCAAATGGTACCCATCGGTTTTCCTTTCATTTTATCCTTAAGGAAAATAACCAATCTCACCTTCTTAAATGTGGCCGGTACGACTCCCTCTTGGAAACACTACTTAAAATTTCTGGTGAACGTATCAGGATTGTTCAACGCCGTGCATATACTCGGAGAGCTTGACCGGGTCCATCCTTTTAATGTTCCATTTTTTTCTTTCTCCACGCAGGGACAAACGTCCTTGCCTCTACATCACCAACTATGAATTTTAACCCTGTATGTTGAACTGTTGACTGATGAAAAACCGTCGGTGTTATATCTCGCTTATTTTTCATCCGATTTGAATAAATAGAGTACCAAATAAAATCATTTGTAAAAGACTTCAAGATGAATTGAACTGGTATTTTTTATTGCATACAGTTTTTGACAAAAGACTATCAACTTTTGTTTCAAATTGCACTGTATTTTTTTCTGAATATAAAATTGTAAACAACTTTATACATCAAATGAATGAGAAATTGAGAAATTTATGGAAACAAATCAATTATCCATAGTATAGTTATTTACATTGCAAGACTGTTATATGGAAATTTACAGGTGAGCACAGAAAACGGTAGTAGTGGTACAGGAATTTAGTGTCTCTAAAGAAATTGTTTCGGTAATAAACTTATTCCATGTGCTGGCAAATTTGAAAGACTTTTTCATTTCTTTTTCATTTAAAAACCAAAAATAAATGTTTTGTAATACAAGATTAAGATTTGGAATTACATATTAAACCTGAAGTCAAGTTGCTCATAATGTGGAAGTTTCTCAGCAAACCGTTTATCATATTCTCAAGAAACATAAATATTTTTTCCATAAATTCCACGAAAAGTACAAGCTCTTTGTGATAATGACCCTCAATAGTGGAATGAATTTTGTACTGACTTTATTATTAATATAATATTAATAAGAGAAGAGATTTTTTATAATCGCGTACTTTGGTAAGATAAATGATAAAAATATTTGATGTTAATAAAACATCCATCGCTACTGGAGGAAGTTATTAAAAATAATTACAGTATTGTAATAATGACTGATATGCTCTGTATATTGTTTACTCTGGGTACATGATTTTTAACCTTTTTTCATAAATTTCTCAATTTCCCGACTTTTGTTTGATAAAATTGTTCAAAATATTATATTCAGAAAAAAGTGTCCTTACCTATGAATAAAATATATATGTACAGTGGAATTTGAAAAAAAATTTGAATGTCTTTTGCCAAAAACTGGATGCAAGAAAAAATACCAGTTCAGTTCATATTTAAGTCTTTTAGAAATGATTTTAATTGATACTTTATTTACTCACATTGGAACAATAATAAGCAATATATAGCACCAAAGGTTTCTCGTCAGTCACCCTGCATATCTCAGACTCCGTCTCCTCCGTCCCCACTCCTTCATTGATCACCTCGAAGTCTAGCTGGGTGATTGTTTCGAGGAGCAGGTCTCCCCGTCTGTCAAACCTTCTCTACTGGTGGGCCTTTACATTAAAGTCTCCCGCCACTATTACGTCCCCTTCTTGGCATGCCTTGACCATTGACAGCCAGGTCCCAAAGTCTTATATCAAACTGTCGGGGGAGGCATAACAGGAAATGTAGGTCATTCTGCCCACCCTTACCCATCCTATGTCCCTTCTTGGACTCACTGGTACCAAAGCCAATCTCGCCGCGCCCCTAGTAAAAATAACCACATCTCCTCCCAAACAAAACCCCTTTTCTATCCTGGAAGGACAATCGTAATTTTCATATTCTCTTCGGTACTCTGCTGCATCATTGGATGATCAACAATCTTTTTCCTTATTCCTAGTGCTTTTTTTAAGGCCCCGCACTCTTTTGATCCCGTGTAATCAATCACATTATGTATTCAAATAAAATCGACGTAATAACTGTATTTCCTTTCGATGTGTACACTTACCTGCTGTTAGTGATAAAAGCCATTCTTACTAATTAGAATGCTGTGAATAGATAGGAACGCATTAAAAAAATTGTTCTTGGTAAACCAAATATAATTACTTACTTTAAAACTTCTTTTAATTAACACTTATTTACTAAGATATTTATTACCTCACCTAAAATCATGCTCATTAGCGATTATTGACAATTAAACAAAGATTCCACCTATAGTACAACATTTCACTTTCCAGCTGTGAAGTCCTCAAAGGAAGCAAGGGGGAACGGTACATCTTGTTAGGCAGTTTTCAGCCGCCACAATACCGTGGTCGGGGGAGCATTGAGGTTTTGTAGTTAAGACTTTTTTTAAAAACGGCGAATCTGTCACTGCGATGCAGAAGTAAATAGGCTGAAAAGTTCGTATCGATTTGAAGAAAAAATATTTTCTCGGCAAAGTTTAATTTTATTGTTCAACATACTTGCCTTTAAGAGCGATACACCGATTATTGGGATGTTTCAACTTTTTGATACCATTTTTGTAGTATGATTTGTCTTTAGCCTTAAAATAGGCCTCTGTTTCGGCGATTACTTTTTCATTGGTGTTTATTATCTTTACAGCGAGCATTTTATTGAGGTCTATAAAAAAATAGTCGCTGGGATCCAAATCTGAAGAATACGTTGGGCGGGGAAGAAATTCATAGCCCAATTATTTGAGTCTGATCATATTTTTATTGACTTGTGACACGGCGTATTGTCTTGAAAACAACACTTTTGTTCTTCAAATGGGTCCGCGATTTCATCCTTTGAACGCTCCAGCAATGCTATATAATAGTTGCGGTTGGTTGTTTTTCCCTTTTCAAGATAATCGATGAACAATAAACCATGCTCATCCTAAAATACAGACGCCAGCCGACTGTTGTGTACTTCCTCGCTTTGAATTGGATTCGTCGCGTGCAGTCCACTCAGCTGACTGCCAGTAATTGGAGGTATGGTGATAGATCCATGTTTCATCCATTGTTACATACCGATGCAAAAACTGCTGTTAATTTCACGAAAACAGTTTCAGAGAGTGTTCTGAATCAATTTTGATCGACTGTGAACAGAGCTTTCGCATGCCCAAAAATGCATGCACTATATGTTTAACACGTTCTTTTGATATCTTCAGAGTCTCATATATTCCGATCAACTTCACTTTACAGTTATTCAAACTAGTTTAGGATTTTTTTGTAGATTTTTTTATGTATCTGTAACAGTTTCTTTTAGACGTTTATTGCTCTCATAATTATAATTTAGCAAACCACTAACAAATGGTTGCTTCCCTTGGAGCAGAGTTCGGATAACATTTATCAAGTTAAGTTTTTGTTTCAGCACTATTTTTTTCATTAAAAGCCGTGTTTCATTAACACATGAAATTCCTTTTTAGTCATAATAACAAAAGTTGCTTTACTCACGAACCAATTGTCCCATCCTTGTCAAATTTTGACACGTATCATTTGAAGATTAATTCACACTGAAAATCATATAGAGAAAAATCTAGTGGCGCCCTCTCTAAGAAATGATACGAACTATTCAACCGAACGGTTATAAGCTTTGGTTTGCGTGCCAATGAACGTGCTCAGATCGGAAAACGATTTTTCTGTGGGTTCAACGAGTAAGAAAACAGGATCTGCACTTAAAATACAGCCAGCTGAATGTCCCCAAAGTTTTTGGGAAGAAAATAACCTAGAGAATTTTTGGTTTCAATAGGATATAGCTACTGCTTACACAGCACGTTATCCACGGCAAGTTTTATAAGGCAGTAAGGTTGTATAACTTACTATTGAGAGTTCTACCAAAATAAATGGTTGTCAGCTTTTTTCTTAGCTCCGATTTTTTTAATTATTGTAACATTTTTTAACTATAATATAAAGGAAGCATAATTAGTTTTGTACTTTGAAAATTATCAGGATTGATCGAAACACGTGTCAGGCAACTGAAAATAAAAATATTTTGGAACTTAACAAGTGTTACACCCCATCGAATTTAAGCATAAAGCGCTATCGAGATTAGCTAAAGCTTATATATTATTATTTTTAAATAATTTAAAATTTCAGTATGAAATTTATTAATACACTGCTTTCAAATCAAATGCAAATCTAGTGATATAGATTACTTTATCTCCAGTATTTATACAATAGAATATTAAATTAAGTTTACTATTTATCAAAAACAAAATTTAATTTCAACCTTTAAGATTCCGTTTAGTATTTTAATATATTTTGAAATCAATCATCGAACACGTGGCCAGAAAAACTGATGATCGATAGCCTAACCGGACGGACTAACTCATATTTTATACTCATATGTCTATAGAGTAAATAAAATACTCTCTAAATTGTACTACCACATAGTTACGATTCTTCATTATATGTCTATGTTTTATAATTGTTATATATGTTTGTCCAAATTAAAATGATATTCTCTCTCTTCTGCATTAAACACTTTCAAAGTTTTAACTGCGTGTTAAAAAATTGAAATAATTAAAATTACACTGATTAGTTTAGGTTGTTGGTGTTTGTGATTTTTGGGGCAATGATGTTAAATATAGTTCAGGGTAGGATATTTTTAAATTAATTAGTTACTTTGTTTGTATAACTAATAAATAATAAACTAGAAGCTTCAAGTATCAACAGCACTTTAATTAATTGATTGCTTAACCAAAAATCAGGACCGTTAGCTCATTGTTATGAGCTAAACTGCATTAAACTCTCTTCTGTATTGATGTGTTAGGGTGAAGCACGTCGCCTTCATGAACATAATATTTTTAATGATCATGAAATTATATAATTACATTATCACGCAAATAAACTGCGTTTATTTGTTTATTCACAATACATTTAAAATAATTCCTATAACTAACTTTTATTAAATAATAATAATAATAAAACTTAAAGGTAATATACTTAAATCATAAGTAATCGTTTTAGATTCTTATTAATTAAAACAATCCGGATAATTCAATGAATAAACCATAAATACCATCAACATAGAAACCTCCAATTAATTGATTTTAATTTCTGTCTCCGTTTTTGCTATGGCAAGATTAGTTCGTATAACTTTTGCAGCTTCTTTATGTCGAATTCTTATCCGTTTATATTAAAATTATTATTCTAGGAATATTTACTTGATTAATTCAATTATCACGGAAATGCAATCAAACTGCTTGCATTTGATTCTGCTTAATAGATGAGACCAGGACTATTGTTCGGACTGCAATTTTAATGCTCATTGGATCCCGTTACGTTCCGACTATTCAATATCAATATCTCACAAGGAAATCATAAAATATTCCAGACCCATATTCACCTTAATCCATTTCGATATTACAATAAGCGCTTAATTAAATAATAATTAATATTTTATTGTATTAAATAACTCACCGCATATACTTAATTAATTTAAATCGATTAAGAAGAAAAATAACATGTCACCTTCTTCATCATCATTATAGTCAAGAAGTACCATAAAGTAACGGAAAAATAACATTTTAAGCGAAAGCTTTACTTGACATTCAGATATAAGTAATAATATAAACACTGAATACTTATTACTTTATCTTACAACGTTTCTACATGTATATTTACATCCAATTTTGTAAAAATTATTGGTATAAAGGACATATCTTTTTAATTAACATTTATTTTAAAATCAATTTCAATGGCAAACGTTTATTTAGGATAATTTTTAATTTTGCGGATATTCCTACGGATCATGCGCTTCCCTATTTTCTAATACTATCAATATTTTGTAACGTAAAAGTATTTATATTTTATACATATATTTTTGGGTCGATAAAACGATTTAATGGCAAACTACTTCTGTTTCACTTAGATATTTTATGGAATCCGAATGTAGTGTGCAGCCGCTACAAATTGTATTTAAAACAATAATGCTTACATGAATTATTGTACTTATTATGTTTAGTCTAAATCAGACGAAAAAAACGAATAAGTTATAAGATTTATATTTTAAAATAATTGAAAGTATCTGATTTCAGTTAATACTAGGTAAACCGATGAGATGATACAATTAACGAGAGAGAATCTAAAATCGCTTGGATCAAAGTTACCGTTTGGCAATTGCTTTCTATCTGATAAAATCTATCAAGTTGTGATAGATAGAATGAATTTTTGTAGTGTTATGGAAGGAAATTTACGTTTAGGGATAATGTTTTCGTTTCTGGGAATGCATAGTGAATTTAGGAATTGGAAGTGAGTGGGATTTAGGACGAATTATTTGGCAAGAGAAGATAGTCTTTCTTGAATGGGGATTACCTTTGTGAATTAGTGCAGAAATAAATTTGATGAACTATGGAGAGGATTTTGGGGATGTCGGATTTTGTTTAGCACTCTAAGGGCTGATCTTTGAAAGAGTTGAGATTTGTTAGAATTGATAGAAATACGCCATTATGCAAACCAGGTCTGTATGGTATCTATCATGCGCTGTAGGTTGCTAATGGCTTTGGGAATTATGAAACCGTGGGCAAATAAGTCAGTATTGTTGTCGTAAAAGAGCGAATAGGCGGATTGATTGAAATATTCTGGTTTGGAATGGTAGACGAGATGGTACTGTTCCAGGAAATTGTATAGGATGGAAAAAAGAGGAGAACCTTGCTTAGGACAGAACATGTTAGAGAGGGTGCTGCGGAGTTTAATCTGAAGAGAGCTATTGTGTGGAAAATTGCCCAGGAGATTTAATGCGTCAATTGGAAAATTGAGGGTACTGCATTTAAACAGCAGACCTCAGTATCAAACGGAATCGAAGGCTTTTTTCACATCTAGGAGACGATCGCGGATTTTTTGGTAGTTTGAAGAGAGATATTGATTGTTTAGGTTAGTTTGGTATCAAATATTATTCATAGGTATTTTCAGGGGTCGGAGAGACATATATTTTGGCTGTTTATGGTTATTGGGGAAAGTGGTTCTGTAAGTCGGTGAGAGAGAAGGAGTTGAGATTTGTTAAGATTAGGAGAAATACCCCATTAAATAAAACAAGCCTGTAGCGTGTCTATCATACCCTGTGTGTGCTGAGGGTTGTAGGAAGTATGAAAGCGTGAGTAATTAACTAAGAATCGTCGACGTAAAGGAGCGGGAATGCAGATTTATTGAAATATTTTGGATTGGAATGGTAGATAACGTGTATCAGGATATTGTATAGGATGGGATGAAGGGAGGTAGACTCTACTTGGGAGAAAATGAGTTGTAGGGGGAGCTGCGGTTTTGATATGAAACTATCGAGGGTATTTAATTGGTGAATTAGAAGTTTGATTGTACTGAATTTAAAGAGCAGACCCCGGAGCCAAATGGAATCTAAGGCACTTCGAAAGACAATCGCGGATTTTTTGGTAGTTTGAAGAGAGAAATTCTAATGGAAGGGTTGTTTTGTGTTTTAGATTCTAGAAATGTACGTTTTACTTTATAATTTTTTTCTTTATGTGTACCGATGCACAAACAAACAACACGTAAATATCCGTTTTGGTTTAGTCAAGTTGTTATTAAATTAATTAAGACAAATTAACACTTTTGAAAATTTCATAGGAAAATAAATATATTTTTTATAAAACACGTCAAGCTTCTGCGTACTGAAATTAAACGAAGATTAAAACTTAATATAATACCTGCCCTACTTCATATTTTTAACCTTGTTTTATCTAGTGATGTTTTCCCTTAGTTGTGGAAAGTTGCTAGAATCAAACCTGTGCTAAAGTCAGATAGTTCAGGTAAAATAGTAAATTGTAGGCCCATATCTCGTACTAATAACTTTGCTAAATTATTTAAAGAGATAATATGTTCACAGATGATTAGGCATGCGAATAATCGTATGAAAACTAAACGAAACGGTTTTGTAAGAAATAGATCTACAACATTTAATCTTTTACACTTCACTAGTACAACTTCTGAAGTTCTTGATAAAATAGACCAAGTTATGTTATTTATACATGATTTGCACAAAGTATTTGATTCTATTGACCTTAATTTACTTATTTCTAAAGTAACCATTTTCGGATTTTCGAGAAATCAATCAGAACTGATAAAATCATATTTACTAGATTCAAGAATTTATTTAATTTAAAGGATACCAATCATACAGATTCATGCCAATCAGTGGGGTACCTTAGGACTCAAACCTAGGTCCTCTACTAAAAAACACTTTTATTGGCATATAATTCATATGTACATATATTTTTTTTCTTTTTCGGATTCTTTTTTCTTCCGGTCCTCTCAGCCCCCTGTCTCAATCACCCCTTCTTCTTATTTCGTTTTCACACCTCACCCACAATCTTTACGCCTGCCTCATCATCTCGCATCCATTCACCTATCCTTTTTTATTCCCCCTTTCCACTCTTCACGCACCTCCTTGCACTATTGGCCTAAATGACTCCATGTGTGCCTTCCATTCCCGCACAACACACACCTGCCATACCGTTCCCACATTCATACCTTTCTTCCTCTCTCCTCTGATCCACATCTAGCCTTTGGCAGAGTAACTTTCTTGGACCTGCCCCACTCTGCCTTTAATAGATACTCTGGCAACGTTCCATACACTTGCCAACTTCCATACATTGGGTTGTACACATTCCTTGCAATAAACTCAGCCACATGCATACCCTGTTCCAACCATTTATTCTCTTTCTCTACTATTTATTATGTTTATTATCAGTTATTGAAATTTCATCCAATGTATTGATGTATGCTGATAATGTGAAAATATTTTGTAGCATTAAGGACCTAAAAGACTAAACAAATTTACAAAGGGATCTTGTTAAAATTAATAATTGGTGTTAATCTGCTAATATAATATATAATTTGAACTTGAAGGGTCCCCCTCCATAGATGTGCGTAAATATCAAGGATCTTGGACTCAGTTTCGATCCTACAATACTACTATATTATGCATTTGTTGGTTCCAAACTAGAATAGTGTAGTCTAATTGGGCCACCATATCATCAAATACATGTTGCCTCGCCAGAGAAGATACATATTTTTTTACGATATCTGTACTAAAAAACTATCCTATCCTGATTATATTGTTTCGTATAGAGACCTTCTTACGTTTTTTTTTAATTCTCTAAATTTGCAACATGTAGAAATATTTTCAAATTAGATTATCTATATAATTTGTAAATTACAAATGTGACTGTCCCAAACTTCTAGCATGCGTCAATTTCTACGTACCAAGAAAAAACTATAAAAATTGCACCTTTATTTCGCTACAATATATGCAAGACCGATTCACACTGTAATTCACCACTGGTCTCGATGTAAAGAACCTTCAATTCTATTCACCATTCTGTGGACATATTTGGTGACAGGTCGAATACATTTCCGCCACATTAAAAAAATATGGTAAATTTTGCATATTTATTGTAAAATTCTCTTTTTTAACATAATATTAGTATAATTATATGTAAAATGTCTGTATTCCCTATAATTAGGTTTACCAATCTGTTTGGAATAAAAACTATTTTTATTATTATTATGACTTTCTTTTGAGGGGGGATTCAAATACCGGAAGTAGGGTCATATGTAGCTGCTAAGAAGAAGTGGATCATTTTTAGGTTTGGAGATACAAGTAGTTATACTTTTTTCCCAATTGGGTGGTATTTTTGCGTATGGTATATATGATTGTATATTTTAATGATGTGGAGATATGCAAGGGGGGAGATTTCAGAATTAGTCTGGGAATACGATCATAACCTGGAGATATATTTTTGAAACAGTTTACAATTTCGTAAAAGTCGTCATCATTGATTTCGTCATTTGGATTGAATAGTTTTTAAAATCTCCATTGATATATTTTGTCATAGTCGTCGTTTCTGTTATTTTATATGATTGTTTAAAGTATATTGCAAAAATATCTATGGTTTTAATTCGTCCCTTGTAATTTGATTCATCATTGGGTCTGTGATTTTCTAAATAAAATCAGTTTTGCAATAATTGCTTAACGTTTTTTATTTATCTTCAGTAATTTTTGCCGTACAATAGTTTCGCATAATTGAATCAATAAATCACTTTTATATTGAAATAATAATGTTTGAATTTCTGTTTTAATGTTACGTCTTCGGAGTATCTAAAGTTTTTATATTCTTGTCGCTTATATTTGTATAGATTTTTGGTACATTTTGGCGAATTATTTAAAAATACATAGATAAGCAATCTATTGAAAATAAAATTATATTCATAAAAGTAGATAAAGACAATACCGTCATCGCTATACCAGAAACTGATTATAAAACTAATTCCTACCAAAGTATTCCATCAAAAATTACTCAGAATTAATCCAAAAAATTTCCAACATTACAATTCCTAATAATTGCTTGCTTGCGTCCTTTGACGTCTTCAATCTATTTACCAGCCAACCACCTAAGGAGGTTATAAAAATTATCAGCGAGTGGCTTATGTCAAAAAGGAAAAAAAATCTTCTAGAAGTGTGCTTAACACAAAATTATTTCCAATTTGATAATTCCTCCTTTAATCAGCCTAACGGTTTAGCGATTAAGCCCTTTGCTCGCTGAAATATTTATGGATTGTTTAGAATCAATAATTAGCAAACATCCTCTTTTTAATAAATACATGTTCTGGGTTAGGTATGTGGATGGCATCCTTGTATGTTTTCAAGGTACAAACAGACAATTAGGTGTCTTCTTATAAGAATTCACGTTAGAACTAGAAGAGAATAAATCTATTGACTTTTTAGATCTCAACATATCGCATAAAAAAGATCAACTAGAATTCGATATATTTTATAGACCAATCCACTTAGATAGCAGCATATAATTCAATGATAAATCGACTGATAAATACCCCATTACCGGAGTCTAATTTTAATAAAGAATTTAACAAAATATTAACAATCGCAAACAACAACGGATTCCCCAATTCGCTCCGAAGTTGCTCATCTTCAATAATGCAATGTGGTCTTGCATTATTATGCTGTATGATTATACTCCTAGAAGTTTTTGAGGAACCCCTTGGCTACTTTTCTTTAATCGCCGGAATCAATTTATCCATTAACATACGTTTGTAAACATCTTTACAGATTTCTACAGGTTTGGTTACCATTGCACCTTTCTGTCGATTTTTGTTATTTCGCGAGGCTGGTTCTTGTACTATAAGTGGCCATATTTCAATTTTTCCATTAAAGAACTGGTTACAGTAACGATCGTACCAAGGTCGGGAAATGGCTGCCAAAAACATTGCTTTGATCATGTTTGATTTACTTTGAACTTGACGACATGGTTCAACTTCATCAGGCAGAAGATAGATGTTCTGCTTTACTTTAGTGATATAAAAACATTTTTCATCAATGTGGATGTAATTCATTAAATCTTCAAACTCGCCATTTTCTTTCACAAACGACAAACAATAATCCAGACGTGATACCTTGTTATCATTCTTTAAAAGCGGTTTCAAGGAATTGGAATGCCTCTTACTTTCACCATTTTTAGCAATCTCCATAGCGAGGAAGGCTCTTCTTTTGTGATCAACAAAACCAGCAGCAAATCCAAAGTACTGCTCATTAACATACATTATTAAATTTTAAATATTAAAACATCTTTTAAGGCTAGCAACTCTATATACAAATATATTAATAATTCTAAAGATAAATTGGCAAAAAACAAAAAGTCTGGCCTCTATCTACTTATGTGTGGCGATTATCCTAAATTGTATGTAGGGCAAACAGGCCGAAGTTTCGAAGGATGATTTCGGAAACACAGGAAAAGTTACATCCAAGAAAAAATAACCTAAACATACGCCAACCACCTCCTGGTTTTCTAAGAGAGGGCGTTACTAGTATTATTTTGCGTCGTGTTCATCCGTGACTATATTCATTTGAAAGCGACTGCCATTGCGCGTCTTTTTCAGTATATGTAATTTCATTGAAGCGTAAACAACATGTTTTTCTATTCATTTGAACATGTCGAACTTTGTGCCAGAAAAAATGTTTTTGCGGGAAGTTCTTCTTCATTACTTTAACATAAAGAAAAGTGCTACCGAAAGTCATCGTATTTTAGTAGAGGTTTATGGTGACCATGTTCTTGCTGAAAGAACGTGCCAGAAGTGGTTTGCACTGTTGAAAAGTGGCGATTTCAACTTAGAAGACGATGAACGACCCGGACAGCCAAAAAGGTTTGAAGATGAAGAATTGGAGGCATTGCTTGATGAAGATGCGGGTTGAAATCGGGTCAGACGATCAAAGGGGAACTCTACCGAACACAATTAATTCGTTTAAGAGAGCGATTGCGGAAAAACGACCAGAATATGCAACCCGACACGAATCCATAATATTCCAACATGACAACACTCGAACACATGTTTCAAGACCGGTTCAAAACTATTTGGAAAGAGTGGGTGGGAAGTTCTATCTCACCCGCCTTATAGCCCAGACATAGCCCCTTCTGATTACTACTTGTTCAGTTAAATGCAGAATGCCCTCACCGGAATACGCTTCACTTCAGAACAGGGTATCAAAAATTGGCTCGATTCATTCTTCACCACCAAGCCGGAGAAGTTCTTTTAAGATGGAATCCACAAACTGCCAGAAAGATGGGCAAATGTTTCCGACGGACAACACTTTGATCATTGAGTGTATAACCATTTTTTACAATAAAGCCTTAATTTTAGGAGAAAAAACCGCATGAATTAATGCATACTCCTGATAAATTCAATACAAACTTCAAAATTTTACATACGTGCCAAAAAAGGAAAAAACTAAATTTGTTGAATAGCTGGAGATCAATAAATTTCAAAAACACGATATATTATTAAACGAGCAATAGATGTCAATAGTTCGCCATTACTTAACTTATAATTGTAACACCCCCACCTAACCAAACTAGTATTTAAGTCGCTACTGTATTAAAATAAATCATTATTCATCTGCCTGATAAAGTCACAGTGTGGTGAAACCATCGTAGCAGTGTATCTACAAATAAAAACTTTAAACAGTTGTTTTTTTATTTAATAATTACATGGAAATGTGTTTAAGAATAACGATATGGAATCAGGATTAATATTTTGACGGGATTCTATAAAATCAGTCAATTGATTCCGTCAATGTCGCTCTTCTTGAATTAAAGGCTGTTGGATAATAAGAATTTAATTGATACACGGTCCTAGCTAAAGTCGGATAAGTTCTAAAATATGTATTATGTGTTTAATAAGGGAGTGGATTATTTTTTAACGGCCATGATAAAAGCTGGAATGATTAGGACGGGAATGTAGTTGGAATTAGAAATAAAGGAGGTTAACTGTTTTGATTTTCGTTTATTTAGGTTGAATAATTTGATTATGATGGCATGTTCACAGAGAAAAGTTTTAGTGAAAATGGTGACTAATAGAAAAGGAGTGATGGATTTAGACAGGAAATGTTCAGTTTATATATATGAAGACATTCATTCAGGAAATTATCCATTCTCTGTATATTGGCTTTACAAAGTATGATTTTCGGACGCGCTGCAACCATTGAGCCACCCCTCATGTTTTTAAAGGGATTAGTTGCGGGGATTTTAATATAGGGCTATTTTCTTAAGGTTAAGGGTTGTTGGACTTAGTATCGACTAGAAGTTTGATGTAGATTGGATTGTTGGTAAGGAAATGTGATAGAAGATGGGATATTTTGGTTATGGAAATAATGTTCGTATACATAAAATGTATATTAGACCATTACTAATTATATGAGTGAACCCAGTGTGTATTCCGAAGATTACCATTACTGGGAGGATATTGTTGGGAGTATGGAGATCAAACATTATCACAAACATTTTGTTTCCGAAAATATCACATATCTCTCTATTTGAAATGAGTCTATAAATCTTGTCTTTATTTTTTTAAGTTCTTTTTTATCTGTGACTCTCGATGATAAAATCGTGATGGGTGCATAAATCCTTGGGTTTGTCAAGTGTTTGTCAATTTGTGCCCATTTTTTGTTTTGGTTTATAGCTTTGACGTTTAGGATTCCCTCGATTAGTTTTTGAGACCTCTTAGGACACTTAGTGAATCATGTCCCATGATATATGGTTGCACACGTTTTGTATTTTGGAGACAAGTTGTTTCGCTAGTTGTTGTTGGGTGGTTTTCTTGTCATTTTGCACAGTGTTCCGTGGAGTGACTATTTGCTAAGATATGGTCAAACTTCATCGGTTGGTGCGAGAGGCTATTTTCCATGATGTTATAAATTCTTGAACTTGAACAAGAATTGATTTAATAGAATTTTCGTGAAGTAATCTAGTGAACCAGTAATTACTCGTATCATGTGAGTTTTGTAGTTGTCCTTTTTCGCTATAATTCCCCGGCAGTAACGACGTGATATTCCCTGCTCCTGTAGCACACACTAAGCATTGTATGTTCTATCTTCTGCTCTATATCTTTAATGATGTGGCAGTGCGACGGCGCGGGCGCTGAGCGCTTATCGGAAGTGGAAGGGGATGAGTTGTCTTGCGTACGTGACGATCGCCATTCGATAAACTCGAACTCGTGCACAATTCGCTCTTTCTGTAAGGTTTTTAGAATATATGACGATTTCTTCTTCCAGGTTGGTATTTAGAGCAAATATCCTTTCTGTTTTGATGATTAGGGAATAACTGTCATCCTTGTGATTAAACCATGCTGATGTGAATTATAATCTCGACATTTCGACAACTATTGAGAATGTAAATGTGTTTTTATAATGGTACTGTTGTGTGTTTTGTACTATTAATTGTGTGATTGATTGATCTTGTGTCTGTGTTGTTTTTATTTTTATTGAGTGAACTTGTTGTATTTATCGGTGTTTCTGAAATGGTTGACCAACCAGCTGATGTGGGTGAACTTGTTTGGTAATGTTAGTATTTTATGTGGAGAGGTACTATTTGAGGATTTTTCTGTATTCTTTGTAGTATTACTTGGATGTTATTAGATGATTTAGGTAAATAACCTGACAAGTGTGGTTTATGCTGTATTGTATTTGGGAGGCGGCCTTGGTAAAACCTACATCCTCCATTTCAATTGTCTAATAATTATTGCACTAATTTGCATTTTTCGTTATTTGCCGTGTTCGCACCTCTTAGCGAACGTGAAAACTTATTTTCTTTAAAAACTGTAAGTTAACGAAAACAAGGGTACATGGCCATAACAGTAACATTATGTTATGACATAAAAATATAATCTATTTAAATTTATAAGTGTGAATAAATTATTAAACTATAGTCGCAAGCTGAATAGTTTGAAAGCTACATTGTATTAACACATAATCATATGTATTGTATTATGACAAGATATTTGTAAGTTGAAATGCTGAATTCAATTGAATTTAAGTGCTGAGGACAATCTCCCAAAAGCACTATTGCGATGTTACAACTTGCTATGGTATATAAAACACTGACTTCATTGATAGTCATTTGATTATAATATTTTAGCATCCTAACACAAAAGCCGAATACAGATTAGTCTTAAGTTGTAAATGATCGAATTAAGGTTTTCAATGTAATCAATGAAAGCCTTCGAAATTGTATTTCTTTCTCCAGAACACATGTTTAGTGGAATCAGAACTAAAATTCTCTGAAACATTTTAGCCTGTTCCAAAAAAACCTTTCACAAGACAATCTATGCATATATAATATAAAGTAATTATAGTGTGAACAAAATTTGACTTTTTAATTATTAATTATTTTTATGAAAGAAGAAAATTTGATTAAAATCAGATTACGTCATCATTAAGTTTTTAATTTAATTTTTTTAAATAAATAACTGAACATCACATTAGTAAGAAATTTTGCTAAATCAAATTATGTGATTGTTAATTAAATTTATATATATTTTGTATAAGAGCATTTATTACAAGTATAAAGACATCCAATCTACATAGGTTTATTAATTTAATCATAACTGTCGCTTTCATATCCCCAAATATTATTTAAAATTCAATTGCTGTTATATTTTTAGTAAAAAAGTTTTTTTATTGGGTTAAATGCTGTTTGGAAGTGCTTACATTTTATTAAATTGATTTAGCAACATCGTTACATGGATATGAATATTAGTGTGGGTGGGTAATGGTTTTCACACACAAAAAAAAACTTTCTTAAAGTTTCTCCAAACTTATAATAGCGGAAAGATCTTTTATAAAAAGTTTCGTTCGAGCCATGTTCCTGGCGTTTTATCAGACGTATCTGTTGAACTTGTTATCCCTTAAATTAGACCCCATTAATTATTAAATAATTCATATTTTAATCATAAGAATGGTGGCATGTTACTACATGGTAATTCATGATAAACTATGTTTTTACTACTAAAAATTGATAATGACATTAAAACGTCGAAACTTCATGCGTCTATTTTTGGAATATATGTATATATTAAATAATTCGTACTTTAGTGTTTAATTTATATTTTATTCAAGCTTATTAATAAATGTTTCAATATGATTATTATAATGAAGCCATTGTAACTGTATTTTCAGCTTTATTTTATAGAGACTTAAATATATATATATGATTGTGTGCACATATTTTAAAGTCCTACATTTTGCTTTTTTCGTTGTTCCAGATACAGATTTTCGGGTTCAACTCACAACTGTATTCGAACTTCTCTGAGGCGCTGCACAAGGCTCAAGGGATTGTAGTCATTTCCCTCCTTTTACAGGTACGTATCTTTTTCTATCTCGTGCCCGTCTTTTCCACGGAAAACAATTTATAGATAAAGAAAAAACGTTCCGGCGAAAAGAGGAATTTTCAACACTCGCCCTCTCGATCCCGATATTCGGGCGATAAAAACGAAATAAATCCAACCGCAAAACTGTCTCGGAACGATTGGATTGCGATACGAAAAATATGAAAAATTTAATTGCAAATCCGCGCCCCCATTGAAACCCGAAATATAATTAACGGAGTGATAATTAACGGCATCTATTTATACAGGTAAAAGTAACAAACTTTCGGATTAATTAGAGAATTTTAATTAGTTTCACCTTAGTGGAAAAGTCTGATTAATCTGTTCCCGCCTACCCGTTCTTCCTCCTTGGCATAGGTTATTCTGCATAAATATGTTGTTGGAATGTAGGGACGAAAAAAATAAGTGCACCCCGTGAACCGTACCATCCTAACTTATCGCCCCGATTGAAACAGAATGGTTTATTGATTAAACTAACCGACAGCACGTTTCGTACTTGAAATATGACCGTGCAACTATTCATAGACCCTTATTTATTTAATTACTACTTTCCGATTAATGCATGCCATAAACTATTAATGGTCGGTTTATTACGCATAGATATATTTTTGTAAGGAATCAATAACTGCTATATTAGAGTGAAATAATGGCTCTGATATCAAAACCTATATTTTATAAAATAATTTATACAATAAAAATGATTACGATAGCTATTGTAACAATTTATCAAATAAAGTAAATATAGGGATCCTGTTCCAATTACGTTTTTTTTTAAATTTTTTCACACGATAAAAGTATTTTTGCAATTGCTTGCGTTTTTTCTTTTTTTCCTTTTAGTGGCTGTAGTCTTTATTATGTTCAATTTTTTTTAAGTCATTTTTCCAGTCTAAATGGTGATCTAATAGTTTTCCTAGATATTTAGTAGATTCCGTTGTCTTTGTTATATTATTTTCGAAAGTAAAAGTTGTAGGACGTATCCTTTTATGAAAGTTTGAAAATGGTAGTGTTTCCATTTTATCCATATTTATAATGAGTTTACTCACATTTATCATTTACGGAAACATTTATTAAATTACAGAAGAACGATGCTATTTGCATTTGCTTTAACCAATTTGATGAAAATTTTTTCAATACCAGAGAATTTAGTGTTACGCAAGAAGAGTATGACAGAGGTTATTTTATTTTCCGAAACGGGAGAGAAGTAAACTGTATTGTCGTAATATTTGCTATTTATTGTAGCAGTGTTATCAGGTAGAAATTGTTTATCTAAAATGAATTTTTCTAAAAATATGGCAAGAGTATTAGAGACTTCCTGGGCGCTTTTGTTGCTATCTAGATTGCATTTTGTTTTGTTTTTATGATTAACTAGGCTTAAGTGCCTTAATTTTGTTATTTGCGTTGTTTATAAATTAAGCAGCATGCTGTTTTTTCTCAGTGATAATTACTTGGTTAAGAAGCTTTCTTTTACTTTTTAGTATTAATTTTAGATCTTCCCTACCAGTCTCTTTAGGAATGAAATCCAAGTTTTTTACTTCATTGGATAGTTTGTGAATCTCTAATGAGAAATGGATTTTCTGTCATTCGTGATTGGCGTCTTTTAGCATGTTTTTCCTCTTTGGAAAAGCTGTTTCAAAACATTTTAACTGTTCGTAGAAATGATTAAATACGAAGGCAACATAATTTTCATGAGACCAGTAAATGTATATGCTATGTTTAATAAAATGTTACCTGAATGTATTATTATTGATTGATGAAAAGTCCCTGGTCATTGCATAAGTACATTTGTTATGTGGAGGCAAATTTACTTGAATTTCAGCTGTCTGTGCAAAATGATCCGATAATCCAGGATTGAAAATCCCCGTTAATTATACAATGTCTTTTATTTGTAATTATGTAATCAATTGATGGTGTTGTTAATTGTTAATTAATTTGAATTTGAAAGGTTCTATACCCTAGTAATATTAATAAATAATAATAAAAATCTTTATTTACAGAAAAAAAAAAATAATTTACATGTAATTAGCAAAATAACAATGGAATTATACAATAATTTATTTTTTCCTGTCAAACGGCTATCGACCCGCGGTCTTTCAGCCTGGAGTTATCTGTCTTACAAACGTTATGATTGCTAATGTCTAACGGAATTAACTGTCGGTTGTTCTTCAAACGTCGTGATCACTAATGTCATTATGAAATGCGGAAATGTACTGGTGAATGGTGATTTCTGGATATTTGTATCGAGGTGTTATTAAAGGATTGCGAGCGATACCCATGGGGTTAAGGGTGTCAATGGTATTAGGGTTAGTGGCGAATTTTTTAGCAAGGAATGTAAGGCGTTGTTCAATGGGAGTTAGGTTGGTTAATTGGTACATGAGGGTGTTGGATGGGTTATGTAAGAGGTTAAGAAGATGTCTAATTTTGGTGAGCGTACGAAGGGCTGATCGTTCAGATACCTGAATACTTTTAAGAGCGGAAGGCTGGGGTTTATAGAACAGAATAGTGGCGAAGTCAAGGATATTTTATAAATATGCACGGCAGTTTTTGTTGATATTCCTTGGTTTTTATAAGTGAGGCTTCTGAAATGCCGAGCTCTCTTCTTGACACTCGCTTTGAGGATTTGGGCGTGTGTTTTAAAAGTTAATTTGGGGTCAAAGGTTATTCCAAGGTATTTGCAAGAGGGAGATGGTAAAATAAGATGGTTATTTATGATTATATGGAATAGAGAATTCTTTGGACGGTGAAAAGAGATTAGAGTTGAGATTTATTAGGATAAATGATTACTCTCCATTTTTCAAACCAGAGCTAAATAGTATCAATCAGCCCTTGTCATGTGGTAAAGCAGTATCATCTGCGTATAAGAGCCGGTAGGATGAAGGGTTGTGTATTGTGGATCAAGGTTATAGATATCATGAACATAAATGTTCTACAGGATTGGTGATAGGGGAGATATCGATATCGATAGTCAAAAGCTTTTTGTATAACTAGAAAGACAGTTACGGATTTTTGGCATTCGAGGTGTGCTGTTTGACAGTTAGAAGTAAGAATTGAAAGTGGTAGGGAGGTGGAACGGTGTTCAAGGAAACCAAGTTGGTAAGGAGGGATATGGTGGAATATAAGGAGCATTAATTTGCTTTTAAGAATTTTTTCGAAAATTTTACCCAAGACTGGAAGAAGGGTAATTGGGCGAAAACTTGACAAGCCTGATGTATCTTTGCCAGTTTTAGAAATGCATCTGATAATACCCTTCTTCCACCCCTTGGGTATGGTTTGGGACTGGTATATGTGATTGAATATGTGTAGGATGTGTTTATGAATGTTATCAGGGAGGGATTTAAAGATTGCTCTAGGAACGTTGTCATAACCAGGGGCCGTGTTTTACCTTTATGTAGGCAATTAAAAATATTCTTCCTCTTTTGTATCATCCTCGGGTGTATGGGATGTGGGGGTATTTTTAAAATGGTCGTACCAAGTGTTGTAAAAGTCATTCTCAAATACGTCATTAACTGTCATAGTGTATCTACTGTCAAAATGGTCTGCAAAAGCATTTGCTATCAATTGTTCGTCCGTAATTAAAGATTTTGAAATTGGATCATGTATTTTCTGTAACAAGTCTGTTTTTCTGTATTTGGTCAATTTTTTAATTTCATCCCAGTATTGTTTTCCTTGTTTGTCGTTGATGTCCTTACATGTCGTAGTCCATACGTCAATCTTGTATTCTCTTATCAGTCTTTGTATCGTTATATTTAGTGCATTAAATTTCTGTTTTAATTTGCCGTTATCTGTCAAACGTATGTCTCGGTACAGTTGTCTTTTGTATTTAATTAATCTCAGTATGAACTTTGGGAGGGGATATTTGTATATTTGTATTCTTTTCTTGTATATGATGGTGTGTGTTTTTTAACAGAGTCTGATAATGTCTTGAGGAATAAGGTAATAGAGGATGAGAGAACTTGCGTATGGGCTTAAATGATGTCATTTAAGTCTTTGTGTAATATTACTTATAAGAGAATTTAAATTATGTGCAATTCACAATTTATTTTTACTACTATTATCTATATTAAGGTCAGCACAAATGAAATTGTCTCAAATGATCGATTTACAGTATCTACTAACATATTCAATTGGTTAAAGAATAATTTATTTGTATCACTGAAATTGTTTGTCTATATAGACAAATAATACAAGTTTCCATACCTAGTGATATTCCAGAGCATTCAATGACATTTTCTATAGAGAGATTATTTATATTTCTTAATGGTGTGTGGCGCTTCCGCCATGTGTGTTATTTTTCCTTTAGAAGTGCGCCATCATTGTGTATCCAGGATTCTTAAAAGCATCAATCTGTGTATCACTAAGCCAGGTTTCTCTAAAACATGGAATATTATAATTATAGTTACTGCAAAAACATTGAATAATATTGGATTTATGAAAAATTGAGCGTATATTAATATGATATAATAGTTTTCGATTTGAATATTTTGGCGTCCCTTGTTGTTTATTGATGCCTCACACCAGAAATTTTCATTCAGAATAGCTTCGGCGTGGCATTTGGGTACGAATATTTTAAAATTCGAGCAGCAGTCATTTTTTTTAAATTTATTAGTAAGCAATGAATCCAAATGACCATGTACATCGTTTACAATATTGTGAAAAGCTGTTAGTAAAACTTAAGGAAAACCCAATTTTTGCGTAATATCATTTGGACAGACGAAGCAAAATTCGGAAGAGAAGGTATTGTAAATAGTCATTTTTGGGCTGATAAAAATCCACACTTTACACAACAAGGAAACTTCCAAAATGCGTTCAGTGTTAACGTATTTGCATATATGATGGATGATGTTGTATGATTTGAAATTTTCGACGAAAATTTAACCAGCAGCAGATATTTGCAAATACTCCGAAGAACGATAACCGAATTTACCGATAATTTACAATTAAATACTGTTAGAAATTGCTGGTACCAATGGATGGCGCCCCAGCGCATTCGTCGTATGCCGTAGATGAGGAATTAACAAGTATGTTTGAAGATCGCTGGTTTGGACGTAATGGACCAGAGCGATGGCCACCAAGATCGCCTGACCTAACACCCCTAAATTTTTATTTATGGGGTCGCATTAAAACTAATGTATATGACAGACCAGTTAATTTCAAAGAAGAGTTAATTGAACGAATAATATCCGAATTTGGCAAATTAAACCACAACGAAATCAGTAAAGCCACAAATAATGAAACAATCCGTAGAATTTTGAAGTATTTAGAACAAAATGGTGGCCATTTTGAACATTTATTAAACTAATTGTATGAACATTCTAGTAGTTCACACAATTAGTTGATTTTTATTAAATAATAACAAATTAAAATCTTCTATCTATGTAAAATATTACAAAGACAATTAAACTGTTTAAATAAACAGGAGTTGTTTTTTGTTTTCTTGGCTCGCTTAATAAATTACGTAGTCATTGCTTTTTTATTGCACAGAATATTGATATATCTTTACAAACATGTTAATAACTTTAAAAGTAAAGAAGATAGGTAAAGGGAACGCTGGTATAGATCAAAGCACAATTAAATTATGCGTCCGAATATGTAAAAATATACAGGGTGTTCCATTTAAGAAAAACGAAATATATTGATTTAAATTTGACCAAATGTGGTTTGATATTTTGAACACCCTGTATATTATTTTTTCAAAAATAATTCATCATTGGATACCCTTAGGTATCGGCTATATGTAACCAATATTACAGCCTTTCAATTTTATTTTTGCCAGAGATATGTATTTTTAAAGTAAACTTTGAACAAGCACAACATTTTTAAAAATATCAATTATCTCGAATACGCTTAAATTTGGACGTTATGTTACTTAATAATATTTTTACAGAATTTTATGTAGAATGTAAATACGTATTAAAAAATATAGTATTCTATTTGAAATAAAGAAGTTGGTGTTGACTTCCGGTATTACCGGAAGTCGTATAATCTTGAAAATATTTTAATTAAATAGAGCACACTTGATTAAATAGGCCATGAAAAGTTCATTAAAATACATTCACAAGAAGTTCCTAAACTTTTGATGTGCGGTTTCGGTGGGACATCCTATATATTATTAATTATCTTGCTCGATTGAAATTGGTTTTGTTTCGGTAATCAGAAAATGATTGTCATATATTTTGGGCCAATCAAAAATATAGTTTCAATCTGATTTCATTCTATAAATACGACTCTACTATAAACACTAGTATAAATCCATCTAAAAGCATTAACTGGCAATGCCAACTAAAGCTAATACATATATTATTCATTCTAAGTGACCAGATAATATCCAGTCTAAGAGTACTTAGACACTGGTTCCATTAAATAAACGGGTTGATGTTGCCCATAAAAATTCATAATCGCACCATCGTACTCAGTTGGACGCGGCCAAAACAAATGGTTCACATAGGTTCTCAAAGTTGACAGGGTTCCGACCAATCTAACAAAAATACCAATCTTGGGACCCACATCTTAGCTCTCTTAGAAGCATAAATATTGATAATGCTCATATTCCCTAGTGGCGAGTCATGGAACTACTTAATGCTGTCTTATTTGTTCTAATTGAAATTTTAAAAAAATATTTTTTATAACTGTTACCAATTGAAATAAGAAACACCACTTAGATATTTTTTTCTTACCCTAATACCTACACCTGCAATGTGTTTTTAGAAAGTTATTTCAATGGGAAGGATGCATTTGTTTCTTATTTATTTATGATTAAATGATCCGGATGGTAGTTGTTTCTTCAGATAATCAAGAACGTTCTCTTCCTTGGTATTTACTTGTTAATTAGATACGTAAAGCAGTGTCATTGTAGTAGCTGAGACTAGTTCGTTGCCTTTCGGTGTTTTACTCCCAATATGGTAGTGAAAAGTTTTGAGACTTTGATTGGCGAACGGCTTCGACGATGTTAGGTAGATTTTGTGTAGATATCATTATATTTTTGTTGGTGTCAGTGTTTATGGTTCTTGCATTTAATTTCTTATTATCAGAAAGACGTTCCTGTTTCTGATTATTTGTGAATTAATCGTTAGTTTGTGTGTGGTTTGAGTGTTTTAAAGGTGATGGATCAATTTGCGAATTTAATGCTTTTCCTTCTAGTACTTTTATTTTAAATATAAGTAAGTTTATCTTCCATTTCAGATACTAACTTATATAATAACTTATTTTCATTGCTTAAATGTTTATTCTGTTTAATTAGGTCTTTAATTAATAACAATTCTTTATTTAAATCCCCCTCAGTCACTGTTGCACTTGATGAGTTCAGGTCATCCACCTTTGAAATGTCTTTCGTCGATTCACAACACTTAATATGATTTTCGTTAATCATAATGCTAGCGTTTAAATATTTTACGCACCCGGGATGCATTACAATACCAAAGTTCACACACTTGAGCCCAGATAGGTGCGTTATTTTGCACTTTTTACACTTATTAGTTGGAGCATTTACACACAAGTCGTCATTAGCCGCCATCTTTCTGATTGAATTCCTTACTGTCTCTAATGATGATTTTTGTGTTATATGTGGGTTGTACTTTAAATTTTTTTCGAGTATTGATGATTCTAATTCACCAAATTTTATATCTGTTAGGTTTACTACTCTGGGAAAGAATTTAACATCATTTTGGTTACCATAACTGGTGTTACCGTTCACTTTTACTTCTTCACTTATGACTATTTCACTGTTCACCTTCTGGCTGCGTAAACTTGATAATTTTCGTTTTTGAATCTTAAAATGTTCGAATGATTAAATCCTGGTATCTTCTCTGGATGCGGCGTCGATGTTATCAAATTCTATTGGGTGTAGTTTCATGATAAGTCTTGTGTGTAGTAGCTTTAACATTTCTGATAAAGCGTCTCGCTGTTTATATCATCTTTTAATTTCCAATTTTTAATACTCTTTCAGTTTCCAGCACTTCTACAGTATTATAATTAATTTTGTGTTTTGTTTTTTGCACATGATTAGCCAATGCACAAAATCTTTTTTTTAATATTGGCATCACTCATAGTAGACCTACTCATCGTAGTAGGCTAATAAAACATTGTTGTATGAGCCTACTAAGTGTCTGCGAGGTTTGACCTATGTATGTAGCAGGACACTTAAGACAAGGAACCTTCTAAATTACATCTGATGAACTTGCTGTTAGTACAGTTTTTTTAGCAAATTGAATTTCATAATTTTTTGGATTCCAGTTAAACGATGGGTGAGTCCCTCCACATATGGGAAAGATTTATAGGACTTTGTTATTGTAGGTACGTTATTCTGTTATATATGACATATATAACTGGCAGTTCACTTGAAACTAGAATAAACTAACACACCAATGACATATTAAATAATAAACAAAAGACTGGTCTTGCAGTTAATAAGAGATTAGTACTAATTACCGAGAAGGATTAGAAATAAGAAAAGCGGTAAAGGCAGGCAAACAAGTTGTCATCGAAATGTATGAAATATGGAGTTCTCTAATATTAAATATTTTTATTACCTAAAAGTATTTATAGTCTCAAAAAATCCATTTTGTACATCATTCTTGATAATGGCCTTGAGGCAAAACTAGTCGAATAAATTATTAATTTGTGAAACAAGCCAAGTGAATTTAATTTAATCTAAAACCTCGATTTCGTTGTTTGTTATGTTTCTTACAAGCTTATATCCATCTTACTTGATTGATTTTGCTTTGTATTGTAGATATGACTTCCGTTTTTCTTCGGCCAGCTTCTTGACTTCTTAGGAGACCCGCGGTTTGGTGTTCGGGTTTTCACTCGTTTTGGTGCATCTTCTTCCATGTGGTTCGTCCGCAGCTATTATCAAATTAGATTTTTCCATGCGGTTTTTACTTCTCCCTCTTCTTGTATTCTGCATGCTTGGATTTTCTTTTCTAATCTTTGCTGGTATAATAATCTCGTTGAGTTGTCAGATAAACATTATTAATATTATTAGAGTGGCTGTGATCTTTGCCAGTACGAGGATGAGGTTAGTTCCGGCATTTGATGAGGTCGGGGTTCTGACGTCCTGGATTCTGTGGGGGTAGATAACGGGTGTCCAACAATTATTGCAGTCCCGGGTGGCGTTGGAATAAAAAACGTAGGTCGATTCTTACATGTTGCAAATAAAGGAACTGACATTTTTAATGCACGTTTAACTTATGTTTGACAACTAAAATGTCAGTTCATTTATTTGGCACATGAATTCGTTTTTTAATTCCAACGCCACCCGGGACTGCAATAATTGTTGGACACCCGTTATTTCTGTTCATGATTACATTATTACAGAGTCTGGATTAGATTTTTGACTTCGTGTGTTCTCGAAGTTAAATTTGTATTGCACCTTGTGTGGAAAGATGGCATTATTTATTATCAGTTCGTTTTGAGCGCACAGTTCGTATTGATTATTTACGCCAAGTATTACATCGCTTACGATTCTAGCGTTCAGGTCTCCGAGGATGAAAACTTCGTCATGTATGCAAATGTTATCCTGATAGTGGGCATCTACTTCCTCCCTGGGTTGAGTGGTGTTGGAGGCATCAGATGTTTCGATGGTGTCCCACTGAGTTTTACTGTAACTTGTAAAACTTTGTAGTCAATGTATTTTATTTCGCTGATGTTGGTTTAGATTTTTTTGTACAGTAGCATCATTTCTATGGAGGTGATAAGATATAATAAGCCGATAACGGTTTGAATCAGTATTATAAAAATATAGCTTTCGCATCAGTACGCAATGAGGTACGCAATTGAAAGCGTTAAATAAGTCCAAAAATGAGGCAATAGAGTAATTTCTCTATTCAATGCAGTCTATGTTTTTATCCACTAGGTCGACTATTGGTGTAACTGTAGATCTGCCATGTGTAAACCTATACTGATTTTGGTAGAGTTATATATTACTTTTAAGTAATAATAAAACTTAGTTATAGAGAATTGTTTCAATAAATCATTATAAGTAATCATTTTGGACAATAATTATTATATCTCCTTTGTTAAAATACCGAAACAAGCTTTTGCTCTCAGAAAACCTGCTATTACATATGACATTAATTAGCTTTGTTAGTGGCACAATCAAAATATCAAAAAAGATCAATAGCATTTTAAACAATGGAAGAGAAGTAGAGTCCATATATATTAGTACTCGAGCTATTTTGTATGCTTCATAATAAATCCTTACAGTTGCATAAGAGGGAAATCTAAATTTTTTGGAATGGTATACGACAATTTGGTGGAGTATTTATTATTTCTTTAGCTATACCCTCAAAATAAACATTAAAGTCTCTTGCCGAAATATCACTTGTGGTTTCATTATGTGACTTACTAACCCACTAAATACTCTAGACCACGTAGCTCCCGGTATATTTGAATATTATAGTATATCAAAATCCGGTGTTCAATGTATTAATTGCAAGACCCTATAACATTATTGATGTGGTGATAAAATCAATGAGTGCTGTGGCTTGGAATTAAATGTGAATGATGAAAAACTAGCCGAGGGAGTCGAGGACCTTAATGTAAATATGATGAATTAGTTTCTCACTTAACCCGTGGTGAAACATTTTTGTATTAATTTGATTGAATTAAAACACTTGGTATGATTTCACTTGTTATTTATTTTACTCCAACTAGTTTCGACTATAAGTCATTCTCAAGAAGAACATTTCTAGTCGAAGTAAAATAAATAACAAGTGAAATCATACCAAGTGTTTTAATTCAATCAAACTAAATGTAAATATTGTTTTGCTAAGAGCATTTGAATCCGAATTACGCTTTAAAATAGCCTTCTGCTCAAAAAAGTTGGCAACTTAGAGAAAGCTGAATGAGAAAATTAATAGCCTCCAAGATGTAAAAAGTAATAAAAACTCGAGAGTTCTAATTTTGAACGCAAAAAGTTCTTAAATAGCACTGATGGATTTAAATGAAATCGAGGCCTCACGCAAAACGCCATCTATCACCAAAACTTTCTTTTTTTTTGTATTTTAGCAACGTTTACTCTAATACTATTTCATCCACTTCTTGAACTTGTGCAAACTATGAATTATATCGACTGTTTACACTTCTTCAAGGCGTTTGTTAGAGTGTCCCATCAAATTTTACTACAGAAATTGGATTGCTTGGGTTGTAACGACTTCGTAATTAATTGGATTTATAGCTAACTATCTAATCGTAAAGTTGGTAATTCCATTTTAAACGAAATTACAGTTATCTTAGCGGTGTCTCAAGGCTCTCACATTGACCCAATATTATTTAGTATCTGTATAAATAACATTTGAAACATAATTAAACAGTCAAATATATTATTATATGTTGATGACTTAGGAATAGATTAAGTCGTAAATACAGGTAAGGATATTAAACAATTGCAGGTGGATTTGGGTAGCCTATACACTTGGTGTATCAAAAATGATTTAGATCCTAACATCAATAAATGTAAAATAATATCATTTGACAGAAAATATACTTACAATTTCTAATGCGATGTACAGTATTTACGGAGTTGATTTGGATGTGGTGGCTGAAATAAAAGACCTGGAAGTATTATTTGCTAGTAAAATAACCTATTTGTTATGTATCAAAATGATAACTGATCAGGAACTCAAAACTATTGGATTTATTTCGAGAGTTGGTAGAGATTTTTCTGTAGACATTGTAAAATGTTCATATTATTCATTTGTCCGATTACATATCGAATATGCACCTGTAGTATGGGAGTCTTTATCAAAAATTCTTAATAAAACATATTAAAAAGGTTCAAATAAATTTTTACAAATTGCTGCATGTGTAAAAATAAAAAGTAATATAAACAAGTTAAACGTTTTTCTGTGAAGAAAGGAATATAACTGTGTTTTAATTAAGTGATATTAACCTTCACGTACTCAAGTAACTACATTAAGTTTTTCTATTATTCATTAAAAAATATACTACGAAGTGAACGCCTCTAAAATTCAAGATAAACATCTGTATTGAAGGTAGTCTTACAATAATATGACATAACATTTTTTATGCTGCTTCTCTTCTTCTTCGTTGACCATTCACCGATGGGCTTCCAGCCGAACTAGTATATTTATTTAAAATTATTAATAGTCTTATTGATTGCTTAATCTGATTGGTTTCAGATTCCAACAAAGTGCGCCCACAATTTAAATTGTTTTCGAATAATATTTCTATCTTCTATTCTATTTCAAATAGATTTTTCAGATATTGTTTGTAGCCAAATCGGTGTTTACTTTGTATCTTATAGTATATATATAATTTTAATGATAATATAATTTTATGAGGCAACGTTGACATTTATGTTTAGTTGTTTTATTTTTTTTAATATAGTTGGAATACAGAAAATTATTTTGTTAATTATGTGCGTTCAATCAACCATAGATCAACTGTTAATCTGATAATGTAGATTTGGTTTCTTTTATCCATTAGCAGCGCATAACGGTGGATGGGTTTAGATTTAAGGCGATTGACAATTTCTCTAATTGAAAAACCACTTCCTCCTAAACTAAAGATATGATATTTGTCCAACTCTTTTTATTGGCGGTATTTTATTTAGAAATATATTTATAAGTCAGATAAATTTTCCAAAAATAATATCAGTTACTTAGAAATATACATTTACAATTATAACTGTGAACACCTTTCGTTATTCATTTTACCTTTTGACTTCAGTTAGAGAGATAAAAAGAAGAATTCGAGGTAGTCGACACCACAACATGGCGAATTTTGCATCGAGATTTGTAAATGTAAATGTATATTCATTTGTGTTTGCAACTAAAAGTTTTACACAAGTCAAAACATAACCCTACAAAGCAATAGTAGTATTTATAATTATCTTAAAACCATCACAAATAGAAAATGCAAATACAGGGAAAGAGATTCGAACCAAAACAGAACCAATATTGTTTTGATGTATAACTAAAATGACTAATAAATAAGTTAAAAGAATATAAATAATTATTTTTATTTAAATATTGATATCATAAGATTCGATGCCAGACAAATTCAGACAAACAGAAGTACAGAAGAAGATTAAATATAAATGTCGACAAGCTAAGGAAGAGTGGCTGGAAGAGAAATATACTGAGTTTGAAACTGCATGACTCCCATAATGTGCATAAGAAAATAAAAAATTTCACTGGAATTGGTCGGAAACAAAGAGCATACATCATTAGAAATGAGGAAGAAAACATTGTGTTAGAAATTGAAGATCAACTGACCCTATGGGAAAAGTATATATAGATCCCTTTTCAATGATCAAAGAGAAGAAATAAATAACAACGGTGACAATGAAACCGGGTCATCTACTTTAAAAGAACAAGTACAAATAGCAATAAAATCAACCAAAGATGGAATAGCTCCTATCCCCGATGACTTACTTGCAGATGTGCTTAAGTTGATTTTTAATAAGATCTGAAATGAAACAGAAATAATACCACAAAAATGGTTTCACTCAACGTTTATCACAATTCGTAAGAAATATATTGCCAAACAATGCGAAGAATGCCGTACGATCTGCCTAATTAGCCACACTCTGTAGATCTTTCTTAAAGCCATCCACCGCAGGATCTACAAGAAACTAAAAGAAGTTATAGCAGATACCTAGTTTGGCTTTTGAAAGCGAGTTGGAACAAGAGAAGCCGTGTTTGCCTACATTTTGATGCAGCGGTGTCTGCATATCAACCAGGTATACGCCTGTTTTATGGATTATAATAAGGATTTTGATAAAATGAGACTCAAACAACAAATAGCAGCATTGAAACGCAAAAATCTCGACACAAGGGATATACAAATAATAGTAAAACTGTACCTAAACCAAAGTGCATCTGTTCGCATACAATTCGAACTAACTAGAGTAAATTCAATGTGGTAAAACACTTGTTAAGTTGTTAATATTTTTATTTTCAGTTGCCTGAAACGTGTTTCGATCATTTCTGATCATTTTCAAAGTACAAAATAATTATTTAACTTAACAAATGTTTTACCCATTTAATTTACATATCCATCAAGAGTGTAGCTCTACCAGTATCAATTCTAACAAGAGCAGTTGAGATCAAGCGAGGAGTCATACAAGGGTGTGTTCTCTATCCACTTCTCTTTAACAGAAGAAATCTCCACCGAAGCCCTCGAAAGAGTAGCCAGTGTAATACGAGTTAACGGCATTCTATTGAACAACTTTCGTTACGCGGACGATACAGTACTTCTCGCCGAAAATATGCAAGACCTTCAAAATATGTTGAATAACGTCATCACAACTAGTCGAGAATATGGGCTGACACTCGAATGTTAAGAAGACCATTTGTATTTACGTGGTTGTCACCAAAACTGAAATAACAAATGAACATCCATATGTGGAAGGCGAAAGGCTGAAAAGGGTCGAGAGGTATGACTATCTTGGTACAAATGTCGACTGCGCCGTGTATTACTGCAAAGATAAGGATTCGCATTAAGAAAGCCCGTGCATCCTTTGTAAAGATTAAAACGCTGCTCTGTTGCCGCAACCTGAGCCTGGGCCTCAGAACTCGAATGCTCAAATGTTACATATTCCCAATCCTTTTGTATGGTGTAGAAGACATGACCCTCAACGTGTATTGCGTGAGGAAATTAGAAGCATTTGAGATGGAAGCCTACCATCATTGACAGAACATGCAACCAACGTGGAGGTTCTGAGAAGAAGGGAGAAAGACAGAGAGATCCTACAGGAAGTGAAAATAATAAAATTGCAATATCTCGGCCACATCATGAGAGGTCTGAAATATGAAATTCTACGACTCGTAATACAAGGAAGAATCGAATTTCTTGGCTTAAGAATATACGAAAATGGTTCAATGTCAAGTCATTTGCCCTATTTTCGCTGCAGTTTCCAAAATCAAAATAGTAATGATGATGCCAACCTCCGAAATAGAGACGGCATATGAACAGGAAGATCATAAATAATTTAAGTAGACTAGAATCTTTGGCAGTGTGCAGCAAATAATACGCATTGTAAAATATAAATCAATGTCACTGTAATAATTTTCATTTTTTAAATAAAGGTATGCCATCTTCTCTATATGTTGCACCCACTAGTATACGGACAAATTATGTTGATCGATCTTGGTATCGGGGTTTTAAGAAGATTTTTTAAAGTACAACGACTTGTATTCCTTACTGTTACAAGGTTCAGACAAGACTGCCAAGATTTTCATATGATGAATTCAAAATAATTAGCGTAGAGCGCAAAACGTAATAAAATGCGGATTCCCTAATCGCAACGCGGTCGCCGCAGGTGGCCGCGATCAAATGATTTTATGGGAAGATGCGTTTCCTCCATGTAACACCTCCCTCATCAGTGGAAAGACAGTCCTCAGTCCTTTGTTCTGGATTTCCTTTGTTTTTTAGAGCAGATTTACAAATAAAATATTTTTTCAATTTATACAATATAAAGATTACAATCATAATAACTAGTAAGAGAGTTATATAATGCGTAACTTGATATTCTATTTTAACATCGGATGGTTTCATTTCGTTAGAGTTTATTAATTGATTTACAATATCAAAACTATCATCAATAATTTGGCTTAATATTAACGGATCTGCCAGGTTTAACATACTGACATTGTTTGGTATTTGTAATTTTGGTAATTTTATATTCATGGTTACTTTATCAAATTCATTTTTATAAGATTGATTTCGCAAATTAATCGAACACTGATATGGTAATTTAATCAAAGAATTTTGTTTAAGCTCTAACATTCCTTACGTTTTACATTTATAGTTTAAGTATTGCGATTTATTTAAATATATTACAAAATTATCCATAAATTGAATAACATTATTATTTACGGAATTTAGTTTAATTAGCGTACAATTTTCAATACTATTTTGCAACAAATTAGTTATACAGTTGCTTCTGGATTTCGGTTGTAAGTCAATCGAAATTATATATTTGTCCTCTAAATTCACAAATGTCTCTACACATCCATATTCGGTTGATGACAGTGCCAAATTTTTACAATTATCTTTAATTACGCTCGACGCTTATGGTACCTTTACAATTTTATACAATATCAACCTACGTTTTTAATTATAGGAAAATCAATAATAATTAACATTTTATCAATATCAAAATTAATTTTAATCTGCAACAATGAATAGTAATAGTGATTATTTTTAAATGGAATAATTCCATTTTGGTAAATTTTGTTTACATATTGTAAGGTGTTAATCAGGTCTGAATACGATAACAGTTGTGGGTGGATTTGATTTCTTTGTCCGAAAATAATTGCATTTTGCATGTTATTAAAGAATGTTTGAACCTCGTGAATATTAATTTTTAGTAAATTTATTAATTCTAATAAAGTAACATACTTATTTACGAAAGTTTCATTTCTATTAATTTTATCCTAGATTAATTTCATATTAGTATTAATTAAGCTTTGAGTTTTAGCAATTCGACATTCTATTGATTTTAAAAGGGAGGTTTTTAAGTTTGCTTGATAAGCGATTTTATTTTGGTTTTTGTTTAATATTTTTATAAATTTCATCTTTTTCGTCTTTATCTACTTTGTCAAATAACCAATTTGCAGCTTTGCCTACAAAATCAAAAGGTGATCGTTTATTTCTATTGACTGGTATTATATTAAATAGAGTGATTTTTAGATTTTGAATTTGATAGTTTGCTTGTTTCGAAATTTTGTTTAAATCTGGATCAGTAAAGTCATTCTCTTTTACAATTCTAAATATACTATCATATTAAAAAGAAATATTATTAATCAAGTAATGAAAATTAATAAAATCGTAAAAATATACTCACTTATGAGTAGCCTTAATATTAAATGAACTTCCTAATTCTAATGGAATAATATAATCATTTATGGGGATTACTTCAAGATCCTCCTCTGCTCGTACTAGGGTGGTTATTATCAGGATTATTGCCAGATTCATCCTGTAACAAATTAGTAAACTTCTTAGTACGTTTTACTAAGTCTCTTTTTAATTTTGTGGGGATATTTTTCTTATTTTTGAATTTAAAAGTTTTATCTTTAAAATCTTTAATGGTGACTTTTTGTGCATATGGTTTAAGTTTAGTTAGTCTTAAATTTCTCCTGACAAATACTGTTTGGCTTACTTTGATTGGTTCGATGTCAATAGGTTTTTGTTTTGATTGAACTTTATTCTTGGCTTTTTGAATATTTTCTTTAACTTGTGCGTTGACTATTTTAGTTGCTTTATTTCGTTCCTGAATATAGTCTTCTGTTAGTTTATTATCAGTTTCATCAATTGGCAAAGGTTTGTTTGTTTGACTATAAATAATTTCAAATGTTGTAAATTTTGTGATTGTATGCAAACTATTGTTATAACCAATTACTGCTAGATGTAATTGTGTTTCTAGGATTAGATTTTTGGATTCTAATTGTATGGCTCTTAAGGATTTGATTAAGTTAGAATGGAATCTTTCGACAATTCCATTTGATCGGGAATTTTCCGTCGAACTTTTATGTTTTTTTTATGAATTTGTGTGATTTTAAAAATTCAGTTACTAAATTTCTGATTCATTGTTGATTTTCTTCTTCTACATCTTCTAATATTTTATTGCTTATTTCTAATCGTATGGTGTCATTGAAATTGTGTCTAATAATTCCTAAAATGTCGCGTTCCATGTTTTTATTTTTAAAGTAAATAGTTGTTTTAATTTTTGGTTGTATAATTTCTTTTAAGGTGTTAAATATTTCATCTTCATTGTAATATTACAGTAAATTCTTTGTTTATTGTTTTCAAATAAATTTATATGTTTTATAATGGCATTATTTGTAGAATTATGAGAGTCGAATATAATTTGATGTTTTGCTAAGTTGATTATTTTTTCATTGTATGGTATTTCTATTTGTAATTCTCCGCGTGAGTTATGAATCGTTTGTGTTTCGTCGTTTTGTTCGTCGTGTTGTAGATTAATAAGATCATTATTTTGTTCGAATTTTGTAGTGGTGGTTTCCTTAGTATTTTGGTTTCCTTCTTCTTGTAATCTTGCTAAAATTTCATCTAAGTTTGATAAGTCTTCTTCGGTGGGACCTTCTTCTATTTCAACTAAATCTGACATAAAATCTATTTCATTTACGTAATTTTCTGCATTTTGATTCTGGACAATACATCTGCTACTTTGTTATCTTTTCCTTTCTTAAAAATAATTTCTTATTTGTATTCCAGAAGTTTTAATTTCCAACGAATTAATTTTGCATTTGGTTCTTTCAAAGAAAATGACCAAGTGAGGGGTTTGTGATCGGTTTCTATTATAAATTTTACTCCGTATAAATAGGGTCGGAAGTGTTTCACTGCCCAAATAACCGCTAGTAATTCTTTTTCTATAGTACTGTACTTTGTTTCTGCTTCATTAGGGGTGCGAGATGCATATGCAACGGGGTGGTTTTTAAAACTGGGTCGTTACAAAGTAAAACTTTATATTTTTCGAATGTATCAATAAATTGTTGTGTGTGAATAATTTTGGTGTTCTTTTTAAGACATTTTGTTAAGAGTCGAGTAATTTGCGCAAAATTTTGAATAAATTTTCTGTAAAATCCTAACATACCGAGAAAAAATTTAATGTTTTAATTGCATTAATTTTAATTGGATTTGGTTTTATATCATTAGGTGTAGTAATATGGCCTAAAAATTCAGTTTCTCGTTTAAAAAATTCGCATTTGTCTAATTGTAACCGTAAATTGTGATTTTGAAGTCTTCTGAAAACTCGCTCAAGTGATTTTTTGTGTTCTTCCAAATTTGGTGAAAAAATTATAATGCCGTCTAAATATATCATGCAATCTTTATTAATTACGTCTCTAAGTACATTATCTAACATCCTTTGAAATGTCGCCGGTGCGTTCTTCAGTCCAAACAGCATTCTATTGAACTCGTAGTGTCCATGGTCTGTTTTAAAAGCTTTTTGAATTTTCCTTCATGTCTATTTGATGGTATCCTGAAGCTAAGTCTAATACGCTAAAATATTGTGCTCTTCCTAATTTATCTAACACATATTCTATATTCGGTAGTGGATATCGATCGTCTATTGTTTTTTCATTAAGCGCTCGATAGTCTATAACCATTATGGCTTTTCTTTTTCCGGATGCATCTATTTTCTTGTCTACTAAATGTACTGGAAAATCTCATGGTGAAATACTGGGTTTTATTATTCCGTTTTCTGACAAGTTAATAACATGTTCTTTAATAATTTCTTTATTTGCATGTGGGATTCGTCTGTTTCTAATAAATATCGGTTGTTCGTCTTTTGTAATTATTCCATGTTGAACGTCGGTCGTACAAGTCAATGTCTCTTCTGGTTGTTTGAAAATATCAATATACTTTTTGCAAATATTTATAATTGTTCTTCGTTCTTCTTGATTCATGTGATCCATTCTAATTAAATTATCTAATTTTTAATTCCTTCCTGTTGTTGAAATGATAAAGGTTGAACGTCATATTGTTGGATTTCGTATTCATTTAAGTTATCAATTTCTATTTCTTGTTCATTTTCCGATTTATTTTCTATTACTAAATTTATATTTCCATTGAAAATTTTATAAAGTCCATCACGGATTTTTATTGTGTCTTTATATTTAATTTCTGGTACATAAATTTCGGGGTTCGATTTAGTTACGTTAATTGTTTGAATTGTTAACGAATTCGGTGGTAAATTAATTTTGTTTATCAAAGTATAGTTTAATATTATTATTATCAATCTGTGTTAAATGGTTTCGCGTTAAATCAATATTATATTTCATTTTTTTCAAATCTTTTATTCCGATTAAACCGTCACAGAAATCATGAAAATTCATAACTATCATTTTAAAATTGCCTATGCATTTTAATTCTGGAAAACTAGGAATGGCTAATTGTTTTTGTTGACTAACACAATTTGCTGTACTCAATTTCAAATTAATGAATTCTGTAGAATTTGGATAAAAATTTTTAATTATTTCTGGGCTGATTCAAGAGATTTCGCTGCCAGTGTCTATCAATAAATTAATTGGGGGATTTTGAATTTTAATGTAAGGTAAACTATTTAATCCGGTGAATCGTGTTTGAGGCTGGTGATATAAAATTTACGTCACTGTTGGTCTTTTCTAATTCTGATGGATTATTATCTGTAAAATCGGAGGGATCGTACGAAATTACGTCAGTATCGTCTCTTGGCTGATGATTGTCATAATAAGTGTTTTATACTTCGTCTAAAATAACTTGATCATGTTCAATTTCATGGAAATGTAATTTTAGTATGGAAGTCGAAATTCCTGACATGGGTGTCGGTCTTGATTGGGGTAGCGCTCGTGGAGCAAATTCGTTAGTTGGTGGTTTTTGTGGATATTGTAATCGGGGATTTTTTTGGAATTGTTGTGGTTGTCTAAATATGTTTGATTGTTGTCGAAAAGGAAATTGGTTAAATGATGGTCTCTGATTTATATTCGGTTTAGAAAACTGTGGCACATGTTTAAAATTTGATTGGTTCATTTTGCTACTCCCAGGTAAATAGTTAGTGTGTTGTTTTGATCTAATTTTAAAATTGATGTCGTCTTGGACATAAGCAATGGCTTCTTCTAAATCTTTGGGATTTTGCGTCCTTACATATAGTTGTATGTCTTGGGGTAAATTAATTAAGTAAATATCTAAAGCATTTGTGGTGAATATTTCCTGTCTTACTTGTTTATGTGATAAACTACTAAGGTTTAATTTTGCTATTAATTTAGCTAGCATGTTCCTAATTCTGTGTCCTATTTCGATCAAATTTTCATTTTTATTAATTTTAATATTTAAAAATTCTGCCGCAAATTGTTCAAAGTCTCGTTTATCCTCCCCCGTTTTGAGATCATCTCGAGGTGCAAGAATTTGTCTGGCTTTGCCTCTAAACATATTAGAAATGGTGTTAATGAGGATAATTTTTAATTAATTTCTCGTATCATATTTTGCGTGAGTTGCGTCACAAATGCGAAAGAACGCGTTTATTTCGTGTTCATTTCCTGCGAAGCATGGTATTGAATCTAATTCTATTTTAAAAAGTTGTAATCTTACTGAATCATTATTTTCGGTGGTCATTGTTGATTGATTTAATGAATCTTCCACAAATGTTATCGAATCAAATAATCTATTTAATTTTTCCAGATTTGATTGATTTTGTATTTTTGTTTTCTTAATTAAGTGTTTAAACAAACTTTCCAAATAATGGAATTTTACAAATTATGTAAATGGGTAGGTACCCTACGTTACAAATTAACGAAATAAATTTGGCCTGTCCTACCTTGTGATCTCGTGCAAACGTTCGCTCAGCTGCTGTTTTGTTTTTCTCTCTTGCCGTCGTCTTTGGATCGATGTTACCCGTTTCTTTGGTTGCAACAATCACTCGGTCTGGTACAAGAAGTTGATACTCGCCTATTTAATCGATTCTCGATGAATTTATGATTCTCAACTGATACCAGATCCTACCGACTGCGCCAATTATGTTCAGATAAGACTGCCAAGATTTACATATGATGAATTCAAAATAATTAGCGCAGAGCGCAAAACGTAAAAGTGATAAAATGCGGATTCCGTAATCGCAACGCGGTCGCCGCAGGTGGCCGCGATCAAATGTTTTTACGGGAAGATGCGTTTCCTCCATGTAACAGACACGCTGAAGCCTAAATATTCTGTGTCTACTTGAGAAATAGACCATATCTTAGTCGAAATTCAATAAGACCATAATAAGCGCTTTTTAGAACTTTATCACCAACTTTACCGTACTTACTTTGGAGGCACTAAATATTAACACCCAATGTTTTGGCCTGGTGATTACCATGATCTTTCTAGTTCAATTTTGAATCAACGAGTAGCCCCACTAAATAGTGGGTTTCGTTAACAGAGGCTTTTTAAGGGAAAATGTATTTTTGTTTGTTTTATTATTGTTAAGAATCAACTAATTTTCAAAGCAGTAACGGTAATTACTGTCATGATTGTCAATTGTTTTCCCTTTATCAACAAAAGTGGAGTTATCTGCGTTCAAAATTGATTTTGATATTAGAGATAGAGATAATTTATGAATATTACAAAAAGCAGCATCCTAATATAGATCCCGGTGGTACCACATATTATTTCAATTTACGGACTGGTATCGATTACCTAAATATGATTTTATTAGTTTTAATGCGTTTTAGTGCTTAATAAAAGACCTTATATCTTGGAAGAGTGGGGTTTATTAAATCATATCATATTTAATATGACAAAATAAATACATTACACAATAGTATCTTTATTGCAATTGTCACACATGAACGATGAGGATATAACGTTTTAAGACAAAGATAAAATAAATATTTTAAAATGGCATATTGCTTGCTCAGGTCAGCCCTAAACACATGTACATTATTATTACGATAGTCATGAAAGGTTCAAGATTCTCGTGGGCGATGAGCAAAATTAAATCGAATGGTAAAGAAACAAATAATTATTGGAGAATTAATAGTCAGCCACATCGTAGGCGTCAATATTAATGTGTTTGGATTATATTAAAAAATAAAGATATCGTGTCAACAACCCATTTCAATTCCTTAATAATTGGAGATAGATCTGGATTTTCTAAAACATCAAGCAGAAGAGTGTATCTATTAGCATCAGAATTGAGTAGATCAATATTTAGATTACCGCAACAAATAATATTTTCAGTATAAGGAAAACAATTCAAACCTTCCTATGCCATTCGTCCTTAAATATGTTAATTTTTAAATTTAAAGGCAACTATTAACTTATAAAAAATACTAACAAGTGTATATTACTTCTAAATCATTATATATAATGAAATAAATTATTATATTTTTGTTTCAGTTGGGAGATTTATCCAATCCTGAGTTGAGGATATTAACAGAACAACTCGATAAAATACGTTATGGAGGTAAGATATATACATATTTTGCTATTTCGTACATATTTAAATAAAATAATGTTTTCTTGCTTTGGATATGCAAAGACATGGAAACACAAATCGCAGTTTGTTTCATATTCATCAAATAATTTGAAACTGTGCTATTATATAATTTAATTCAGGGTAATATTACTAGAGTAATCATATGTTGAGCTTCTAAATATTGCCATTAAATTGTTGAATATCATATTTTCTGTCAATTTTTTCACACCATTTCTATGTAATAAAAAACAATTTGTAAGCAAGACAAAGTATTTTAAGAGAATGGTAAAGAGCTTAAATAATTGTGCTAACATCTGCTCATTAAGTAGCTTAGTGTTAATATTACGAGGGTAGATTGAAAAGTTTCCGGAATGGGCAAGAGATGGCGCGCGTATCGTGAAATTGTTATGATGGTTGTCAAGGCTAACCTATTTTAGGTAAGCTGTCAAATGTTCAGACACGTGCGTCGTTCCGTTTTTGTTTACTAGGATATCTTGTGAAGCAAAAGCAAGTCAGGCATTTTTGCAAAAATGGATAAAAACGAATTTCGTGCAGTCAATCAAACATTTCTGGATGGATGGGAAAAAGGCGACGGAGATACGAGATAATTTGCAGAAAGTTCATGGCACATCCACACCTTCAATTTCGACTATTAGTTTCTGGGTGAGCGAGTTCAAACGTGGCCGTACGAGCACCAAGGATGAACCACGCAGTGGACGTCCAAAAACGGCCACAAATGAAGAAATGGTCAACAAAGTCCATGATCTCGTGTTAGCCGATCGACGAGTGAAGTTGCGCGAAATAGTAGAGACCACGGGCATCTCATATGAACGTGTGCAAAATATCGTGCACAAACATTTGGGCATGGACCACATCGAAAGAGTGTTTGGCCTTGTTAAAGCGTAATCCAACGGATTTTTTTCGCCGATTCGTGACCGTGGACGAAACATGGATCCACCACTACACACCAGAAACCAAGCAGCAGTCGAAACAGTGGATTTCTCCAGGCGAATCTGCTCCGAAGAAGGCAAAAATTGTCCCATCGGCTGTAAAGGTCATGGCCACCGTTTTTTGGGATTCGCAAGTTGTGATACACATCGACTTTTTGCAGAAGGGAAGAACTATCACGGGACAATACTACAGCGATTTATTGGATCAATTTAACTTCATATTGAAGGAGAAACGGCCTCATTTGCAGCGGAAAAAAGTGCTCCTCCACCACGACAACGCGCCGGCCCATTCATCCCGAATCGCCAATGCTAAATTGGTGAATTGGGCTACGAGGTGGTGCCGCATCCCCCGACTTCTTGAGGAGGTCATCGGCGCTACTAAAGCTTATTTTGCAGAGTTCCCGAAATCATATTTTTCTGAAGGCTTAAAAAAGTTGGAGCACCGCTGGGAAAAGTGTATCGCCCTACAATGTTGAAAAATAAAAAAAAAACCTGTTTAGTTACTGCGTTTTCTTGCCCATTCCGGAAACTTTTCAATCTACCCTCGTACTATTTTGATGAAAAATCTCTACAGAGAAATTACAATTGCAATCAACACTAAAACATTTTTGAGATTACTTGTGTAGAGGCCGAGAGACAAATTTTGCAATTCACTGTATATTTAGTGAGTATTTATTTTTGTATAATTATCAGTTCACGAATAAAAGTTCATAATAGAATACATAGAGTTTATATTGACATTAATTAATAATCGTATGCATAAATGTATACATTTACATTAAATGAAGTAAACTTTGAAAATGTATTGATATACCTCAGCATAAATGAATAAATATACTTAATGAATCACATTGATAACATATATTTCATTAATGTTTCAGATTATTATTCTACGGTGCATGTTTTCTTTCTTGAATAAGGTAGATTAATTAATATTAATAATAAATATTGTACATTACAAAGAAAATGTTATAATTTTAAACGAGTAAATAAATCAAGTTAAATTAATTAACATACGTCGTAAGGAAATAATATTCCGCATAAGTCGAAATGAATCTTTTCATTAAAATTTTCCTCGCCGACCAGTGGAATGCAATTAATTCATCCATTTTTTTTTGTTTTCCTTAAGAAACAAGTAAAAGGAATGCGAGCACCAAGCTTTCGCGAATCAAAATGAAAATATTAGTAAAGGCAATCCATCATTCGAGTAGGAGGGGTACGGTCGGTAAAAATAATGTATCTTTCGGTTTTGCAGGGGATGAGATGGAGATAAAAAGGCTGTCGGTTCGGGGTCTCCTCCCCGAGACAGACTATTACATGACGTACGACGGCTCAACTACGATGCCCGCCTGCCACGAGACTGTCACGTGGCTCATCCTCAACAAGCCCATTTACATCACAAAGCAACAGGTATATGCCCAAACACATCACTTACTTGTCATATCCTTATAGCCGGGTACTCCGCAACCCCGCGTCTGTTATTCCTGGGCTTGTCACTTGACGCCCCCTCCTTTTGTCGCATGCATACACAATTATTCATTTCCCATCCCTCTTCCCTCAATCCAGGCTTTAAAACACTTTATAAAATCAAAGTCAAACATTGAAGGAAGGTAATTTATATTCCACGAAAAAACTTTTTAGCTACAATATAGAATGAAGTGACGTGTAACTTTTCAATTTTCTCTTTAATTACACCAGCATGTGTATTTAATCGATTTTGCATAAATTTGTAAAAGTTTGGTTTATTTGCTGCAGTGTAATTAATTTTCAGAAGAGATATCATATGATTAATTTTATATAACACGAACAGACAATGATAATGCTAAACTATTCTGTATCCTTTTAATTTTGCTATAATATATATATAAAATATAACAAATAAACAAATTTGAATGATACAAGACATCTATTTAATATTAAACTTAAATATATCAGATATTAATGACATTAATTTTTGGAACAGCTTAGAATGATCTATTAATCCTCTCTTAATCATATTATTAATTTCTATCTTCAAGTTCTTACTAGGACGATCACTTTAACTAGCGATATATTTTACGCTAATTCTCTATCAAATTACTCTAGAATAATTTGCAGCTTGATTTCTTAGAACCAGAAATTTAGTAACGTCAAGTCTACCAGATGGTAAAAAATTTTCATGTACCATTTAAAGCTCTTCATATAATCTATAATTTTGATGTTATGGAATAATTTCAGTTATAAGTACAACCAAATTTAGATGTTACCCTAAGATCAGGTTCGCTGGCGTTATGTTGTTGTCCAGCATAAATTCAAAATTTATAGGCAAGTGCTGAAATTCCTGACATCACAAAGAATTTTAATCTTCATTTGTGGGACTTATTTGGCATATATTGTTTCATATAATGTCTAACTTAAGTGGGGCATATTTACTTCTCCTTACTGATAATTGGCTTGATATTAGGAATATTTACTAATTAAATATATATATATATATATATATATATATATATATATATATATATATATATATAAGTACACCAAAATACTTCTTAATTATTGGAAAAGGATGGTGGTCTCTCAGTTTTTATGTGAACAGCATTTAGATTGGGTTCATTCACCTTTTTTCCAACTCATTTGAGAAAAAGTAGTCATGGAATTGCAACGCCTGTTCTAAAGCTAAAATATCTTTAGAAACATCTATGTCTTCATGGTAACCCAGCTAATCGTCATTCAAAATCAAAGTGTTTTAAAGTTTATCATTTTTTATAGCTACCGTTTTAATGATAAGAAAGAGGTGAAAGAAAAGTTATCTTCTTTGTTCTCTGACTCTTCTTGAACACGATTTCCATTACAACTTCTTACTAACGTCTTTTACTTCTACTTTGTCATCATTTTTGGGCAAAATGCGGATTTCAGGGTTATCTACATTACAAAAGAATTACCAGTTAAATTTGTCCAATACTGAACGAATAATTTAAAACAATTAAAACAACAGCTCAATTGCATAGCGTTCTCGAAAAAGTACAGAGTCAAGAAAATAATACCTCGAACACATGTTGTTTCCGATGGGAAACAAAACAATATTCGATTCATTCAACTATATACATTAATATACAAAATTATGCAACCTGGTCAAAAAATTCATTATTTTCAGACATAAAAATATGTTTTTAATGAATTGGTACCGTTTTCTAGCGAAACTAGTATCAATAGTGAAGTCAATAATATCACATTGCTCACCGGATGTCTGCAGACTATTAAATATCAATAACACACTGACATGACTGCCACCAATTAAAAATGCTTGTAGCCTACAGGGTGGATCAAAAGTTCGTTTACATTTTACTTTCTATTTATTATTAAAGTACACAAAAAGGGATTTTATTTATTTTTTTAATTACATCATCCATATGTGATCCTTGAATATTTTGACACTGCTGCAACCTGGAGCGGAAATTTTCAATGACGGCCTCACAAGTGTTTCGTGAAATATTTTGCATTTCTTCTCGAATATTTTCCTTTAATTCCTCTTGGGACACTGGATTGCTGTTGAAAACTTTACTTTTAAGGTATTCTCAAAGAAAGAAGTCCAGTGGGGATATGTCCGGGCTACGAGTATACAAGTGGCACCTCTTTTGGATATCACTTTTTGTCCAAAACAGCATTATTGAGTCGTTGGAAGTGTGGCATCTTGCTCAAAGCACGATCGTCAATTAAAACCATCAAAATTCTGTAGCGCTGGTGAAAAAAAGTTTTGTAGCATGGCAATATACATCTCTATATTCACTGTGATGGCATTTCTTCGGCGACATTCAAAAAAGTATGGACCAATAATGCCTCTTATTGGCAAAGCTGCCCATACAGTAACCCTGGGTGAATGCAGAGGTTTTTGATACTTCAATTTAGGATTAGTGTCACTCCAATACTTGCTATTTTGCTTATTCACATGCCCATTTAGATGGAAGTGTGCCTCGTCTCAGGAAAAAACCTCTCTAACATTTCGTTTGCAAATTGGAGCCTCTGAGCGTGATTTTGAGGCTTTAATTCCTGTACCATTTGGATTTTGTACGGATGTAAATGTAAATCTTTGTGAAGAATACGAATCAAAGATGTTCTGGGTACACCTAAGACGTTAGACCGCTTCCGAGTAGAGAGTCCATGATTTTCACGAATAGACGCTCTTACACGCTCGACGTTTTCGGGATCTCTTGATGTTCTAGGTCGGCCAGATTGTGGTTGATTCATTGTTGAACCTGTCTCCTCGAACTTCTGTACCCATTTTCGAATAAATTGAATGGAAGGAGCTTCATTTTTACGCCGTATGTTGTAATGAGCGCAACAATTTCGTTGCGCTAGAGTATAAGAATCGTTGTTGCCGTAGTACTCGGCGCTCGTTGTTTATCGCTGAACGACGCCATTGTACTGAATTCCCATTGGCCGCTCTTGCGCTTCGTAACCCTTTCCGCCTAAACCCGCCGACGCTGCTAGTTGCAGCTACCGATTCAAATTTAAACGGACTTTTGGTCCACCCTGTAGTATAGAATAGTAAGTAGCCAAACGGATCATTTATGCAAAAAATATATATTTGCTCTTGCGCGAGTTTGAATAGTATATTAGTCAGTGTATTGGTGAAAAGCAATTATAAGCATTTATGCTACTAGAAGTAACTTTGTGATTTGTTTAGAATACACATGGAGGGAACTGTGAATATCCCTAGAATTTTGCAATGTTCACGTACATCATGTCTGTAATCCAGCTGAAGGCTTACTCTCAGGCATCTACTTTGTAATTTGAAAATGCGTATCGCATTAGGGGAGTGCCCCCATGACGTAATTGCATAATTTATTTGAGATGCTATTAACGTATAATATCCTGTTAATAGGACTGATATTGAACAAACTTAAGCCAAACTATTTAACAAATTTACTTATTTGGATATTTTTGTGGAAGCGTAGTTAATTTGTTCTGACCATATTAACCCTGGATCAAGTATTACGCCCAAAAACTTAATTTTGTAAATATTTTCTACCATAGAGAGATCTCTAAGAGAGAAAAAACATTAATAATGTTTTATCTTCATAAAAAGTCAATAAATTGGATACAAATCATTGTTTAACATTGACTTGAGTTTTCCTGAGAGTAAAAGGTAACTCAATTAAATCCCTACTTGATTGACAGCAAGTGGTGTCATCTGCATATAACGTAAATTTTTAAGTGTCATCACACGCTACCAATCATTAATAAAAAAATAAAAATAATACTGGTCCGAGAACTGATCCTTGTGAAACACCATTTGATACACATTGACGTTAAGACATGGTTCCATTTAGGACTGTTATTTGGACGCGTGTTGTTTGATATGATCCAAGTAATTTGATCGAATTATCAATCGAACGCCTTTGATAAGTCGTAAAATATGAAACCGAAGTAGCTATTTTTTTTTATAACCATTATCAATATATTGCGTTAAGTTAATAATTGCGTCACTTGTGGATTTATCCTTTCGAAAGTCAAATTGACAGTCGTTAAGTAAATAATTTTGTTCAAAATGTTCTTGCAACTGATTTTTAAGACTAACCTCAAAATTTTTTCCAATTATTGGTATGATTGATATAGGCCTAAAATTACTTGGATGATTCAAATCACCAAACTATTATTAGGCCATTAACAAAATCGAAATCCATTATACATTCCAATGCAACTTCTCGATACATCATTGTCACCATACAGTATGATGATGTAGAGGTAATGATCGGTATGTACAGAGTCTGAGACTTGCATAAGAAGATTTGATGATCAATTAATCCACTCCATATATCGCTAATTATTCTTGTTGGCGAAAATCCAAACAAACCTAAAACCAACAGTTTAATTACTACGTTATCTTCGACGTCCAGGAAGTAAACTTCATTGTTCTTTATTAATTAATCTTCATCTTTGATATAAGAATATTCCGTAAAAGCAGCAACATTGTAAAGTGAGAAACCATGATAAAATTACGATTGAATTTGGCACACAATAGGTCGTTCAATTTTTAATATTTTACTTTTTTAACTTACATACTTTAAAATTTTATGTAATAATCTTTAACAATTTTAATCAATAACAAAACGAAGACTTTTTATTTACCGTCTCCGTTTTGTTATTGATTTCAATTGTTAAGATTATTAAATAAAATTTTACCCTTAGCTTTTATTGTTTGTTGTAAAAATGAATGATGAACTTCTGTACACTAGGGACTTTTATATTGCAATATAGTTCTGGAAGTATGGCGAAAAACTGAAGACGCGCCTGAGTAGCTATTGGTCTATATTTACAATAACTCTTACCGGTGCTGTGCACGTGAGGTGCAACATGATTATAATCGTGCATTATTTAGCCTTGTTTTATATGATAGCTTACAGCGAGACTTGAGGAGCAGCAGCACCCTAATCAGTGAAGCTTTGGCTCTTTGAATTGAGTAGAAGATTGACTTTGATCTAGCCGATAATTTCTTGGTACTTAACCTAGAGTGCAAGACTTGGAATCTCGGAAAACATATATTCGATATATTCTATGATGAGAGCCTAGAGTATATATTATTGAAATACTTTTTCCCTTATTTAATTCAAGTCTTTTTTACCTGCTGCCTATAGTTTGTTCTCTAGAAAGACAGTAATAGTCCTTCTACCTTCCTTCAGGACAATATAGTTTGTATACTTAGAGATCATCACGAGAGCCACGTTCAGTACGTCACTCACATAGATATCGAATAGAGTTGGGAACTAGTCCTGCCTAATGTTTGCATTCGTTAAAGAAAGTATTATAGATTGTAATGCTCACTTTTTTGTTACAGAGGTATTATATTCGTCCTTAGAAATTGTATATAATTATTCTATATATTAAGCCTAAAAATTATACTCAATCTCATGCTTTCGACAAGGAAACCCGCACCTGGGTTACTCTCAACAATTCATTTACAACCGTACTAATAGTCAGAGATTAATTCTTGGATTGTAGAATCCTAGATTCATTGTCAGATTTAGTAACTTTTTTAGTAACATTTGAATATCTCTGGTTTTGCGTTGGTGTCACGGAACAGCTGACGTGATTGTCAGTAAAGAAAGACGGTGAAATGTTTGTTTGTAAAGTTAGTTTGTCTGATAAGGGGACAAGGAATAAGCATTGTTTTTATTTAATTAAGATTAAAGTAAGTACAGTCGATAATTATTTTCAATGAAAATTGTAGAATTATTTTCATTTAATGTTTTTGCAAACAAACTTTGCACATGCTCCTCAACTGACAATCGCGGGTTATATTGACAATACCATCAGCTGTTCCGTGATACTATATAAAACCAGTGATATTTAAATGTAACTAAAAAAATACGACAATTAATCTAGGATTCTACAATCCGAGAATTAATCTCGGTCTATTAGTACGGCTGTTAAAGTAGCAATCTAACTCCGCAAGTCTGCATAGTGTTTTAACTTTAAAAGTCTCTTGATTATAATTTTCTTCATCAAATAGCTTAGTACGGTAATTAGGAAAAGTGGTCTATAATTTTGGAGCATAATATTTCCTTCCTTCGAGAATCATGGCATCTACTACATTTGCAATTTAAGCAAAGCTTGTTTTGATTGTTCCAGCATAACCTTAAATAAAAATAAAAAAGTGCTACAAAATCTTATTTATAATCATACTTAATGTAGGATAGTATTATAATGATGATCTCGAAAAAAATTCATATCTTACAGTATTCTATAAAACATGAAATAAGTGCAACACCAACGTAACTTCGAAGAAATTATGTCTCTGAAGAGAGTCACTACGACTTAAGTAATGTAGTTAAAAATTTACTTAAGTAATGTAGTTAAAAATTTACTTAAGTAATGTAGTTAAAAATTTACAAATATTGGCAAATATTGTAGAAAATAATCTTATCAACGGGGAAAATTAAGGAGTTGACTACTTGGAGTCAACTGCCCCGATTAAGAATTGATTGTAGGCCTGTTGTTCAAAATCAGATCCCCGTGATTACCTCTAGCTGGTAGGTATAGAAGGAATATCACACAAAATAAAGAGATAAAAGAAATTGTAACTCGCTTACCTGGAGGACAGCAACTTAAGGAACCGCTCTCGCTTCGCCTTTTGCACTATTTGTTGTTGTATGGTGTTATTAAGAATAATAGTACTCAGATGTGAAATAAATATAATGGAAAATATATTTACACAACAACAAAAGCAAATGAAAATATAAGAATATATGATAATACAAAGTGACTATGTACATTAACTTACGATATACTAATGCAAATGGTAAATTGGATTCGTGACTGATAACTTGTGACTGGTAAATAATAACTGAAGACTGATGAATAACTTGTAACCGCTCGGATGCAACTGCTAACGGATAACTTTTAACTTCTAACTCCTCGGATGCAACTCATTTTGGGTAAGCGACGATGTGATATATATACACCCCTACCCTTAGAGTATTTGCGAGTGTCCAAGTTTTACACTGATGAATTAATATGTACATTACCTAACTATATTTAGACCTAACATTATATTTACACTATCTATAACTAATTAGTATGTGAACCTTACTCATAGGTAACGTACGTGGATGCGTATATGATAACAAGTACCATGTGTAACGGTGGGTGATAATATTGTCGTCTGGAACGGTGCGTACCTCGTGTTTGGTATCGTTTTATTTGTCATGACACATGGAAGGCCATCGCGATCATGGTTCCATGATATGACTACACATATCTACAACATTCGCAAATAAGTAATCGGTAATCCTGGTTTACCCCGGATTAGTCCATCCATGGTCATGACGGTACGCGCCGCTTCGTTTATTGCCGAGATTATTAGATTCTTGGAAACGGAAAAGAGATTATTTACAAATGTATTTATAATGTGCAATAAACTGAATTGGCAAATATTTATGATTATAATGCCTTTAATTTTATTGCAGCAATACCTTTAGTTTTCCGTTTCTAATCTTAAGGGTTTTGTGATTGTCACGTACATAAAACGGTCGTTTACACACGGTACATTGTTTTAGAAATCCCATTGCGGGCAGAAATAACCAACGTAAGTTACGTGTGAGAATATGTGATGACCTACCCTAATATTATGATTAACATGCATCCTAACTGTACATGTCTAAATCATGTTATATCAATGTATGCATTACGAACATTACTCATTTTGAAAATAAACTTATGAAACAAAATGAAAATGAAATGGTTTTGATAAAAAAAGTATGTTATCCGACATTCACGATAGAATGCCGGTAACAATCTAAAGCTTATTAGTTTAGATTAGTTGATAAAGAAGTAAAGAATCTGCAAAATGCGTCAATTGCTAATGAAGCTAAAATCAAGTCATAAAAGGTGGGCCATCGCAAGGAATCTTTTTAAAATATTAATAAAACACAAACAGCTAGATGGAATTTCATGATCTTGCATTTATTTTGTAGCCAAGAGTATCCGGTTATGCATGGAATATGACATCAGTCAAATGGCTGCCACGGCTGGCCTTACAATAGTCCATTCTCTCGATCCAATTTTTCAGAATATTTTCTGAAAATGGCATTTTGGATATTGACTTTAAGATAGTTGCTGGATCGTTGGCATAACAACGTTCTTTAACGGCACCCGAGAGATAAAAGTCCATGGGCGTCAAATCGCAGCTCCTTGCTGGCCAATTCACATCTCCACGACGACTGATTACACGATTTTCGAACTTTGACCCCAATAAATTTATGGTTTCGTTGCTAGTACAGCATGCCGCCCCATCTTGTTGGAACCAGATGTTGCTCACATCCAAACCAGCAATTTGCTCCCATAAAAAGTTTGCTATCATGGTCCTATAGCGGTTTCCGTTGACCGTTTTGCCAGATTCAAAGAAAAATGGGCCGATGATGCCGCCGGCTGATAATCCGCACCATAAAGTCACTCGTTCGGTGATGCATTGGCTGCTCAACGATCACGTGTGTGTTTTCCGATGCCCAACTCCGGCAGTTTTGCTTGTTTACATAGCCCCCGAGATGAAAAGGCGCTTCATCGGAAAAGATAACTTTTCGATAAAATTCACCATCGGCTTCCAGCTGCTCTAAGGCCCAATTAGCGAAGTTGTATCGAAGTGGATGGTCAACTCTCTTCAACTACTGTGTTATTTGGACCTCATAGGCGAATAAACCGATGTCTTTATGTAAAATACGCCTCATGGTAGTGCGACTAATGTTCAATTGCTGAGAGCGATGACGAGTCGATGTTCTCGGGTTGGCTTGGACACTACGGGCTACAGCAGCAATATTCTCGGGTGTACGAACCGAACCAGCGTGTGGAACTTTAGTACTATCCACCAGCATACCAGTTTCATGAACTTTGTGCACAAATTTCTTCAGACCACTTCATTTGGTGCATATTCTCGAACGAATTTTGTACGTAATTTTCGCACTGATTCTGCAATACACGAATTACATTCAAAGTAAATTTTTAACATTTCCCAACGTTCATCAAGTGTACTGCGTGCCATTTCGTTAATTGGGTGTTGTATACTGAAGAACTTTCATACATCAGATGCCAAATATCTTGACAGTACAAATAAAGTGGTAGTTAAAAAAGATTCCAAGAGATGGCCTACCCTTTACAATTTGATAGATCATGAAAAAGGTGCAGTTACACTGGTGATTTATTGTTGGGATGTGATGGTGCAAAATTGTAAAACTGTTTGGTTAAATTTTGCTCACGACTAGATTAGGTTTGCGGCGCTAGGTCGAGGTTCACGTAAACTTACTTCACTGCGCGTCAGTCACTGGAGGTGGCAGAAATGGGGAAAAACTGTTAATTTTTGAATATATGTAACTAATTATGGCAATCAAACTTGATAAACAAATATATTGAAACAAACTTTAAACTTAAGTCACTTAGGTTATAGGTCAAAAAAGAAAGAAGTCTAATAAGTAATAAAGGAAATGGAGCAATGACTTAAATTTAAATTACAATATGAGTGATAGCCACTAAAACAGCGCGAATAATAAAATGTTGCATTGAATACTCTGCCGTCTCAATGGGTAGTATTGGCCTGTTATAGAGAATTGTCTGTAAAATTGGAAATTCTCACCCTAGTACTGTCAATCTAGGGGCGGGAAATTGGTCAGCGGGTGGCACACAGCTCGAGCAGGAGTTTAGCATGCAGGCGTCCGGTAAACAGCAGATGTAAGGAGAATTCGCCCTCGGATCTTATTCGGGGTTCTCTCCGGACCTTCGCCTTGTCCTGTCCCAACTTGACTCTGCTTCTACCGACATAAGGGTCGAAACCCAATACCTCCTACTTCCACGTACTAGTTGACGGTACGGGATGCAAATCCTGGCACCACTAAAAGTTGAGGCAGGCAGTAAACTAAAAGCAGGCCTTACGTGGCTCTGATAAAGCTACACAATGCAAAATTACTAATACTATTATACTACTAAGCGAATAAATAAATTAAATGAAAGAAATGATATATAAAGTAATGAGGGGAGGCAGAGCAGAAATTAAGCATGCAACACTAAACTACGAATAATAACAAAAATCAAATGGTCTCACTAAAATTAAATTATTGCAATTAAAAGTCTCTAGGGACAAGCCGAGAAAAAAAAAACAGACCAGAAAAAGTTCTTCCTCCTAGCTGGTTCTACCGAAATCAACTGTAACATGCAAAAATAAGGCCGTACGCTCTCGATATATTTCCTCCCAATTTAATTTAGCACAGGACCGTACCGAAAAACTTTTCAACCTATCATTACCTTCAAATGAGAGTATGGCTTTAAGACTTTCTGAAGTAGTCGATAATTTTGCTGTTTGACAACGATTTCTACCAAGAGGACAAATTGCCTTATTTTAGCTAAAATAAAATTTAAGTATGGTCAACAACGACGTCACATGCTAAAGAACTTCTATTACTCATAGATGAGCAATTTGTTGATATTGGAAAATCCACAATAAGGATTTGATTGTATCAGGAGCAACAAACTTGTTTGATACATTTATTAAATCTTTAAATACAGTCAGGCAGTTACCCCCAAAATGTGAGTGCAATTGAGGAGAAGATCCGGGCTGCATTTTGTATATGATTTGGCCATACTACTAGTTATGTAAACCACGGTGTTACTTTTTTATACAGTTTTGGTTCTTTTATATTGCAAAATTTTTGATCATTTATTATTAATTACGTTGGCTCTTCTGTTAAAATCGAAACTTATTTATATATTTTCAACATTCTGATATTTTCTCTCATTTTTACACGTTTCTTCAATGTCTTTATTGTATTTTTGATTAATCGTTTTTCAGCTACGAAAACACCAACATCAAATTTTTTTCAAAATAATATTCTTCTTGGATGCATTATTTATTTTTTATTTCTACATAGAGGTCCATTCAAGTCTAGATTTCTTTAGGATTATTACTGGGAAATAGCTAATTGAGATCGACGATCTTCTCTTTGAGCTTGGTATGATAATTTTGGTAATACCTAGATTAAGATTAAAATTGTTTGAATCGATGATGCTCTTGCACTTCATTGCTGTGAACCGTTTGTTATTAATTGCATTTTTAGACTTTGTTCAACTCATCAAGTGTGAGAGAATCTTCATTTACAACTGGGTAGGGTTTCGAATAAGTTTGATATGTTTACCATAATTTCACCGTTGCGATGAGGCGAGATGCTGCTCATCATGTCCATCCATTGGCTGGCCAAGGAATACATCTAGGCTATAGTGATGTTAATGTTCTTGATCAAATAATAAGAACATCTGTTTATTCTGGAGCAATGTTGGGTGAATTGAGTTACTCAAACAAATACGAAACGCAGAAGCGGAGGTACAATGTACCAACGATGATGGCAATTGATGGTTTGCACAGGCTATATAAGACCAACATTATAGAAATAGTGGTATTAAGGAGTTTAGGATTACAGCTGATACATGTTATAGAACCAATCAAGAGAAGTATCATCAATCAAGGTGCAGCTTACATTATGATTAAATTTCTGTTGGATTAATTATTTGATAATAGACCTAAATTATTTATTCTCGCCCTTTAAATATTAAAGTAGAAACAGTTTTATAATTTTCAATAAGCTATTAGGCCCGCAATTATTTATTTATTGTTTTAGCCTACGCTTGACTTATCTCAATAAATTTTTCAATGTTCTGGCGTACTTATGACCTATCTCAATATGTACCTTAAATTGTTATCCCTTGAGACAATTATTATGTTTTGTTTCTCAATACGCAGAACTAATGTTGATAATACCAAATATTTTTGAAAAATTGATTATTACATTTTGAACTAGTATATTTTGTTGGATCTTAAGTGTCTCAAATAGAATTAAAGGTATATAAATATAATTATAATTTATTATTGTACATGTTAGTATACACAATCCTTTTGAAGACAAATACTATAAATACAAAGTGATTTTAGTTACCGACATAAGGATCTAAGAATCTACTAAATAGTTTTACCTTTAACATAAATATATGTTTTGAAATATCTTTAATCAAGTTCGTCTATTTTTGAAATGTGTCTGTGTCTATGATGCCGTGGATGCTGTCTCTAAAAAACATTAAGATTTTAAAGTAAAACATAAATTTTACTTTTAATTTTTTGTTAGAAGAGCTGAAAGGCTTTTACCTACTTTGTATATTATTTGATAATGGTGTTGTAAAGGTTGAAATTAATTATGTTATGCAGTTCCTGATTTAAAAATTTTATATTTTGCAATTTATTTTAATAGTTTTTATATTTACTATACGACTAGTAGTAGAAATCTACTCAAAAACGTAAGAATTTGTATACGCGACTTGCATTATAGGCGTTAAACATCTTCAATAAAGCTAAAGTTATTCGCCTGACAAAAATTAACAAAGAAAAAAGTACTTAAAACGTCCCGACAGATAATCATTAACGACACTCTGGAGGTAATAAATTTACCGGCCCCCCATTACATCTATATCTATATATAGCGGCATAGGAAGAATGAATGACGGACGGGATCAATAATAATTTAATTTAATTTAATATGGGAGGTAATTAGTAAATGAAATGTGTCAACAGTTGTTGCTTATCATAAACGAGATTAACGCAGCTTCTGTAATTAGTCACTCGCCCTCCTTCTCGCTCTTCGCGAAAGAAACGTGAGATAAACATCGGACTTTAATTTATGGCCTTCACGGGCTGCAATACCTATAATTAACTTGAGAGTTTTCATTTCAAAATTGTCGCCCGCTTTTCCCCACTCTCATTCCACCGTCCTTCACCATGCCTCACGACAGGTAAACACTGCGCCTTATGTTACAATTTATTTACCCCATTTCTGATCTGCTATGGCTTTAATTACTTTATATATAAATGATGCTCCTAAATTTATCACCATTTGTATAATATTAAATAAATTATTAAGTTGCATGATGAAAAACAATTCGTCGCGGATATATATCAAAGGTATATTTTTAGATATTGTTAATTAATAAGCATATTATGGTTGATTTTTAAACTGTATGATAAAACTTTCATTTTTAATACATTTTAGACATATTTAAAAATAATAGATATTTATTTATTTTGAATGAAAAATATTATTAATGGTTACATAATATCTTTCTTACTTCTTTCTCCTGGACCACATTCGTAAGATTATCTATTCCGGCACCATTGTCTTCATCCATTCTTTCATTCTTTTGTTTCTTTCTTTCTGCCTAGCACTTATAAAACACTAATAAACATAATAATAACAAGACGAAACTAATAATATAAAATAGTAATTCCGCACGGTGAAGACGGTCACCACATTTCTGTTCTAGTTTGGCGACCTCAAAATTGTATAATTTAGAAATACCTGTGCACAAAACAAAGCCTCAAAGATGGGAAAAAATAAAAGTCATTAGTGAAACAACAAGAATTAGATATTGTTTCAGGAAGTATTACACAGCTTCAAAACCGACGGTGAATCTAAATATGCTCAACACGTCCCTGAAGGAAACTACTTCGATGTATAGAGAACTTTCTACTAAGTAAAAGACTGTACTTTTAGTAAGACATGAGGAAATATATTGTAATTGCATACCAAATTGTCTACTCTTCCATCCCTGTAGGCTCAGCAAAATCAGGCCTGTAGGACTAAAATAGACAACGCTTTGAAGTGATCGCTTCTGACTTGTTTGGTTCTCTATTAACATCTAAAGCAGGGAAAATAACATTTAGGATAAAGAAAATGTTCTTTAAAATGAGTAGAACATATTTACAAAAAACCACCGCTGAATATTTCATTTAAAAACGCTTTCGGGATGCGGCAACATAACTTCTTTTTTTCAAAATCTATTGAAACCTATTATATGAATCAGAAAATGTTTATTTGTTTTTTATAACGTAGGCACATACATAAAGTTTTGATTTACACAGTTTTGAATATCAAATCAGGAAGGTGACGTCCCTCATTCTCCATACACTGAGTAAACCGATTTCTGGCGTTTATCACGACTCTTGTCAGTATAAAGGGATTATGTTGGCAATTTCCTGCTGGATGTTGATCTTCAAATCTTGCAGAATCCAAAGACGGTTGACATAAACACAGTATTTCAAAAAAATCCATAGAAACATATCACAAATGGCCAAATCGGAATACCGAGCCGGCCACTCTAAATCGCCCCTAATTGAGGTTAGGCGCACTGATGAGAAGTGTTCCCTCAAAACAGCCACCGATGCTCTTGAAGTGAGAACTGATGCACTGGCTTGTTGGAATGAAATGTCCCCTCAGTCAACTCATCTAAGCGTGTAAGATAAATTCCTGTAACATGTTTACATACCCATCCGAATTCACTGACAGTATGACTTGATTTCTTCTCAAAGAACCAAAGACCAATAATTCCTGCTGGGAAAATTGAACACCACACTGTGAGTTTAGATGAATACAAATGCCTTTGATGCAATTCTCGAGGATTTGTGTCAGACCAGTAGCGCATATTTGGTTTGATGACGGATCCACACAACAGAAAATAGGTTTTATGACTAAACAAAACAATAGCGCCCTCAGGACCGACTTAGAGAAGAACCTCACACACGTTTCCGATAATTCACGTTCAGGAAGATAAGGATGGTAATGAAGATCATCATAAAGAATGAGGAGAATCTAATGGGCCGAGGAACTACAGTTCTTCGCAGTTTGTATGAACGTATTCTGGCCGCGCTGGGTGCAAACACACGCTCCTCACTGTTCCAATGCATGATAGCATGATAAAGTTTTGTTCTTAATATACTCTTGATAATATTCCGAACCTAGGCTAGTTTAAGTATTGAAAATCGAAAGTAACCACTGGAACTGGGGATATTTTGTATCATAAGATTGATAGGATCTACGTTTGTGTCAGGCAGGGAATTGACTAGTTGACTGGCTACACTCGCCAAGAATTCACTGAAACAATTGAGCAATATTTGATGATCATCAATATATAAGGTAGATCTTCGTTTAGAATGGACGATATCCCAAATCACATTTATTTAAAATTTTGCATTTATTAAATAATGGTCATTGGATTGGCAACTTCTGCCTATATAATGCTCTGTATCTATTGCGTAGTAAATGCAGATCGGGATCATTCGATTTATTGTATGCTTCACTAATTAAATTTAAGGTATTACTCATGTCTTTAATTTATTGTTAAAAATAAAAGAATTGAATTCATTACAGAGTAATAAATATCTAAATAATATTAACATATGTGAAAAATTGGTGCAAACTATTTGGACTCTTAAACAGCACTTACGTACACTTAAACAATTTAATGAAAGATTAAATGACATTTTTTCATGGGTAAAAGATGACATAAAATATGCAGAACAAACATAAGAATGGTAAATATGAAGCAAAATACGCTTATTTAATAAATGACACATATTACCCATTTACACAAATATCATGCTTATCTACATACAACCAATCTTACCAACCGTAATACTAACTTTTTGTCTAACTAATGAAGCACTTTCTTCAAGTTCCTTTCTTATAAAGGGTGTCCCAAAATTAACGCAAGATTAATTAAATAGAAAACACAGTTTTTAGTATTTAAATTGTGATTTTCTTATTGATTCATGAAGCATTTAGAATAGTTATTTATGAAATAATACATCGGGCCCCCATGGCATTGCTGGCACATAGGCACTTTTTTTTAGAAATTGATGTAGCATTTAATTTCCTCCTGTAATGCATGGGTGGTTGTGGGCTTGTTGATATATATCTTTGACTTCAAATAACCCCATAAAAAGAAATCTAGTGGTGTTAAATCACTAGATCTAGGGGGGCAATTCTGGTCACCGAAACGCGACAGTATACGACCAGGAAATGTCTCATGCAGTAATTGAATTGTTTCACGGGCTGTATGGTACGTAGCGCCGTCTTGTTGAAATCACATATTGGCCACATTAATATGATCCAATTTTGACATAAAGAACTATGTGAGCATGTCGCGATATCGAGCACCACAGTCACAGTCACTGCTTGACCAGCTGCATTTTCAAAAAAGTATGATCCAATGATGCCTCAGGCCAACAAACAGTGACGCGCTGTGAATGCATTTGTTTTTCGACAATCACATGTGGGTTTTCTGAACCCCAAATACGGCAAAACACAATTCCGACCATATTTTGTATGAAATTTTCGAATTGTGACCTCAAACGTTAATTACTTTTAAAATATTATTTAATAATGGTATTATATAATGCTTCAGTTTTAGTAACCCTAAAATCTTAGCTTTTAAATGGGTTTTTTGAGGGCCGCCAACAATCCACTGCACAAATGGCGGCAAATTCAAATCTTGCGTTAATTTTGAGACACCCTTCATATTCTAGGAAACCCTCTAGTTTTTCATTATATCTAAGGATACTGTCTAGCTTTTATGTATTACAATATTTAATAGCACACTTCTACTGTTTTGTTTAACAATTGAATTGAAAACCGTATGAATCAATAATAATGTATCACTATATATTATAAAGTTAATTACCTATTAATACAAAATATAGAATTTGCAATAGTTACAAATATACTGTTTTGGGTATTTTACTGATTACACCTTATTCACTGTCATAACAATTTCTTTCAAGACTGCCTTCATGGGTTATATCTCAAGTACAAATTCGTGAAGTGATGACCAGGCCCGACCTCAGAATATTATATTTCTTTAGAAAGGATGTAAAAAGATTTGAATTTTGTAATTATTCTTGTCATTAAAAAAAATGGAATTTTGTTTAGTGTTTTAAAACATATTTAATTTATTAAAATTAGGTTTTTTTGATAGAACGCACATTTACTTTGTAGAAGTTCAATAGTATTACTGTCGCACTTTTATTTCTAAGTTAACAATCAATCTACAGAGCGGACCATTGTAATAAAGGAGCTTAACATTAGTACGTGATAAAGTGTTTAATATTAAAATAGTTTCTCCTTAAAAGTAGTTTATTGGGATAATTTTTATTTTTCGTTATTATAGCAACATCTTTCAATGTAATATGGCAATTTTAGATTGTGTGCAGTGTTGTTAATTTATATCTATATATTATATCTACCTTATTCTTACACGAATTTCTCATTATTGGTAGATTCACGACTAAAAACACAGAACGTGGAAGAACATTTTAACATTGAAATATTTTTATACATACTGTAAATAACAGTAATCCTCCAATTATTAAACAGAATACATCAACAACCTAAACATGTAATATTCTTTTTAAATAATACAATAAAACCCTTAATAAGAAACGATAATATTAATTTTAAAAAGCGATAATAAAAAATTACTTATTAACACTTTAAGATGTTTTATTTGTATAATTGTATATAGTACATTGTCTTTATTTTCCACTACTATAAAATTAAATTCAATAAATATTTTACCACTTTATCAAATTGAATTGAAAGGCGGACATGAATATGATATATTATAGCTTTAATAAACTTATAGGTGGCTAAAACTTTTAATAATCTAACATAGTATTATCTAAATTTTAAATAACATAATTTTGCTGATATACCCTGTACATAAAATTTAACAGCAAACGACGTTCCTCTGTCGCTACTTTCATTTAAACATTCGTGAATTCAATTGAATTCATAAAGTTTTCATTGAATGGACGGTCGACGTTTCTGTAATTAATTAATTCCACCGTTCCGAAATAAACAGAATCAATAACACCCCGGCCTTTCCTTCCGCCAGAAAAAAAAAGACGGAAGAAAAAATGATAGAAATGCGGCTCTTTAGAAGATGCCCCAGAAAGGAGCGTAAATCATTTAATTAATCCCATCCGACCATGCAGAAGCTCAAACAATTAATAATTGAGAACAAAACGTAATTTTTCCAAGGCGAAAAGAAGGGTTGTGTGTGTTTTTCAGAGTTTTGGATTTGCATGTCATCAATTACGATAAGGATCTTTGGAAGCAATAAGTCCTCGAGTAGTCTTATGTATATTTGTTGGGGGTATAATTTACAAGGCCATTAATCTTTCTCCCCTGGACTGATTTCGCTTTTTTTTTCTCTCCTGCTGTCTGTTGTTTCACCTTTCGGGGATTCGGGAAGGGCTTTAATGCATTTTGAAAAATGTTTACTCTCTACACTAATTATTGTGTTGCGGTGTAATTGCATTAATTTGCATATTGCTTTTTTATTAACGGTGATGGATTACCGGTGTGCACACGTCCTATGTTAATTTGTTATTATGATGTATCGTCTGTTATATATGTAGTGGTGACGATATTTTTTAATTCTGATAACAAATGGTGATATTTTGATACATAAGTTATTAATAGCTCTTTATAATTTTAGATCGGAATTAAAGTTTTTAAGAAGATATAATGCTATAATAATGTGATAATTAAATGAAGACATACTTCATTTGTCTATACAAATACATATTAATTAAAAATCGCATACTATTGAAATAGGCAATGAGAGATGACTTATTAAGAACTTCTTAATTTAAACCTAATAGAAACTAATAGATCTTGTAGAATTTATATAGATAAATTAACTCACGATTTAAGAATTTAATTATTTTCTTAAATGTACAACATGAAACTACAAAACAAATCAATTTTGCAAAAAAAATAATATTTCCATAAAGCTTTAAATGAAGAATCGGTTTCTGTGTATTATACATATCCAAAAAAAAAAAATTTGGAACATGAATAAAAAATTGAATTTCTTTTTTTTCTCCATGATTCAAATGATAATTTTGAATATGTTATAAAATATTAAATTGTATATCTACATTGATAGTAATGATGTATTCCTTAATTAACATATACATAAATTCTAGAAGAACCCTCATCCCTATTTTGTAAGGTTTTCGTTAGAATACTTTAATATAGGATCTTAAACACGGCAAACGTGTTAAACGCCCCAACGTTCAGAAGGAATACCTCGGCATCGGTACTGGATGTGACATTTGCTTCATCCGGTCACCTGAACCGCCTGCGGGACTGGAAGGTCGAGGAGGAAATTAAAATGATGAGCGGCCACCACCTCATCTGGTTAACGTTTGCTTGTTCGCAGACCACTACTGCAAAGACCAGGTCCAGCTTGGACCATCCATCGGCTCGACTAGAAGAGGTTCCACGAGGAAAACCTCTCACCGAGGTTCAACACCATCAAACCTAACGAGATTGCCGAGACACTCTCAAATCCGCCTGCGATGGGGAAGTGAGCAGCCAACCGAAAGGTGTATTGATGGAGCACTGAAGTCGAGGAGGCAAAGCGAACGCGGCTCTTCGCGACCTTCTTCGAAGACGACGGTCGCGCGGCGCTGGAATTGAGGAATCAGAGCTGGCAGCAGCGGCAGCGAGGGCTGACTTCAAGTGCGCTGTAAGAAACAGCAAGACGACGGCATGAAAGAAACTCAAGGCGGAGGTAAACGACAAAACGACAATCCTTGGGACAGGCCGGACAAGATTGTGGCATGTAAGCTGGGATAACCCCGCCCGAACATGCTTGTTCCTGGCGGAACTAAAGCGGTTGAACGTGCCCTCTTCTCTGGAAACATGGACCACGCGTCAACCAGAGGCCCTCTCTCTCGATGGGATGACACCACAGACTTCCTGACAGAGGACGAGATTCTAGCGGCGGCCGCCGCAATCCCAGGTCGCAAAGCCCCCAGACCCGACGGTATCCCAAACGAGGCGTTCAGGGAGTTCGCCCTTGGCTTTACCTCAACCGCCACTTTAGCCATGAACACCTGGCTAAGGAAAGGAACGTTCCCGAAGCGGTACAAGAGAGCTCGACTGTTTACTACCTTCTCCCGAAGGTAATAAACTGCCAACAACCGCCGGAGGCTACAGACCACTGCACATATGTGATGTCGAAAGCAAGCTGTTTGAAAGGGTTATCAGGGATAAACTGTTTAAGTGGGCGGGAGAGTCGGAAAGATTATATAGTTACCAATTTGGTTTTCAAAAAGGGAAGTTGACCGTCGTCGCATTGAAGGAGTCCGCAGCCCCGCTAACGAGACCAACACAGGCCTCTAAGAGGGAGACGGCATTGCTTGGCAATAACAGGAACGCTTTCAACTCGATCCCCTGGTCCACCATCTTGGAGGCACTGACGAAGAGAAGGGCCCCGGAGTATCTAGTGGCCATCATCACCTGTACAAGCGTACGATCCACTTCGTAGAAAATAATGGCGTGCCAAAGATCTGGAAGGTCCTCCCTTCACCTCCCAGAAGGACACAGGGCTCCGTCCTCGGCCCCATACTGTGAAACCTAGCCTACGACGACGTTTTGGAACTAGAGATGCTACGCGGGGTGGATGTCATAGGCTTCGCAGATGACATCATAATAGCCGTCAGGAGTAGGGAGATCGAGGAGGTTGAGAGACTGGCGAGAGAGGCGACCACGATATCTCGGGGCAAGAGAAGACTACTAAATGCGTTGAGATGTAAAGGAACAGGCTACGCGGAGCCCAAAGATCTGGCACCATCCGGGTGGCTCGAGGGTACCGCACGATCTCCACTGAGGCCATTGAAGTACTGGCCTCGTCATTCCCTTCAGACCTGGAGATCGTGGCGAGAGAAGAGGTGTTTGCAGAGATGAGGAGTGGAACAGCGAAGAGCATTGCGAAACGCATCTTCCAAGGCAGGCTGATGGACCAGTGGCAGGAGCGTTGAGATGCCAACCGGAAGAAAGGTGTCTAGACGAAGGAGTTAATCCCTTCGCTGGAGCCTTGGAGTTGTACCACCTGACCCAGATATAGTCAGGGCACGGGTTCTTCGACAAGTACCTTCATAAGATTGGAAAAGACCCCAGTGAGCACTCGCTCTTGGTGTAAGGACGTGGTGGAAGACGCGTACCACACGTTCTTCACATGCTCACGGTGGGAACAGGGACCAGAACACCTAAACAGAGTAATGGGCGGGCCTATCGAACCATTGCCCTTTACATGCTGGAGAGCGAGGAAAAATGGGCCGCGGCATACCGGACGACCAGAGAAATTCTGGAGGCGAAGGAAACCTTTCTTGAGAGCTGGTTTAATTAGGCAGTTGGGGTAGTTGGGGCAGTTGTGGCAGCTGGGGCAGCTGGGACAGCCGAAGCAAGTGGCGGAGCTGGCAGGATAGCTAGGGCAGGACTCGCAAGCGAGGATGAGGAGGAAGACACCGAGGACGAAGATAATGAAGGGACAGAGGCGAAGAAGAGTTGATGCACCAGGTGAAATGTGTAACGATGCCACTGGTAGCCCTATCTGGTCGACCAGCATGGACGGGTCTTGAGAGCTGGTTCAATTGGGCAGTTGGGGTGGTTGGGGCACTTGTGGCAGCTGGGGCAGCTGGGTCAGCCGGAGCAGCTAACGGAGCTGGCAGGTTGGCCAGGGCAGGATGAGGAGGAAATCACCGAAGACGAAGACGAATGAAGGGACAGAGGCGAAGAAGAGTTGATGGAGGTGCACCAGGTAAAGTGTGTAACAAAGCCATTGGTGTCCCTGTCTGGTCGACCAGCATGGACGGGTTCCACGACGATGGTGGCGGAACATAGTAAACAACAGAGACCCTGGCGCAAATATATAAAGCGGGCACGGTGAATAGATCACAGTGGCAACACTGGAGGTCGTATATACTGTCAATTTTGCAAGTTGTTTGTTCACAACTTCATTTTCAACTTGAGAATAATGCCAAGAGTACGTCAACATCAACATGTATTTATTGATTTTGAAGGTGGGCGTATTATTTGCATGAGTGAGGCCGAACTTTCGCTAAGAAAAATTGTTCGTCATCGTCATATTAATCTTTTTCTTCTAATCTCCGGATTCATCCCCACAGCCATTCATTTACTATGTTGTTTCTTTAAACCGACTCTATGCGCAGTTTCTCACATTCGGCTAAATGCTTCGAAGTTTACTTCCTACTGATATATATTACACATTTCTCACCCATTAAATTTATTTTTCACTATCACCTTTTAACCTATATTTAGCTCTTGCCTAGGTAACCTTTACCTCCCTACTTAGTTTACTGCTACTCATATGCTTTAGCAATATCATTTGTACTCCAAACATATAATTATATCTACCTTTTGCAATAAAAGCAAACTTTTCCACCCCAAAATCACATCTGAGATTTCTCTCTCTTTCTCTCTCTCTCGCTCCTTGAACTAAAAACTTGTTTCCATACTTTCTATTATACATTAAAATAGCACTCATATTTTCTTGTAATAATAATCTCTACTGCTACTGAGACATGGTTTGATACCGTAAATTTTTCCATTCCTATTTTTCTCGCTTCTATTTTTGCCCTGACCTCGAGACAATTTTTTGATGATCCCTGCTGCATTATTTATGTTTTCTCTCATTTTCAGTCTACTTAGATCTTTCATTTAATATACTTTATCTATCTTTAATCACTCACTTCTTCACCCTTCTACACATTGCTTACTTATTCTGAGACCTTCCTTAAATCCATGAAACTTGCATTAAAATCAAGCACATAATTTTCTCCTTCACCAGTTCACTCTTCAAGAAATACATAAAATTTGCACCAAAATATTTCGTGAAATTGCCTGTATGTATAGGTTAAACAAGATGAACTGTATCAACTCGGTTTTTAGAACATTTTTGTGCATTTAGTTTGAATCAAGACAGCTTATTGTCTAAAATAAAAACAATTATTTCTGGACATAAATAAGATACTAAGCTTAATCTTTTGAAGTCATTGAAAATTTTCAAACAGAACGGCTTATTAACGAGCAAGCCGAATTAACCTACTTTTTAATTTGGTACAGATCTTCCGAGACAATTCGCAAACAACTTGCGACAGGTATATTCCTTTACTCCGAAATAGATAATATGAATTTAAAACTTTACCTATTTATAATTCACTTGATAATGCCAATAAAACATCGAAATTCGAGTTGTTTTGTATTGTTTAAAATTGTATAACTGTGTCTAGAAGTTACAACATGTTTTCTTTTATGTTATTAAGAAAACTATATATTATGTAAATTTTTTATAAAATAATACTTTAGAAGATTGGAATAAAACAACACATTTGAGAGGGTTTCACATTTATTGTTGAACAGTTTACCATGTTTCACCGTGGCTTCACGTGTCTTCATCAAGCAGATGAATACTGTATTTATCTGCCTGATGTTGCCACTGTGTGTTGAAACGTGTTGCAGTGTTGAAAAATAAATGTGTAACCCTTTCAACTGGGTTATTTCATTTCAATGTATTTTTATGTGTTAGCATGTATTTGCCTCATCAATTCAATAATGGTGTGGATAATAAAATGAGTAATGCAGGATAAGTACTATGATTACAACATTTTTATAGCCAACTTAGTTTTCTGTATACCAAATAATAATAAGTTGTTTTAATATATTATTCTTAATGTTTTAAAATATTTTTCGTGATCCTAAATATTTCCAGCTTATATGAATGACAATAAAAGTTTATTTTTATTTTTATTTGCAATAAAATAAAGTAATAAATATTTAACATATAGGAATATTTAAACATCTTTAAATATTGCTATATGTTAAATATTTATTTAAAATAATAAAAATTTGTCTTACATGTTTACTTCTAAAAGGTAATAAGTATTTAAGGTATGTAAAATAGAAAGTCAAAACTTCTTTAACTTTAAATGATCAATTTATAATATTATTTTCAATAATGGTGTTATTAGAAAGCTAAAGAATTTTGCACCTAATTTACTTTTTACCTGCAACATGTGTGCGATGGTGGTGTAATGGTCAGCATAGTTGCCTTCCAAGCAGTTGATCCGGGTTCGATTCCCGGCCATCGCATTTCTTTATTAAATTTTGTTAGTTTATATTATGTAAATAGAAATTAGTTAATGTAGAAAACATATGTATCCTGCTTATATTTAGATAGTTTCATCGTGGTAGAATTATGTATGTATTCTTGAGTTTTGTGAAGATTATATTAAAAATAAAATGGCGATTAAATTCCTTTCTTCACTGTTTTTTTTTAGCACTGGTATATATGTAAGTATGTACAGTGAAGTGGCAGACTTAAGACTTCTTTTAAACAGTGGCTATCGACCCGCGGTCTTTCACTCACTCTAATTATCGATTTATTAATAATATTTAAATAGTGCCAAATCCAGTTTTTAGACAAGTTTTTGCATGTTAAAAGCTAAAGTTGTTATTTCTTTGATTTTCCTTATGCAAATCGAATATTGTAATAATTCAAGCTTATTGTTAATTTAGACAATTTAAGGTTTAACTTATTAAAAAAAAAATAATAATGCGACCGTTAGTAAGTATTAATTCATGATCCAAAAAGTTGCATTATCTACTATGATTATACCCCTAAAACTGAATGTTTCATCTTTTGAAGGTCAAGTTAAGCTAATAAAGACCTTGAAAGGTCCGTCTTTTGTAATGCAAAATGTATATTATATAAAATGTTGGTAGTATTTTAATTTGTCAAAAACGTTTCTGCGATGGCAGGGAATCGAACCCGGATGAACTGCTTGGAAGGCAACTATGCTGACCATTACACCACCATCGCAGTTGTAAATTGAACTAAAATTCAGGTAGAATAAACAAATTAATTAACTGATTGTCTAACTTGCATAATTTTTTTTATTTGCTCCCATTTGTCAAACTTATGTTTATTGTAAAATCGTATAGGAGTTTCTGGAAGGATTATGTAAAGGATTGAGGGGTTACATAAAGTCTTTAGAGAAGAGCACTCGCTAACTTAGATATTATGGACAGTAGGATTGTAAGAGTTTGAAAAAAGGGCATTACCATAGTTAAATAGAGGGTGACAAAATATTTTATAGATTTTTACTGCCATTTTAATAGATACCTCACTTTCTTGTAAGTTAAACATCTAAATAGTTTTGTGCTGGTAGTAATATCTGTTTTGTTGGAGAGTATGTACTATTTTAATTTTAGTTTTTAATCTATGGTAATGTCCTAGTATTTTATGAAAGTAGAAGAAGAAATTGAGAAATCAGAACGTTACGTGGAGAATTATTGGTACAATTATAGAAAATTAGGAGCTAAGATTGATTTTAATTTGTTATTTTGCAAACCAGTATAACAAAGAGCTAATAAGCCACTAATGAAATTGTAGAGCTTTAGGTACATTTATGTCCAAACATAATATTTTCTAGAGAGAATCCTTCGGATAGACCTTATTTAGGGGTAAAAGTAAATAAAACGTAACAAATCACGTAAATTCTTAAATCAAAATAACATCATTCCTGAAAATCAGTAAGGATTTATGTCCGGGTATAGCTGTCTAAGCGTTTTGCTAAAGGTTACAAATAACACAATTTCAGCATCCGATCAAGGTATGCTGTCAAATTTAACATTACTAGACACAACTGATCATGATTTATTGTTAACTATCTTAAAATTTATCAGCTTGCATTATGATGCTTTGACACTAATGAGTCGTTATTGGAATGACAGGTGGCAGGTAGTGCAGCTAGATAATACTACATCAAAGACAAATTCTATTAGTAAAGGTGTACCTCAAGAATCCGTACTTGGCCCTTTACTATTTATTATTTATACCTCCCTAATCAATAAAACCAGCATAAATTGGAAGAATATAATATACGCGGATTATTTTTCCAAATATACTACTCCTTTAAAGCTGAAGATACTTTGCAGTCATTGAATATAATTCAAACAGACTTTTATACCATTGCTGAAGTTTCTCTTAATCCCAACAAAGTCTATTTCTACTTCGTTAAATATACTTAATCACAAATTGAACACACTTTTAAATTATCTCTTAGAAGTAGACTGTGGCAAAATATTGTTTGATAACCAAAAAAAATTGCCTTTGTTACAGAACCTAACTAAATTAAAAGTTAACGGTGTCGAAATTCCTATAAAATCTGAGGCAAAACACCTTGGACTTCTCATGGACAACACGTTCAAATTAACTAAAATATAAGAAAAGCTTGTACTAATTCAAAACTCATTTACCTACCAAGGCACTATTTATCAATTAAAGTGAAAACTATGCTTTGTATTAGTTTAGTGATGTCATGTTTCACTTACTATAAGCAGATATATGGTCCATCTATTCAGAAAGAGTAGTAGGAGTAATATTTGGCTATCGATCACGTGGTCCTTCTGTCGTGTGATTTGTGTGTGAAAATGAGCTTGTAACTTTAAAGGATCGCCCCCGTCACTCTAAAGCACCATTAATTGTATCCCAATGGTGAATAATACCTATCACCTGAAATAACGTTGCTGCACTCTAGCTGACGCTAGTTCGGCAACAACATCACCATCACCGGCGTGTATTACGAAAGAGAATATAAACAAAATACAAAATATACAAAATGGTTGTTTGAGTCTAATATTTTGAATAAGAAAATTTGAAAATTTGATCGTACATCCCATAAACTTCCTGCGGTAAGATAAATGTGGAGAATGAAATTCATTTTCCATCTACTACTTATTCTCATAAGATCATAAAACTCGAACAACCATCACATCTTTTTAAACGTATCACTTATAGAAGTGATGTGCATCATCTGATCTTAAGATATGGTAGAAAACATTTATAATTCAATACCTTATGAATTAAAATGCTTAGGCATTGAAACATTTAAGAACAAATGTTTTCTCTATTTGCTGCAAAATTGCAAAATCAATAATGTTAATCATAGATTTTTTTTCTTATAAATAATCAAGGTCACAGTGGAAGAAAAGGCAGATTTTATATTTCATATGCTGAACTGGCTCCTTGTGATTTTCATAACTAGTAAGTCTCTCTATTTATGTTTATTTTGATATTTTTTACTTATCTAAGTCAATGATGAATTAAATAGTCACTTAACCCGTGGTGAAACGTTTTTGTGTCAATGAGAAGATTAATTAATTAAACACTTGGTTTAACGCAATGTTTAATTAACCTTCTAATTATCTAAGTCCGTATGTAAACTGGTTGTGGAAATAAAGGCCTATAATTATTATTATCATTATTATTTTTAGTTTCAAAGATCTGTTTCACATAAAGTGATATTATTTTGAATGTTAAGAAAACTACTTTTAAACCTTTAAACAGTAACATTGCATTAGCTTATTATTATAATATTAACCATTTTTTGGAGAACGTTCTTTGAGGGAGTTACTGATACAATCCTAACTGCCAGTCTCCAAAAAGTCCTATCTAAAGACTACTCCATCAGCATAGGAATAATAAAAAACCTGATAGGAGTTATGCAGAGGGAGGAAATCAGCATAATCCTACCTTAGAGAACATAATCCTACCCTATAAAAGGCAAAAGCAAGGATTATGTATTCGTTTCCAAAGAAATAATTGAATGGGCATTAAATAGTTTTAAACCCTCCAAAGCACCCGGCCCTCCGCATAGTTTTCTTTACAATCTTTGTAATGTTTCAATAGAATAGAATAGTATAGAATATCATTTATTCCCATAGCTACATCATAGTAAATAACACATTGCTAATTACAGGGTAGATTCGAACGTCAAAAGTAATTAACTTAAATAATTAAATCTTAGAATAAATTAAAATTATAAATTACATTCTTTAAAGTATTCATCTATTGAATAATACACAAAATTAAATACATGAGTTTTTAATTGTTTTTTAAATTTGGAGAATGGCAAATTTCTGAACTGTGAATTTAACTTATTAAATATTTTTCTCACGACATTAACGAATGAATCGCTGTAAAGTGAACTTTTATGAGATTTTATGCACAAAAGTGATTTTTGGCGAGTAGCATAAGAATGATTTAACAATTTAAACTTTGTTAAATTATTTTTGACATATAATAAAGTCTTAAAGATGTAAATTGAAGGTAAAGTTAGTATACGTTCTTGAATAAAACAGTTTTTACAGGTTTCTCGGCAGGGTATATCAAATATAAGCCTCAATACTTTTTTTTGTAAAATAAAGAGCCTTTTGATTTGTGGTGCTTTACCCCACATTAAAATATTTCTTGATAAATGTGAATAGACACAACCGTAATAAATTTGCATGATGGCATTTTTGCTTAAGGTATACCTTAATTGTAATATTGAATAATAGGCGGAATTAATTTTTGTACAAACATGGTCTATTTGTTTATGCCAATGTAATTTGCTGTCAATTACTAATCCTAGAAACTTTACAGAATCCTTCAATACTTGTTCTTTCCCTTTGATATTTATTTTAAAGGAAGGTGGCAATTGCTTCTTTTTGCTGAAGTGTACGCAAATGGTTTTTCTAATATTTGTTATTTAAACATTCCGATCACACCATAAATTAAAACTATTTATTATAGTTTCAATGCCCTGTCTTAGTTCTGATAAGTCCGACGATGACACTAAAATGGTTGTATCATCTGCAAACATAATAAGTTCACCAAGAGTTAGTGATTCTGGTAAATCGTTTACAAATAGTATGAATAACAAAGGGCCAAGAACAGACCCTTGAGGTATTCCTACATTTAAGATATTTTCTTTTGATATACTATTCTCAATTTTTACTTTAAACTTTCTATTTTGTAAGTACGATTTCAAAAACATTTTAAATTTAACCCTGAACCCGTATCTTTCTAACTTTTCTAAAATAAATTGATGGGACACTGTGTCAAAAGCTTTTGATAGATCGAAAAAAAGTCCAAAAACGTATTTTCCTGAGTCTAATTCAGAGATTGATTCAGATTGATTTTTTTGATCTAAAACCATCCTGGTGTTTTGCAAGAATATTAAATTTGTTAATAAATGTCATCATTCTCTTAAATATAAGCTTCTCAAATAGTTTTGAGATGATGGAAAGTATGGAAACAGGCCTATAGTTTTCTAAGTTTTTCGCGTCGCCTGATTTTAGAATTGGCGTTATAATTGATAATTTTAGTATATCCGGATAGGTTTCGTTTTATAAAGCCCAATTAAACAAAAATGTCAGGATATAAGCAATAACATCCATAAAATTTTTTTAAATATTTGAGGTCAGATTATCATGCCCATAGGACTGTTTTATATTTAGATTTTCTATTTCTTTTGCAACTTCCTCACATGCTATATCCGAAAAATAAAATGAATTTGATATAGAAGTTTGTGCTACTGTACATTCATTTGAAACATTGGTTCCAAAGTGTTGAAAAAGTACATCCGAAGCATTGTAAATTGTTGTCCAATCAAATTTATTGATTATATGTACGAATTTAGTCAAATTAAATTCAGAAAAAATTCGCAATGTTACTGTTTTAAACAATGTTACATTTTTATATATAAACCACTTTTAGAACAAATATTAAAAAATGCAGAAATTAGTCGACTTAAATATTTAAACTTGATCATAATGAAGTAAACATAAAAATTTATACATTTCGAAAATTATATTTTTTTAAATTTTCAATACTCGTTGGTAAGGAGGATTTAAGAGTATTGTGTGTTTTAACCTTTTCTTCTTGTATTTTGTAAAGTTTTCAGGTGATAAACGCACATTAGAAAGTTTTATAATTTTAATTTGAACTGAACTATTCAATTAATTTACATAGTTTTATAAGTAACTCCTTTGTTTTTCACTTCTTCAAAGTTAGATTTTTATCTTTCCTAACATGATTACGAAAGTGAATAGAATTCTTGCCTACTGCAGCAGGGGATAGATATAGTAGTATATGTAGGCAGTTTTTTAAGCTAGTTTTACACAATTTAAATTCCAAAAGAATGTAAAGAATCCAATTAGTCTTACCTCATTTCTCCTAAAAATCATGGAGTATATTATTGTGAATGCTTTAAAGAGCAGTTCTCTATAGGCAGCAGTTTGTCTATCAACCTGACAATCGAACGTAGGTGCACTTCATAGCATCACAAGAAGATTAGGTTGTTTTGTGGATATTGAAGGTGTGCCCGACAACAAAACCTCAAAATCTTGGATAAAAAGGGGCCTTACGAACATAATCACAATAAAATGGATCAAGGCCATTCTTGAAAGCTTAAAAACCCTAAGATCACCGCAGGTATAGTGAGTAATCAGAAACGTTAACCACTGCAAAAGGGTGTTCTCAGGCAAGAAGTGGGTACGGGGCCACCCAAGTATAATAGGCAACGAACATGCCGATGTATTTGTCAAGGAAGAAGCTGCGACTACCATGATCGGACTAAAGCCTACATGTGGCCTATAAAAGTCACATACATAGTAAGCGTCCAACAGTAGAAAAAAAGTTCGAAACAAGGCACTGGATAAACACACCAGATCAAAGACAATCCAAATTTTTTATTGACTTCTCGCCAAGCAGAGCTAAATACCATCGATTTTGTAAAGCGCTTCGACAACGAAGGTCATTCGCGCTAAATAGCTCTTGTGCCTAATTAAAAGAAATATGAGACTGGTCACGGGTCTCCTAAAATTTGAATTTGTGAAATTGTACAAGTAAGGTGCTTATATATGTGAAAATCTGTAAACTTCTGAGAAATGTACAAATCATCTAGTTCAGAATAACTTTTTGATACCATTCAATATAAAGAGATATAGGCAACTAATTTGCCGTTTGGTTATGTTGGTCCTCCTTAATAACATTATTTTTCTTAAGGATGTACCTCAAGTACCTCAAGAAAAAGTATCTGAAGAAGAATAAATTATGTGATACTTAATATAATTGAAGTTAGGTTTACAAAAATAGACCGTGGTCAAAAATTCATAAAAAAAACAGCAATTTTAATAAATAATAATTAATGAGATTTGTGAAAAAACTTTTATTATAAAATTAAATGCTTTAGCATACAATATTCTTAAATTTTATATTTATATTTTTTAAAGATAATAATATAGAGTACGCCGGTGGTGGCGCATTCGGTTGCGACCGAACTAGCGTTAGCGAGAGTCAAGCAACGTTAGTTCGGGTCAGCAGTTGGATGGGTGACCGGTACCATTCACCATTGGTATACAATTAATGGCGCTTTAGAGTGACGAGGGCGATCCTTTAAAGTAACAAGTTCATTTACACACACACACATACACAAATCACACATGGCGGAAGGACCACGTGGTCGATAGCCTAACACTACTACTACTACTAATATAGAGTATGAACTCATCAAATACATATGTTTCGTTTTTTGGTTTAGTATGTAGGTAGCACTGTATATTATTAAAGACAACATAAGGTGTTGCCATGAAAAGTTCTGATTGAAACAGTTTGAATAAAAACAGATAATTTATTCATAAAAAAAATTAGATTCATTTCACCACAAAGACACGTAATGTTTTAATATTATTTAAAATACTTGAATACGTGTTTTTTTGGTAATCTCACTCTTTAAATATCAAATCTTTGATTGGACCTACACGTGTTGGTATTCAGCAATAATTTCCTTGTAATACATTCTAACCCGTTTTTAATTGATTGCTTGAAATGTGTTCGGAATTCCTCCATCTGCATAATGAGAATAAATGAGTAAGTTCCGAGTTGGGGGGGCCAGCAAAAATGTTATTCGAGATCCTCAGTCGAGATAACTCGGGCAATTCCACGTCACTGAGAATATATTATGCCCTGCAAGAATTGCAGGAAAGAAAGAAAGAAAGAAAGAAGGAAAACGTTCGCCGCTCGGTCTATCTGTTTCTTTCGCTAAACACACAATCGATCCGTTAAATTGAGCTTTAAAACATTTCATCCATTCCTCGTAATTGTCTGCTCGTACGTCACCGAAAATAGAAATTGGGACTGCAAGACATTCATGCAAGTGTTAGTTGTACACTTTGTAAATCAAATACAAAGATTAAATAGATTAAATAATTCATTTTTTTGGGGGTATAACATAATGTAAAAATATCTCATTTAATATTTTAAACTCAAACATTATCAAATAAATTAAAATTCATGTAAATTGTGGTATTTTAATGAATTTATGAATATCATAATTATAGTAATCAATAAATTAGAGCGATTATTAATGATGAAAGTAATAAAACCTAGAAAAAAGTCCATAAATCAATAAATATTACCAACAGAAACATGAAAAACTCAAATTTAAAACAATTAGGTTAATACTGACGATACTTTGTTCACAAAATTCTTGATGAAACGAAATTATAACACTAACATTAAGGTTAATTATGTTAATTATGTATGGTAGATTTCTTTGGTTACAATCAAATATTTATTATTACAAAGAACTAGCATAATGAAAAAGATACATCTGTTTATGACTTAATACTTTTTACTAGTAATCCTTGTAAAACCTTTTGAGAATGATCGCTAAAACATGTTTCACCAAGTGATAGATGAATCAAAAGTTCGTAGTTTAATACTTTTTGTTAATATTACACTTAATCAAATGCAACACTTTAAGTAAGAAATTTTTAAATCTTATTTCCCAATTATTTTTTTTACTTTCTTAATGTACATTTCTAAATATCAAATGTTTTTGGTATTCTATAAAAAAATCAGAAAATGCAAGACTGGGTGTTAACTCTATTGAGCAATAATTTTATAATTTATTATACTTTGGAGAATTTAATTGTTAATAGAGACCGAAAACATGTCTCAAATTCTTTCCATTCCACTCACTATGGTAACAAATCTTAGTTTAACCTTATATATAATTTTTTGCTTTCTATTTTATTTCTTTTCTAGAAGAATAAATTGGTTGATTAAATATTTATTTCCTTACTAATTAATAACACCAATAAATTCATTAGTAATGTTAATAAGGTTGATTATTATTATATTATGGGACTTTTAATTTTTAATTAAAAAGAGGTGATTCAGTGCTAAATTTCAGAAATCGCGATTTTCATTGTAGCCCACCATCGTTTTAGGTTTGATTGTGTCCCTGCATATCTGTATGTGTAACGCATGTAAATTTTTGCAGTATTTTTCCACACAGGGAACATCGGAACAATGCGTTCCAATCAGGTGTAATGCATCGCGCCGGCGATGAAGTGCTATAATTTAAATTTTGCATTGTTGTGCAAATGAAGCTTTTATTAGAGCCTATTTTGGTAAATGTGTGTGTGTGCGTGTTTAGCTCGTCATGCCTTAAAGATAATTTATTTGCCCCGAAGCCAATGAATCACACACGGAACTCTCCGGATTTTCGATCGATTCTGACCAGTTGATTAACATGTTGAGCTTATCACCAACCTCTTATCTATTCACCCAATATGATTGAGTTACTGTTATTGCCGTATATCACGATTATCGCCACTAAACGATATAAGAGCTAATTGCTTTCACATTGAAGATTATCTCGGGGGCGGTAATTACCATTTTTAAAGATGCTAGAGGCCGTCATCAATCTCTGGAAATACTTGCACAAACTATCCAAGAGTTGGAAACGGGCCAGACGTTGCTTTGAAAAATAGGGGGTTAACTATGGGTGTAATTTGTGAATAATTTAACGACGACAAGAGTTGCTAAACGAAGTGGCTAACAACTTCTAAAAAGCATCACGCGTCGGTGATGCCACTCAATAGGATATACCGGCACACAATGGTCTTTGTTTATAGGTTAGAATGGGAAGAAGTGTTCGTCTTTTCGAAAACGCCCACCCTCTCCCTCGGCGGATTCCGCGAAACATGAAACATAAATTCTGTCGGCGTGGGAGAGGAAGCGGAAACGTTGTGTCGGAGTCTCGTGGAATTATATTTACAACCGTTATGTTTTCTCGGCCTGAATACGATTTCACTCCTTTAACTCAATTTGGGCGCATTAAACTAACACACGAAATTCTGCGTGGAAAATATCGGCGACGTCATAAATCCATTTTCATTTCCCTTCCTTTTCCACCGCTGCTGCAGAACTACGTTAGCAATATGTGATCGTTACCCTATAAAATACTTCTTTTTGGTTATAAAGATATTCAAAACATTGGTTCACCCTCTCAAATGCTAAATCATATTTTTTTGCATTATGTTAATAATAGGTAAATTATAAATATAAATAAATACAATAAAAATACAATTATCTCATTATTTTATTACCAATAAAACATAGAAAAAAGTTGTGAAAATGAATTAAAAGTTTACTTTTAATTAGTCATTGCTTCGATATTGTATATTCTTTATTTATTTATAGGTTGGGAGAAAAAAAAAGGTTTCAATTGTTTTTAAGAACAACAAATAATGTATTACATACATAATTTATTTTCTAAAATTTTATATTTTAAATAAAACTACGGTAATTATGGTAATTAGGTGATGAAAATTAAGGTATAAATGAAGTGTGAAGCTTGAATACAATTTGCCGACGATATCACGAATGAACAATATTTTCATTTGTAGAAATTGTGATACATTGAACGTTTAATCTGAGTATGTGATTATTTTATCGCAACTATTTTTTTTTCACGTAAAAATAGTATTTATGCTTTAAACATAGTTACGAACAAAATATAAATATTGTTCTCAAATATTAATTCTTGTACGAATTTGTGTATTCCGCATATAGCACTCAGTGCACGACTTTTTGCATTCGTTATTTGTGAGGATTAGCTGTAGTTGCTGTGTGAACTAGCTGCCATCTAATTATTATTGTATATAGCTTTACTATGTATCTACCAGATAGAGTTTTGATCCTGCACTGAAGATAAGCTAACGCCTAACTAATGAAGCTCTGACAAGCGATCGTGTTTGTGCAGTGAGAGTACTGAGTACTGAAAATTATTTTGATTTTGATATACCTAAGTAGATAAATCTTAAGTTAACCAGTGTTCGCAAGCGCATAACATGAATGTGTTATTCATTTTGTTATTCGGAAATTCATCGATTGTGTTTAATTTAGAGCGCATTGATTGAAGGTTTAAGAATAGACTATTGTATTTTAATTAGAAATGAGATTATGATAGATATGACTTTGTTCATTGCACTCTTGATGAAACGAAATTATAACATTAGGTAATTTTAAGTTAATACACTTATTATCTTTCATGTTATTGTAATTATTAGGAAAATAAATACAAAAATATAAAACATAACAAGTGTTCTAATTTAAAATTACCTATCGACATTATAAAACTATTTGATCCCAATTAATGTTGGTATTGGTTGATATTAGAGTGTACAGAATACAATATTTGTTTGAACATCATATCTTTGGCTCTGTAACTTATATGAAACTCGTTATTAGTAATTGTCTTATTAGATAAGTACTTACAATTAAGTTCGTTGGCGAACTTACATAATTGATATTTTAGTTAGTGAGCATTAATAATTTGTTCAGTATACATCTTCCTCTAAATCTCTAAATAGTATTATTCGTTCTCTTTTTCACAGTCGGTATTAGAAACTGCCTTATTTATGTTATATCAAGTTTGACTGCGTCGACAGTGCCCGTCATTAGGAATGCATAGATCTAACTGTAAAATCTTTTGTTGAGCCTTTTATATATCCCATGATATGGTTGCATTCGTTTTGTACACAAAAGTTATTTTGGACTCCGTTCCTAGTTGTGCTAGTACTTTCTTACTAAGATTTCTAATTAATTTGCCGTGATTGGCGCTTAGGAGTAGTAGACGTGAATTGGGTTCAAACATTTCCGAATGTGGGCGACTTGGTGTAAAGTCATTTATTTTTTATATCGTTTATAGCTTGTATCATGGCATTCAGTAGTGCTTTCAATTCGTTATTTTTCAGTAAAGCTATTTATATGATGCGCTTGTTCGGAGATGTTTTGTTTCAGATGAATACAACTATTGCAATTCTTTGGTGTGGGTGATATGGTTGGAAGGAAAGTTATTTGCTGGAGATCATCTTTATAATTATTAAATTCATCTTGTAGATTAATATTAATTCTCTTATATTTTCCTAGTTGATGATCAATGATTTTGTTTGTCAACATTTCTTCGCTTTCCCGTGATTTATTTTCAATTAACTCTAGGCATGTAGTAAGTTTTCAAATATGGTTTCTTCTATTTTTTTATATTTTTTAAACCTACGTTCAGTTTAACAATAATATCTTGTTTTATTGTTTAGAAGCTGTTATATAACGAGAAACTATTAAGGATTCTGCTGCCACAGATTACTTTATGCTTCCCTACGTGATCGATACTGTGGCAATTGATCCACAAGTAATTTTTGAAGGCAACATTTTGGCAGCATTTAAATATTAACTACATATTCAGATTGTTAAAGAGTTATTTGATAGAATAAAAATTATGAGAGGATACTAAACCAACTTGGCCACCCAGTTCAGCGACTGGGATATGTATTTCGTTTTAAAACCTTATTTATTAAATACTTCCTTAATATTCCTATAAGAAAATATGTCTCGCCAATTTTAACATCAGGATCAATGAAGATTTTCCCAATAAAAATATGAACCGAAAAGATTTCGTAAATAACTTTATTCTGGATCTGGATCTGGATTGAGTTTGCCAAGGGTGATCAAATCATTGACCAGAGCGCTTAGGCCTCACTAGGCCCGTTGTGCCCCCCTAACTGGAACAGCCCTGCGTTGTTCTATCACTCATTTAGCCACCCAAGGTGGCGAGCAAAGGACAGCACAACTCTTAGAGGGTTATCCCTTATGTTGGCCATGTTCGGCCAGAGCTCTCCTAGCATGGACTCTCTAAGGTAGTCGAGAGTCGGGCAGGTGGTTAACACATGTTCCACTGTCTCGTCCTCTTCTTCACATGCTCTACATATGGGGGTTTCCACCAGTCCCATAGTAAACAAGTGTTTCCTTAGCCGAGAGTGACCCGTAAGGATACCTGTGATAAGATGAAGATTCCCCCGGGATAGTTGCAGATAATATTCTGCTGTTTTCAGATTGGGTGAGCGTATTGCTTCCTTGGCCTGTCTGCAGCCTGAGGTATTGTCCCAACGTTGTTTTGGCATCTTGAGAATGTTCTGTTTGAGGATGTCAGTGAGGCATTTCGGTGATGGCGCGATCAGGGACACGTCCGTGGTATCACTGAGAACCGATCCAGCCCGCGCCAACTCGTCTGCCTTGCTGTTACCTTCTTCATTATTGTGTCCCTTGACCCAGCGCAGCTCAATACTGTTTGATTGTGCTGCTTGTTTCAGGGTGTTGTGACATTCTTTTACTAGTCATGAGGTGATCTTGTGACCACTCACTGCTAGTATTGCTGCCCTACTGTCTGTAAGGATTTGGATGTTCCTATCATGGATGTCACGGTGTAGGATTTCTTGGATGATGGTAACGATCTTTGCTTGCAGAGTAGTTGTGTGCTTCTCTAGGGGTATAGCTAATGAACATTTGTTACGAGTAAATTCCCGCCTCGGATCCTCTTTTGGTTTTAGAACCATCGGTGTGAATTCGGAGAGTTTCCCCACCCTCTACACTCCCGGTTCCTCTTTTTATCGATACATTATAGGGTCTATTGAAGACGTAGCAGGGTGGCAAATTATCTGTTTTCACTCCAAGGAAGGGTGTCTTCTTGACAGCCTCCTCTAAAAGGCGACAGTGCCTGCCAGCCCTGCCTCCTTTGTACCAGAGTCCAACTGAGTTTAGGCGCAGTGCTGCCACCGGGGCCATCTCCTCTACGTAAAGGTCGAGAGGTGGAAGGCAGAGCATTGCTTTCATTGCTGCAGTGGGTGTTGTTCGCATTGCTCCGGTCGTGCTGAGGCATGCTATCCTTTGTAACTGAGTAAGCTGCTTTGCTGAGGTTTTCTGTCTGGGCCACCAAACCAGTGCTCCATAGATTAGCATTGGTCTTACTACCGCTGTGTACAGCCAAAGTGCTATCTTGGGAGAAAGCCCCCATGTCTACTCCACAGCCCTCCGGCATTACCAGAGGGAGACGCATGCTTTTTTACATTTCATTTTAAGATGTGGTTCCCACGCCAGCTTGCCGTCGAGGATCACTCCCAGGCATTTGACTTCCGACGACAATGTCAACTGGGTGTTGAGGAGCTTAGGAAGCTTTAGCTTACCTAGTTTCCTTTTCTTTGTGAAGAGGACCATTTCAGTCTTTTCTTCATTTACTGTGACTACCCTATTCTCCAGCATGCTTTTGATCCATTCACACCATACGTGGAGAGAGCAGTTTCATTTTTCTGAAGGTCGTTTTATCGAAACCACCTTCTATGTCAATGAACACGCCCAAGGTGGACATTTTGTTGTCCAAAGATCTTTCGATTCGGTCTACAACAGTGTACAGAGCCGACTCAGTTGATCTCCCCTGAGTGTATGCATGTTGGTTAGCGTGAATCGGATTCGTAATCAAAGCCGTCTCGCGAATTAATCTTTCGCACAATTTCTCTAACGTTTTCAGGAGAAGTGACGTTAGACTAATCGAGCGGTGTGATTTGGCTAATGTATAATCTAACTTTATTGTGAAAGGTTTATTTTATTAACGATTTCTAAAATAATAATTAAAAATACAAGAGTAGCCATTTATTTTACAATATGATTTTTTTTGAACACTAAATCCACCAAATGTCGAGACTTAAAGTTTTGCATAAACATTTTAGCATATTAACAGGTATTGCTGCAATCTTGTCGCGAATCCGTTGGATTAATTTGGAACAATTGTGTTTTCAGGTATCCGCATAAAAAGAAGTCGCCGACTGTTAGGTCAAAAAATTACACGCCCCGTGAACAAAGCATAATATGCAAGAACCGCTAATAAATAGAGAAATTCCTAACAGACCCTGGCAGCATGTATCTAGTGATTTATTTTACTTAAACAATATAAATTAAATATTAGTTATTGATAGTTATTCAAAATTTATTAAAATAACTACTAGAAAAAGACACATATTCTTTAACAATAATAAAATACTTAAAATTCTTATGATATGGTATGGTATTTCAGAAAAATGTATACAGATACACATCATAATATTTTAAAGATTTTTCAAAATTATTGAATTTTCAATATATTATTTCAAGCCTATATAATACTCAATCTAATGGTTTAGCTGAAAGAGCTTTTCAAACAATTAAACAATTGCTAAATTTTAGAAATGTAAATAATTTTGTATCACCTGCACAACTTTTAATGTCGCGTAAGTTAAATAGTTTAATTCCGACAAGTAAATCTTTATTAAATCCTAAAATCATTAATCGACATAAAGTAAAAATTAATTTAAAAATAAAAATCAGAAAATATATAAACCCTATATGATAGACAAACAAAACAGGAATGAAAAGTTGGTAATAAAGTGAACGTTCAACAATAAAAATGGGACGACCAACCCTCTTCCTTATTATCCAGCTATCGTCCCATCACACTCCTACCTGTTATTGGAAAAATCTATGAATCCCTCCTCAAAAACAAAATCCTTTCTCTTATTTCCAACCACATCCCCAAATACCAATTTGGTTTTCTTCCCCGACGATCAACTTCTCTTCCACTCACTATCCTTGTCTCAAATATCCAAACATCCCACCTCGAAGGCAGAGCTTCTGCAGCCCTATTTTTAGATGTCCAGAAAGCTTTTGACTCTGTCTGGCATCAAGGCCTATTATACAAGTGCCACCTCCTAAATATCCCTCCTCATATCATTTTCATTATTAAACAATTCCTCTCTAATAGATCCTTAAAAGTCAAAATCCACAATTCTTTCTCCTCTTCCTTTACTCCTGAACAAGTACTCCCTCAAGGTTCTCCCCTATCACCTCTGTTATATAACATTTTTTGTGCTGACGTCTACAACCCTGATCCTCTCTACTTTAATCCAAACAAATACCTCCTGCAATTTGCAGACGACACTGCCCTAATGACACATGCTCCCACACTACCAAAAGCCCTCCAATTCCTCCAAGAGCTTATTGACTCCCTTCAAAGGTGGTTTGCAAAATGGCGCATTAAAATCAATCCCCACAAATCCCAGCTCCTAATTCCTTATCATCGCACCAATAACTCACCTTACAAAGTCCATATTTCTCAAACCATGATCCCTCCCACAGCTTCCGTTAAGTACTTGGGCATAACTATAGATCAAAAAATCAATTTTAAAAAACATACAGCCATAATGAAAGGAAAAATTACTTCTAGAGCAAATTAACACAAAAACCGCTGTTAAAATATACAAAATGATCTGCCGTCCACTTCTTGACTATGGTTGTGCCCTCTATACCAATCCCAGCAATCCAACATCCCGTAATATTGAAGTTAGCGAGCGAGCATCCCTCCGTACCCTAACCAAACTCCGACATCCTCTTAATCCTTTACACAATCCATCTAATCAGCTCCTCTATGATACCACTTTAGTTATCCCTATCCTAGAACGCCTTCGATTCCTATCAGAAAAATTCTCCAAAAATCCTTTCAACTTCCATATCTTATCCCAATATTGTCTTCCCAGAAACCCTATTATTAACCCTAAATTTAAAAATCCCAATTCAATCATATTCGATTTCATTTCATCATTTCATCCTTTTACGCATTAACGACTGACGCCATATGACTGGCCTTTTGACAAATTAATACATTAACACCTCATTCATTCTTCATTATTCCAATGTAAATATGTACAAAATTTGTCAATAAATATATGTTACTACTAAAAATGGGAAGAAGAAGGAATTATTAAAAATCTTTAACGTAGAAGATATAAAATTGAAACTTTTAATGAAACTATATTAAATTGAAATATTATTGAAGAATTTTAGCAATTATTCCCGATTCATACGAAAATAATAATGTAAATTGTAATGAGAATTAAAGTGAGTTAGACGAGAGAGAGATAAAATCTGAAACCTCGATGGATGATACATTTGTTTACAATCCACCTATAAATACAAGTAGTGGAAGAATCGTTAAGGTTTCAAATCGGATTGTTGCTTCATAAATGTAAATTTAAATTTGAATGTTATTGGCAAAGAAACTTATTATGTATTGATTTTTGTTTGTAATAAAAAAAGGGAGATGTCATATTAAAAATATCACAACAACATTAATTGAGATAAAGGCAGTGTGGTTTGTTGCCCTGTTTTGCTGGAACATCATGTATTTATTTTTAGAAAAGCAGACGGGTTCTGGTGTAAGAAAGTACCGAATAATTGCTACGTATCGCTGCAAATTAACACTGTCACATCATTTTCATCCTCATCCTCAAAAAAATAAGGACCGATAATTTCATTGGCTAATATCACACACAATAATGTGACTCTTTGAACATGGAGAGCTGATTCATGAATATCCCCCAGTATTTGAAATTTCATTTATTAACAAAACCAGAAAGGTGGTAGTGCGCCTCATCGCTCATCCACAAGTTGTTGAATCATTTTTCTCCAGTCTACCAAGATATCCTCACAAAGTCGGACACGTTTTTGAGAATCACCCGAATTAAGAGATTGCACAACCTGCATTTTGTAAGGATGAAATCCAAGATCTTGATGGAGAATTCTATTCTATGGATGGCTGATCGGCGCAGACTTTTTAACATCGTTTATCGAACATTTTCGATATTGTCAGATATTTGCACTATTCACATTTTAATAGAATTGTCTGACGGAACCACGTTGGTTGCGCGGTATGTTTAAATGCCTTTGCACTAAACTCTCGACATTTTGTAATACGATTTAACTGCTTAACCTCGTTGTTCACCCGTCCAACGAAACAAACTAAGTACCATGCAGGCTATGACAGATCTTTCCGTTTCACTGGCGGACCCTGTATTATCGAGGATCAAGCAAATAGCTATGGTTTAAAATGTTTAATTAACTTTCCCACATGCCTGAATAATTGAATAGATAACATAGTCTCTAATAATCATGAGTCATTAATACATCCTTTTGGATTGGCATATCTGAACACAGAGTGATATTTAACAATCAAACAATCTCTCAGAATCTCAAAGTTACACGACTAATTATAGCAATAGGCAAATTTAGCTTTAGGATATTACCATAAAAGTCCTATCTTTATATTCGATAAAATAGTTTTAAAAATTCTGCAATCTCAGCTTTCGGATAACGACTTTCGAAAAAGACTCTCTAATATGGATGCAGTCGTAGCTCTGATACGGTTTTAACAGATGGGCCTAAGGAGGGCCAAATAACTTATATATATCAACTTTTCTTGGCCAGTTTGAAGTCTTTGACAGCGTTTCTCATGAAATACTATTATGGAAGCTCTATTTACACAAAGTATATCCTGATAACTGTGTATTATTAATATCGAATCTCTTAGGTGTAACACAGTGTGTATCTGGTACTAAAAGCCTGTCTGAGACTGTTCCAGTAATCCACGACGTGTTGGATGGTTCGATTCTTGGACCACTCCTATTCATAACTCATATAAATGACTTACCTAATGCGGTTGGTTGTGACACAAAATTGATCGATGCAATGTTTCTGGGAATCGTATTGAATAATCCCATGACTTGGGCATTACATAGGGGTGCTCTTGCTAGTATGTTGTGATCCAATATTTACAGCCTATCAAAAATTGTTTCCAAAGATATACTTCGTGTCACGTTCTTATGTCTTTGCCAGAGTCATATATTCTACAGGGTAAGTTTTTTTAGATGTTCTCTATGAAGGTCTTGGTAACTATAAGAAAAACGGTTAAATAGAGAAAAATGCATGTTCAAGGTTTCAAAAAAAGCAAGAGATTTTGAAAACACTAAAAAACTGTAATTTTTTTCTAATCAATATATCTCGGTTATTAAAACAAATAAACAAATATGTAAAACGGTTGTAGACATCTTAAAAAAAAAATATTTTTGTAGATAAATAAAGATGAAAAATAGCTTAAAGTAATTCTGTAATTATTAAAATAATAAAAGGCAAGAAATTTTAATATTACAAAATATGCTCAAGGAGTCCACCATTATTATTATGGCATAAATTACATCTTTTTAAAATTTAATTTGTGGCTTGTTTGACTATTCTCTCGTCATTTGAATTAAATGTTTCAACAACAACTTCACGGGTTGATATAATTTTTGATACACTTTGTATTTTATATAACTCCCCCAGAAAGAAGTCTAAAATGGATAGATTGGTCCATTTTTCCCACTCATGAGTTACGGAAAGCATAATTTAAATAATTTCGTACATCCAATATGTTATGAGGTGAATCTCCATCATGTTAGAATCATTTCAATCTTGCCCGTAATGATAAATTTTAATCATCGAGCATGTCCTCAAATGTTTTCTAAAGAAGCTAAAAGTTATCATTTCCAATCATTTGGTTTTCAAAAATATATGGACCAAGAATTCTTGATCCAAACACACCATACATTAAACCTAAATTTAATTTGAACTCTTCTCGGCGAAAATTCTTGTGGATTACTATAATTAGTGAATCGCGTTTCATCTGTTTATAATATTTTTGGTTGATAGATAAGGCGTTGAGATGTTGAAAATCCATATTCATTTGTATATTAAAGTTGTAAATAACTAAGATTTTCAAAATGTGTGTTTATTTTCACTATAATTGTTTCGCAAATTTTTTGCTTCTTCAGGTGAATGAAAGTTTACAATTGTAGTGAAAATACACATTTTGAAAATCTTAGTTATTTACAACTTTAATATACAAATATAATATTTTTGTAGGGAACGTATTATCTCCTCTTGGCAAATGTGTTTATACCACATACACAAGGCCATTTGATCATTACAGAATTATTATACTTTATGCTGTTTTTCTATTATTTATTATCTCTGTAAAACTAATAATTATAATATTGCTATTATTATAAACAACTAAAATTGTTTTACTTTTAATAAAGAGAATGGTTGCGACCGTTACTACGTGGTAATCCATACTTACACTGAATTGAAAAATTCACTATGTTTTAACCACAAATAATTATTGTCGAGTCGTGCTGTGTTGTTTAGATTTATATAATTGTGCCTACACGTTATATAATATTTTTACAATAATTATTTGTGGTTAAAACATAGTTAATTTTTCAATTCAGTGTTTTACTTTTATCTTTTTCATGGCTAACTATTTTTTATTAATAATAAAACTTAGGATTAGGACTAAAACCCACTTATTTCTAGAATAACTATGTCATATGTGACATTAGATTAGAGAGAAAAAATTATTTATCGGATGAGGCGAGAGCCAACTATTAATTTTGAAAAAAATGTAAGTTTGCATTATATTACCTTCAACTTTGTTTCTTACAGTTTCTTCTACCTGTCATAATAACCGAGATATATTTGATAAATTCACACTTTATACTTTTTCATAATATCTAGTTACCCTCGACTTTTTTGAAAACTTTGAAAGTGGAATTTTATTCGTCTCTTAAATCTACACTTCTTTCCCTATTTAACAGTTTTTCTATCTCTTATAGTTTCTGAAATCTCCATAGAAAACATCTAAAAAATATCGTCCTGTGTAAGGAAAGCAAATGCCCAGAACTTGAGGATTGGTTAGAAATAATTTACGGAATAAATAAAACATATAATTAGATTATAAGAAAGAGATATGAGTTACACATTTCATAACACGCTTTCCGTAGTGTTGACTAATAATAATGCAAACAGAATAGAAAACCACGGATAGATTTATAAGTTAATAACGCAACATATAAAATTAATCAAGTAAAACAATAAAATAACAGCAAAGTTAAAATAACATACAACAAAACACAAATACACTCAATGTTTATTTTGATTCAATAATTTGATTATTTTTTATGTATCGCAGCATTTTATAAAATATCTGTACCATTTGATGCAAATATAGGGTATTTTTACAATGCAATTTAATACAAACATACACCTAAAACAGTGCTGTTAAAACACATGGGCAACAATAATTCCTGCGTTTTATATATTTTTATAAGCGTTTCTTAATTTTACGGATTTAAGGCCGCAAAATATGTAGAAAATATATTTTAACAAAAAAACATATTTTACCATTCTTTTTCTTGATCATTTTGTATTATTCACGTTTATTTTTTTCAAATTCACGTGTGAAAAATTAATTTTTAATGATATTTTGATATTGATACCTTAAAAAGGATGTGTTAAATATGGAAGCGATAGTTAAATGTCGAATTGACGAACCCCGAGTTTCGAGTTTTGAGTAAGGGCATTTTTAAATGGCGGGTCCTTCATCAAACGTCAGATATCAGGTTTATTAAGTATTCCTGCAATAAAAACATATGGCTATGGTTAGAGAATTTACACATTATATCATATTTATGCAATTTCCTGTAATAGATATTTTTATTTATTTATATGTTCTAAAGACCTGAACATAGGGAAAATATAATTGAAGATTTAATTACATTTGAGACCTAAAAATAATAATTACAGCAAAAAAAAGAAATGTAAATTTGTCTAAACATTTGATGGTTGATTTTTTTAAATATTAAAATAATTTAAACATAGATCAATATCAGACTGTTAGTTATCATAGGCTCATTAGATATTGAGAACCGGCAAATTAGCCAATAATATATATAATTCGTGGGCATTTGTAACAGAAAGTTCGAGAATTATGTGTATTATATAATGAAGTGTAGAATTTAAGAAGGTCCCAGAACAAAAGTATTTTCGAAGTGATAATGTACGAGTATATGTTTCTACAGTGTTTTTATAATTATGTACTAATGTCTTTGAATTATATAAGGCATGTTGAACTCAGATAATAGAGCATCATTGGAAATCAAACTATATATTTGGATTGATTTTAAAAGAAAAATAAGTATCTTAGAAATTTATTCTGCAAATAATTAGATACACTTTAAATAATTAGGATTTTAAACAGCTGTGAATTAGTTTAGTAAATAATAAAAAAAATATAAGAGTTAAACAGTAACATGATACAATTGATTTTTTTTTTAATTTCTAGTTATACAGTCTAGTTATTTTAAACTAGATTTAACTATTCGCACCAACTCGTGAGCTTATTAATATTGTTTTGTAAGTTAATACAATCATGTATGGTGTTAATTTGTTTACTTGTTTAATATCATCAGCATGCTTAAAGAAATCATAATCAAGTACTGTGGACATACGATTTTCGAAACTTATGGAAGACCGCTTATATAATAATGATTTACAGCTATTTATATCTACAATAAAAAGCAAAATTATTTATTGTATTTTCATTAATCTTAAATGATTTCAAAATATCTAACAAAATATTCTGCAGTAATTGTACAGAGCCCTTATAAATATCAGAATTTGATGTATCAACTTACATTTGAGCATTGATGAATTAGTTAAATTATTAGGCTTTTTTGAGAAAGCCTTGCTGCTCTTTCACAACTACGGAAAATACACAACTATAAATATGATTCGTTATTATATTTTCAAAGACCTTTGAGAGATTGCTAATTAAAGAAATAGGTGGGTAATTCTTTCATTTGTTGCGGTAACTTGACTTTAAGACTGGAATTATTCATAAAAAATTCCAGAATTTTGGAAATCTGCCGCTACTTAAAATTAAGTTATAAATTCTAGTGACGTAAACAACAATAACTTATAATTAGTTATAATTATGTCCGTACCCAACGTTAAATTAGATGTTTAATTGTGGAGGCTATTACTTTGTGGTACATCTTGAATATAATAATAAGTGGTAAAACAAAGTGATCCTGATTTATATCTCCAGTTAAATTAGATTTTAACTAGTTCTTGTACTTTATCACAGTATCTTCGGAAATCACATAGTTTCCAAGATAATTGGACATGATGGAATTGTAGATATAGGTAGTGGGTGGACGATATGAAAAGCGTTCTGCAAAATGTTTAGCAAATGTAGCAATAACCGCTCTGAATTAGATTTATCGCAATAGACCAGGAGTTTTTGATGTTTTTCGCCCAAAAGCTTTCAAGTTCTTTATAAGTTGCTTATTTAAGTATCATAAGTATCGCTTAAAAAGTGTTCTATACCTCATTTATAATTTATTTTTTTCTTGATGCTACAAATATCATTAGCCCCTTTATTGCTCTTAAATAAAGTTGACCTTAAAAAATAAGAATTTTTATATAAATTTGATATAACTTTGCTTTTTTGTTACATTCTTTAAATAAAGAGTATGGTTGCGACCGTTACTATGTGGTCATCCATACTCACACTGAATTAAAAAAATCACTATTTTAAAACATAATAATAATTTGAGTACAGCATGTTGACGATCTCCAAATACGGCGGGGTTATCTGATTTCTCAGGTAGACATTTTAAATTAGAAGATGTCAGTAGTAAATCTAAAGTTCTATTATTACAATTACGAACCCAATTCTTCTCTTTTTGTCCAGAATAATTTATAAGGTTAATTGTAGTTGATTATTTTATAATATATCCGAGTGAGTAATATCTATGGATAACATATTAAAAATATGTTATTAAATTGTTCAAATTTATATTCGGAAGAATATAATACAAAGGAATATTGAATACATTAATATTTAAAATGGATGATAACATAAGGTCAATTTTCTTTTATTCTTTAACTGAAAATGATTACTAAATACTATGAACACATCTTTACGTCTTCTTAGCAACCTAATACTACAAACTACAGAGAACGTATCAGGGAACCACTCAGTACTCAGAAAACCTTCCTCCAGTAAAGTTTCAGATAAAGCAACTATATCAAACAAAATTCCTCTGATTTAGTATCTAATCTGCGGGTATTTCGATAATAAATATTTACCGAAAGAAAAGAATAAAATAGTGAATTATATTAGCCAGAGAAATAGTTGTTTCAAAAAGTGATTTGTTTTGTAGTCTTAGTAAGATTCATTTTTGTAAATTTCCGAAATGTTTTCGTATTTTTAGATTAATGAAAATCTTGTCCTATAGCAAAAATCAATAATTCTTCCTTTATCCATTCTAACCACCAATATACAAAACAGTCGTCTTGAAGAACATAAAATAATAACATAAAATAATAATAATACGTGTTTGGGGTTTTTCCATAAATATGTAAAGTAACTGAAATAAAGAATTTATTCTATTTGGCTTTCCACCCTATATATTATTAGAAACACGACCACTTTTTTATATCACACACCATTTATATCAAATGTGACTATAATTTCGGTAAAGTAAAGCTTGTCTTTCTCAAACCATACTTGAAATTAACATACAATTTATCCAATATTAGATGGCGTATATATGTTATAAGGTCAGTTTGGTCGTTAATGAGCAGATTTTCTGTATTACAAACTTGTAAAAGAATATATATCGGTCAGTCAGATCGTAAATCCAAAATTATTAGACTTAAGGAGCATATATGTAGCAGTTTCTTTATTTATTGAAGGTAATACAAATACCGAGTGGTAGCGGTCTCTCTATTTATTGGAAGTAATACAAATACCGATTCATTTACAGTCGTAATGTCGTAAATTTAGTACGCGATAATGCCCATAGGGTCTCTAAGATCCATTTTTCTTTTTACCATGTGTAATGGTGAAGACCAGGGGCTTAAAGACGGTCTAAGCACTCCCAATCTTAATAATTCGGCAAATTCCCGTTTTGCCACAGTGTAAGGATGAGGTGTTGCACTGAGTGTGTGACCGGTGCGTTTAAGTCAAGTGGTTTGCTTATTGTTGGGTACATGTTTAATATATTTGTAATGTTAATAGAATGATCGATTGTGTTTATCGCAGGTGTAGATATACTGGGCTGGTCGAAAGAATAGCTTTTAGTTCGTATGTTAAGGATAAATCCATAGTGTTTGACGAAATCTGCCCCTAAGATTGCATGTGTGGATTCGGCGACTATAAATGTCCAAGTAAATTTCCGGTTTAAGTTAAAATCGAGAGTAATCGAGCGCTTACCATAAGTTCGGATCGGAGTGTTGTTTACTGCCTGCAAGGGATATATTTGCTTCACACCAAAGTTACTGTTGAAAAACCTTTTTTCTACGACGCTTACTTCTGCTCCTGTATCAATCAGGAAACTGATACTGCTTAGTTTATCTGTTAAGAAAAATAAATTAGAATTTGCAGATGTATATGTGGATAACATTTGTGTAGAGGGGTTCCACGAACATGGAGGTACATATCTACGCGAATTCTGCCGAAGATTTTGGTGATTCCAACAAAAGTCTCCTCCCATTGGTGCAGGGGATCTTCTTACACTACATCGCGCGTCTAAATGATTTGATTTTTACGATCGACTCACGTACCGGCTGGGCTGTCTGTATTCTGCTGCGAGTTGTACGCGATTCCGTTGAGCTTTTTTGTAAGGCGGCTATTAACTCATTTAATTTCCTTTCAAGTGTAGATCATCCTTGCTCTGTTGATGGTGCAGCCACACTGACCGTTGACTCGTCTGGGATGTCGACGAGCTTCTCTGCCAGGTTTGCAAGTTCCTCTATTGTACTTGCACAGTGCGCCGTTAAAAACCATTGAATTTGTCGTGGCATCTTTTGGATGAACAATTATCTGATAATGGAAGGATCCATACTTTTTGGTCCTAATAGTTGCATGTTTCTCAAAATCTGTACTTGACGCAAGTGACTGATGTCGTCAATCGCGAAAAATTTTTGTATACGTTTTGATTCTGACACTGACATCCGGTTGATGAGTTGCTCTTTTAATATGTTATACGGGTTCTCCGTCGGTGGGTTGAGCAGTATGTCCCTTATAGTCGATATGATTTCGGGGGAAACGGATGATATGACATAGAGGTATTGCTGTTTTTGTTGCGTCACTCTTCTACTTTGAAAAATGGATTCTACCTGAGCAAACCATAGCTCCACCTCCATGGGCCAGAACTCCGGAAGTTTTATATTAGCGGTTAATTGAGTTATTTGTTGTGGCTCCATTTGTAGATCCGTCGTACTTTCACTTTGTTCAACCATCGTGTTCGTATCTTTAGGGGTCACCAGTTGTAGCAGTTTCTTTATTTATTGAAGGTAATACAAATACCGAGTTAAAGCGGTCTCTTTATTTAATACAAATACCGATTCATTTAGTCATAATGTCGATTATTTTTATGCCCTTTGCCGCAACTACCAAAAACGGCACTGAACTGGTTACCCACACCTCGACTTTAACCAACTATCCCTTCAGTCATTATTCTCTCTTCACAACTCTCTCAATATTCTTCTCTAGGAAACCACCTAAATCATCTCAATATCCCATCGTAAAAATAGCCTTCCCTTCAATTTAACCCTTTTTAATAAATTCTACACTCCCCGAAAATCCAGTATCTGAACATAATCAGTTAAGTTAGACAGCAAATTTGTCTATTTCTTTGTTCAAATGGACGGAATATCCCATATTTTAAATTAATTTGTCAACATTCTAAATGAACTTACATGTCTCCAAATAAAGATGTTATTCTCACTCTCCAAAAATCTATAATACTTTATTCATATCCTATTAATTTTTATTTATTTATTACATATTTGCACTCCTTTCTAACTAAATTAATCAGATTGATACAAATGGTATCTAAACAGTTCAATTTCATGAATCCAAATAGAAAAAGTGTTTTATGACCACGAATAAAGCACTATTTTATATGTATCCAGTTTTATTTCTCTTGGAAAAGATAATACTTTTATAGCAGTATACATTTTTACAGTGATTGTTACTATAGTATCTTAAATGATAGTTAGTTATGAAATTTGTAACATTAAGATTACTATACAATGGCTGTCGTCGTTGACAAAATACTTTTAAATCAGCACAAATATTACATTAATAGTTATTCTATCATCTTATATGACATTCTTAATTGACGAATGCGTGAATGAATTTCTTTAGAGTTTGTTTGTTACGAAGTTCTTCATAATTCTAAGATTATTATACAAAGTCGAATTATTCCAAGTTGGGTCAATAAGTAAAAAGTCAACTTTATATATTTATTTTTGATTATATAGTTAACCATTTTACTAAACCATCATAACGCCAAAAATTATTCTATTGATGTTATCCCTATTCTATGCATTTAATTCTGACAAGCTTTGTCGTAAATAATATTAACAGCAAAGTATTTAAGCTGTTTCACAATAAGCAAAATATAATCAATCATTAAGACTAATAAATTATCTAATTGATGAATACAGAAGAAATATAACGTCCAAGGAACAAATGTTAAATGGTATGAAATTTTCGCAATTAAAGAAACGTTGTTACTGTTTAAAAATGTCGAATTTTTACTAATTGGGCCTAAAAAGAAGCAATCAAAAAATTAAAAATTTTGGACAATAATATAACTTGATTATAAAATAAAGCACTAAAAACCTTTCTTCACACAGTTTATTTGAAATACCAAATATATATATTTCGGACACAAAGTGACCATTATCAATGGTTTAATAAACCATTGATAATGGTCACTTTGTGTCCGAAATATATATATTTGGTATTTCAAATAAACTGTGTGAAGAAAGGTTTTTAGTGCTTTATTTTATAATCAAGTTTATCTTCACGTAACTCATCCAATTAATTTAATAATATAACTAGAGAGCGGATTTCTAGCATTATGCTTATCCATAATATTAATAGCATCGAAAAAATTTCTTAATATCTATACGAATCTTGAAGAATGTGATTACTTAGCGCTAAGTTTTTTTGGGCTTTTTTGCTTATTTTGACTTTTTGTGCTTATTTTGACTTTTTATGCTTATTTTCATGCTTTTTTTAGATTTTGTTGCTTATTTGGAGCATTTTCTTAAACATTTAAAAAACATTTAATAATAATTTCACGCTGATATTAAATTAATGTGCTAATATAGAGAATTTTCGTAAAAATCTGTATCCCATCATTTATAGATTATATTTGTATTACATATTTTCTTCGTGTCTTTTGACAACATAATTGTTAAAAATCTTCATAATATAATACAATAATTATAATGAATTTTATTATTAATAAATATTAGTATAAATTACCAATTTACAATGGATTCGTTTATAAATAAGTAGATATAATAGACCGTCTCATTATTCAGATAATACAGACGAACGCTTCATAGGAATCACACCTATGATATTCCGGATGTAAACGTCGTTAAAAAATAAATAGGGGTCCCAGTAAGTATTAAATGTAAACAAATTTAAGTGATAGCTAATAATCAGGTGTTCTGCAACCGTATCAATTTCCTTCTCTCGGCAAAAGTACCGATGGGACGACTGGCGCATATTTACCGTTTTCGTTAATTTTCATATTCAAACTCGCATTCATAAACTATTGAATTGACATTCCAAAAACTTTGCTTATTTATCAAAAATTACTATATGCGTGAATCGTATTAACCTGGGGAATCACAGATAAATTATATTATATAATTCACATGTATATTTAACCCATAATGCAAAAGGTAAAAACCACAATACAAGAATTAATTAGAGGCTATCCAGAATTAATAAGTGAAAATTATACATTATTTTGTAAGGCATGTTTAAAAATAGTAAGTTTTATTTTAGTTCCCAACTGCATCCTAACTAGTCAAGACTTGTATGTAAAACATGTTATAACAACACTACGTCAAGAACGTTTGAAAAAGTTCAAAGCTGAACTAACAAAACAGCACAATTTCACAATCTTTAGCATCATCTTCAATTAAATTCACATTTGTGCAAAATACTTTTACATTCTAATATCCCTTTAAGAAAATTACAAAATAATGCATTTAAATATTTCTTGGGAAAATATTGTAAAATACGCATTCCCGAGAAAAAATTATGTAGCTCTTAGATACTATGAAACCATACAAAAAATTAAAGATATTATTAACAATAATTATATGTGGTTTGGTGTGGATGAAACCACAGACTGTTTAATTTAATAATATGAGTTTAACATGAAGACATCCGACCAACAGTATTTTGATATATAGAAAAGAATTGAAGAAAACTGATAATAACATTATAGCAAAATTCATAAATGATGGACTGACAAGCTTATTTTTGCCGTAGACAATACCAAGTTACAAAATTTTACTAATAATGCATTTTGTGCATTGTACAAGTTTAGCACATGAATAGAAACGAATTTCTGAAACTATAAGAATGAAATTTCCATTTGTAGATTTAATTAAATATGGAAAAATAGTTCTTATATTCTTCTGTGAGTACAATTATTCAAGAAGTCATTATCTGATATCTCACTGCCCCATAAACCAGTGCTAACAAAATGGGGAATTTGGCTATATGCTACAATGTACTATGCGAACAATTTTGAAGAATTTAATAAGGTTATATACAACTTTCCCGAAACGACAAGCAAATCAGTTAAAGACTGTTAAACAGTTCTTAAGAAACAAGAGCTTCCTTCAAAACAATTGAGTTACATAAAATCGCGTTTAAATTTTGTGAGCAACACAATCAAATCTTTATAAAAGCAGATTCATTTTAGAAAATACCTGCATGCATTGGCCAAGAAATCAAAATAATATCGAAAGAAGTATTCGTTGAAAATGAAGGATTTTTAATATTAAATAAATTAAACTTGATTTTGAATGGCAATTTTCAAATGGATCCAGCTATAATTTAAAATAAAGAGAAGCTTTTCTACTTTCAAAAATTTATTGAGCGTCAGAAGTAATAATTTTTACAATTAAACAACATTTAATGATCTACTGTTTTTATGAATAGATTTTAGTTATTTTGAAACGTATACAAAATTACAATTTAATTTTTAAATACTTACATGATATTATATATTGCGTAAAGAAAGTATGTTTATTTTAGTTTTAAGCCAAATTTCTTTGTAAAATATGTTGATAAACGTGTAACATATCAAGAAAATATAGTTTTCTTTAGTGCTTTTTTCGTGTTTTTATGCTTTTTTTTCTGTTTTTATGCTTTTTTAATGCTTTTTTTCTCTAAATTTTGTGCCTTTTAATGCTTTTTTAGTGCTTTTTTCGTGTTTTTATGCATTTTTCCTGTTTTTATGCTTTTTTAATGCTTTTTTTCTCTAAATTTTGTGCCTTTTTAAGTGCTTTTTTTCACATTTTTTAAGCTTTTTTATCCGCTCTCTAAATATAACTAATATTAATGATGTATCATTTAATACCAAATCCAAAGTCGTTAACAGTTTTAGCAAAATAGTAGAATGCATGCAACGTTCCAGATTCCCAAAGAACAAACGTTGAAGAACAACAGCAGTATGAATAAATTAGGTGAAAAAACCTCTTGAAATGTTTGATGTTTATGTTTAAAATATTCTGCACGTCTTTCAAACTTACAGTATTAAAAGTAATACTGTATTATCATTGATAATCAATTGTCAAGTTTAAAACACGTGTCAGGAAACTGCAAATAAAAACATGGTATATAACACATGTTTTCCTTGACCTAATTTATACATCGGTTCAATAATATAGCGCAAAAAGCAACAATTAAACAGTATTTCCGCAATAGAATAAACGTTAGCACTACATAATATTGATTTTTAAATATGTCAAATTACTTCGAGTTGGAACGCAAAATAAGCAAACAACGATACAGTAAATAGAAAATGTAGATACATTTAATTTCGATCTAACTAGAAAATAATAATAGATTTTGGCTATATTTACTTCAGTATCATTACTTACAATTTTCGGTTTCTTAGAATCTTAGTGTAACCACCTATTTAACCTAGAGAAGAAATTATTTCCAGTAGTTATTCTTCAAACCTTTTCATAATTTTTCTCAACTACGATACATATCTGTAAAGAAGTGGACTCCGAGTATTTCACTTCTATTCGGCAATTCCTAATTGTTTTTTAAAGAGAAGTTGTTGCACACTTTCAGTTCGTATTTAATTTAATATGCATCTTTAAGGCTGTGTCTCTTTCATATTTAATTATTTATCACGTAGAACTTGCTGATGAATAATGTAATGAAATGAGAAAAACCATAGAAAATTTATTATATCTCGATAAAATTCAATAAGTTCATTCGGTTTTCAGTTTTACGTGTTTATATAATGGGAGCTCATATTTCCTTTCAAAGGAAAAAATTCTTTATATGTTATATTAGAAATAAAAATTGCAACAAAAACACATAATTGGGCAGTATTTGTCATATCGGTGAACTACACAAATTGCAATGAAAATATATGTATTCCCTGATATGGTTTTTAATGTTTCCTTCAATTCTCATAGTTATCTCTCCTCAGCGAGACAATTGGAGTACTTTGATAATAGACATCACTGCTTTAGTTTTAAAGTTTTCAAACAATTCTTCTCTATTGCTCTTAATTATTATCATTTTTCTGGAATTTTATTTAATTAAACTTTTTTAAAATGTATAAAAATGAAAATTATCATTACATGTTTTCTTATAACTGCCTATTATTATTTATATTAAAATGTAAGTCGTTTTATTGCTTTTTAATAATATGTTAATAATATTTGTTTAATACTTTTTTATATTTTTAATATATATTAATTGCTAGTGTATATTTCTGCAGTCCAAGAAAATTTTAAATATAAATCATCAATAACTTTTATTTACGTATAAAATTATAGTTTATATAAAATATATGTATAAAAAATTTATTTATTAAAAAAAATATATTTTTTATTTCAATAAAAATGTTTGAGTACGTGCACAAGACTACAATTAATATTTTAAAGTTTTAATATTTATTTTATTTTTTTTATTAAGAAGAAGATATTAAACCTTTCAGCTTATAACAAGCTATTACTTTAAAATCATTAATACATGTAATACTATATATTGCTAACTCTAAGTAGACTTTCCTAGAATGGAAGTAAAATTGTGAAATTGATATCGAAAATATCCTATTTCATATTTTGTTTTTTCTGTCATTTCCAGATGCACGGGCTGCGGAGGCTAATGCAGGGTGATGCAAAGCATCCGAAGGCTCCATTGGGGAACAATTTCAGACCGCCACAACCTCTACATCATCGTCCGGTTAGGACAAATATTGACTTCAACGTTAGACACCCAGGAGATGTAAGTTCTGTTCGTTCTACTTTCTTATCCACACATTTAAAAACATATACTACATTTAAACGTACTATACGAAATCTATTAGAAACTAGAGTTAATAATTCCGTAACGTAATTTCAAGAAACAGTGTAGGAAAATTAAATTGGGAATACACGTGTGTAATTGTGTACATGCGCCCGTTAAAACCAGCATTAACCGTCATTTTTCACTTCTCCAAAGGGAGCCCGAATTTATTACCCCCGTAGCATCTTAAAATGTTAATCCGCTCTCTACTCCTGCCGACGCCATTTAACAACACCTAAATGATAATTTTATGTGCGGACCTTATTAGATATTCTAACGTAGCAACCAAATCCCATAATAACACACATATACACTATGTATAAATATATTTCATTTAAACTACAAGTTAAAAATCCTTTTCTTTTCTATTAGATGCAATACATACAATTTTTATTCACTTAATGCATTTAATAATGTAAAATATTTATTTTAAAATTCCACCAAAACAGTAAAAAGCAAAACGTATTGTAATAGCAATTTGAAATATCTTATACGTTAAAATTAATATTTTGGGTCTTTAAGTTATTTCGGTTCCGACCAATTGATGTTTACACTTGCATTTAGCAAGTGAATCAGTAGTCGTCGTAAACCAATGATAGAAAGATTGAAAAGCAAACCGAAGAATATCGCTATGTTTTACTGTTTTACTTCAGAAAAAGTTATGCTCTCTAAAGATTGCTTAACAGAACGCCAGTTCTAGAAATATCTTGCCAAATTTGGCTCCGGTAATGTCAATGTCAAAGTAGCGTCAGTTTCAGTTGAAGCCAAAGACGATAAAATAAAGGCAATTATCGAAACAAACCGCCGTAACACGACTCAAAAGTTCGCAGAAATATTAAAAATTTCTCAAACGACCTTGGCAAGATATTTGCACAAGCTGGGATATGTTAATAAACTCATCATTTGCATTCCACATGAAGAAATTCATTTAACAAAGTGCATAAACGCCTGCAACAAGCTCTTGAAAAACAGTCAAAATGATCTATTTCTATTTATCACTGGCGATAAAAATGGATAGTTATAAGTTGTAGACGATAAGGTTATCCAAAAAAATCATGGTACAAATCCGGTAAAACAAGCTGCAACCAATTATTTCGAAAACAAATATCCATCAAAAGAAGGTTATGCTCTCATTTGGTGAGATTTCAAAAGCGTCGTGTATTTTGAGCTGCACAGAACCACACCATCAAAACAGTTGTGTACTGTTGTCAACTGGACACATTGAATAAAGTTATCAATGAAACGTGGCTAGAATTGGCAAAGTTAGGGTATTGTGTTCCACCATGACAACATGAGACCACTCATGAGTTTTGTATCAAATCAGAAGTTGCTGGAGATTGATGATATTTGATAAATCATCCACCATACAGACCACTCAAATAATAGTGTCAAAGAGCACTTGCTTCATTTTTTTTTTCTGAGAAAGGAAGAAGTTCCTTGAGTCTGGCATCTTGATATTACCCGAAAGACAAACACCACATGTTGTGTATAAGATTTGTGAAGACGGTTTAAGGCATTGGGGTTGTGTAACAAGAAAATCCCTACCCTTTGGAATACCAATGATATGGCAGGAGCCAATAAATCACCATGATTTCTAGCGTTTCTAAACAACCGCAGTTATTTTCCAACATCGAAATTCACGACTTAGAGACATAGCTCTTCCAAAGAATATTTCCGAAATTTTGACATCGAGACTTCAAAGTAAAAGTTTACTGGTAGAAGGCGTTAAAATCTCAAGTTATAGGAAACTCGAATCTGAGTATTCAGGCTATTGTGAAGGAAGTGGTTGTCTAGTTTATTGCACCGACATTTCCAGTCTGATAAACAAACTTGGCGGTATATACAATTGATTAGATTGATTCTTCCAAAAGAAGCCTTAAAGTTGTTTTCTTGCACACTTGGAATGTTCTTTCATCGGTACCGGTTGCCCATTCTGTGCAAATGATGCAAAGCTACGAAAATCTTAAAGTATTGCTTGAAAAAATCAAATACAATGATCAAAATTATGTTGGGATTTGAAAATTGTGAGACTTCTACTGCGACAGCAATCAGGGTATACGAAGTGCCCATGTTTCTTGTGTAAGTGGAACATTCAAGGTAGACATCAACATTGAAAGAAAAAAGGACTGGATAGGAAGAGATAATTTAACTCCCAGATCAAAAAATGTTCTGCACGAAGGTCTTGTTGTTGTTGTGCACAAAAAATCTTATTACCTCCACTGTATATTAAACTAGGAGTAATGAAACAATACGTTCAAGCTTCAAATAAAGATGGAGACTGTTTTAAATATCTTTGTGGAAAACTTTCCGCTATCTCATATACAAAATTGACGGAAGGAATTTTTGTCGGTCATCAAATAAGGAGATTAACGAAAGATCAAGAATTTGTTAATATCATAACGGAAATTGAGAAAAATGCATGGATTTCATTTGTTAATGTCATAAAAATGTCACACTGACATAAGCAAATAAATGAGTCAGGCCTCCAAAAATTAGACCTAAAACCGCCAGAAATGGCAAGAATATTGCCTCAATAGCCACAATCGCCTGATGAATATAGTCACCAGCTGCGAAATGTGTTGGGTCGAGTGGAAGAACACAAAAAATCGTGAACTCCGCCTTCAGGATCTATATTCCAAATTTGTGATTCAGTGTTTCTTTGTATGTATTTTTATATGATTTGTAATAGATCCTGTAAAGTAAATAACACAATATATAATATAAAGGATCCTAATTACAAAGAAATTGTAAAAAAAAACATGCTACAGAAAAATATGAAATTGGGATGTAATGATGAGCATAAAAGTTCACTTTTTACACTCGCATCTTGATTACCCGAAAATCTTGGTGATGTGAGTGAGGAGCAAGATGATAGGTTCTACTAAGACATGAAAGAAATTGAACGCAGTTATCAAGGTCGGTAGAATGTTTCAATGATGGCTTATTACAGAAAAAAAAACACTAAACGAAGTTTCTCATCCAAGAAGGAAGGGTAGTTTGGAAAGAAAATATATTAAAGATTGTTTAAGACTTTTTTCAATTTAGTTTACTATTTGTAATTTATTTTTGTCTCTGTATCTATAAAAGTAGCGTTTATTTTGACTAAATTTTTTAATAATTTTATTTCAACATTGATAAAAAACCTTGATAGAACAAAATGACACTCGGAGTTGAATTCAAGAGATCAAAATTATGCAAAATCAGATGTCAAATCAAAAACTCAAAATTTGTTCTCCTGTGTTACTTTAGTAAAAAGTAAAAAAGTAAATGACTTAAGACTCAACTCAATACAAGAAGCTGTAGCAAAATAAATCATAAAAAGTGCATCAATCTAACTAATTAAATAACTCGTTTGTTCGCTACATTTTGTAAGTATTTTACCAGAGTAACAATTTCTAAAATGATTACATAACATGTGTGACTTAACTCTAATATCACTTTAATCATACTCAATTGTACAGCAGTAAGTATATGTTTCAAAATTTGATGATTTAGTAAACTATTATAAAGTTTTGGACTATAGTATAATTAGGTGGATTTGATAAGAGGTTCTGGTATATCTTGTAAGATGCTTATATAATTTCATCAGTTGTTATTGGTTTTCTGTAAACAGAATTATAGTTAATTGTTGTTGGTGGTTATTGTAAAGTCTAAAAAGTATATCTTGACATTCTCATCTTTCTACAAGAGAGCCCATAGAGTAACCGTCCTTCTGATTATAAAACTGTCGTTGGTAATATACATCTCAAATTGTTTGCGAAAACACACACACACTGATGGCTTTTAGTTAAATAATAATAAATTTACATTACTCAATTTTAAAATATGGTGTCATTAAGAAAGTAGCGTTAATTAAAAAAAGGACAGCTAACAAAGACTTAGTTACTTATAAAACATACCTAAATATTACCTAAAACTTATCGTTGTTATTATACATCTTTTTTTTTGGCAGTCGATACATTAAATCACACGAAAGGTGACTTCTAATAAAATTATGGAACAAAAGCAAAATTTTACCTTATCTAATTGAAAATATGGTTAAATCAAGAGAATGAATAAAAACGACAGCTTAGAAATATGTAGGAAGATGTTTGTCGTTTTTAATTTATACTTTATTCTTCTGTGAAGTACTCTCGTCAATATTGTTCCTAACACTAGTATTATTTTTAGTTTCTTGTACTTGTTAAAAATATTCACAGTATTTTTTATTCAGTACTTGATTTTAAATATCTACAAATTAGGTACATGCATTTATAAATAACTTTATTCCTTCTTGGACTAAATATTTAAAAATATTGGTTCTTGAATTTTGGAGGCGTTTACTTCCTCGTATATTTTCGTGTGTTCCTTTTAAAATTCTCATTGTTCTTTGTAAATTAAAGTGTTCTATACATTCCTTATTTTTAAGCCAGATTCTTACGTTATTATAGCCAGTTAATAGGCTTCTTTCTTTTCAGATACGATAAATGCGTTTAAATATTGAAAATTAGCAATTAGTTCTTATATTTAGTGAATTAGTTTCCAATATTTTTAAGGTATTTTGTTTGATTTTTTTATCATTATTAGAGAGACGTAAATTTTTTTATTAAAGATAGTATTACAATATTATGACACAACATTTTTTATGCTGCTTCTCTCTTTTCTTCTTCTCCATTAACCATCAACCTATGGTTTTTAACCATATTATTATAATTTTTAATACATAATTAATACTTCGATATGATTATATCTTTATATATTATTTTACTTGTTCTGTTACTGATTGTTGCTAATAATAAAAAAGTTTAATAATTTTTATTTGAGTTAAATTTGATGCGTAAGAATACATTACATATAGACCAAATAACACAGTGTTCATCGGGTATATGGTCTTTCTATCGTATCTTGAATAATTTTGGCGTATATTCTAAATTTTCTTCTAAAATTCTAATGTCCAGCTTCAATGCACATGCAATCAGGTATCTGCCATGCCTGAAGGCACCCTCATTCCCCTAGACGGGCATGTCTTTTAAGAACGTTGTAACATGCTTTTGGATGTTTTCGACAGACTCCCAATACTTTTCTTTCTTCTGAGTCTTCAGTCTAGATAACAAAAATTTCACCCGGAACCAAGTCGGACTGCAAAGGGGGCTGGGGACTACCGGGATATTACTCCGGGCTAGAAAATTGACATCTATAATGGCTGTCTGCCTGTCTGGCATTGTCATAGCGTGATGGTCATGACCTGAAATATCTTTGATGTCAGCCCTCACGCCCCTGTTAAGAACATGCAGGTAGAAGGCACGTTAAAAACGACAATGAGCATCGTTTCGTTGCGAGACTTTTTAATTTGCGCTTTTTTGAAACGAGTCGATGGTTTTATATGCCACTCGCTCTTCTTCCTTTTCTCGTTGTCGAACCTTTATGATTCTTCTTGGGTTACGACTGAGTTAAGGAAGTTCAAATTCAACAATTTCGGTATTTGCAGATCCTAAGACACTAAACCATATATCGCCAATGTAAACATGTTTAGGCTTTCAGCGATTTGCTCAATTGACGTTTGAAACGTAAAACTTCGCGCACGAAGGGTTCTATGGCGATCTTCCGGCCATCCTTGAATCCTTGAATGTTGCATTCTTTCCAAGCCGCACAAAAAACTTGATTGCGTATGGTTATTCGCGAACGCTCTGTCGCGTCGTGTTACAAATTCGCAAAACATACTTCACGTGAAAAACTCGGACTGTTCGGAACAAATTGGCGACCAGCTGCTTTGGAAGGGTAGACTTTTTACGGTATTTCCCCGCTGTGATATATAGTCGTGTCGCAATAAAATTATGCGCATTACATTTATAATAAACCCTGTTATCCTATTATTTTTCCCATGATGTATAATTTCCGCATTTATTCTACAAATAAAAAAATTATAATCGATATAATTTTGAAAACCTATTCCGATCTAGTTTTTACCTCGATGCCTTCAATTAATACATTTAAATGTAGGACATTATCATATAATTTAATTCTCGCATTTATACTTTTTAAAGTTAATTTTACTTTTTATAGCTTCTAGGTGTTTTATATGTTTCTTCTTTATTGTTTTATTTTTATATTTTTAATTTTTATTGTACTGTAACTGAATGTAGCTAATAATTAAATAAGGTTGAATCATTTTTATTCGAGTAAACTGTGCACATACAAACCAAAGACATTGCATCTGTTTCTATCTTCAATTTTTTCACGCAGTTTACTTGTGTATACTTTAAATTTTCTTCCAAGTCTAATATTTTCTTTTTTATTCAAATATTAGTAGCAGGAGAACTTGCTGATTTGAAAGGTCAGCAAAAGGAAAAGTATTTCACATATCAATTTAATTAATTTTTATCGTATTATACACATCCTGAATATTTGTTTCAAGTGGTTTTGAAAATGACATCGGACAAATGGCCCTTATTAGCGATACACTGATCCACCCGCTTTTTGAAGGTTCGTTGCACTTTTTCGAGCATATCGAGGAAAATATGGGCGATGGCTTGGCGAATGTTGTTCTTCAGGTGTTGCAGGAACCGTGGTTTGTTATTGTAAACAATCGGTTTGAGATATCCCCATAAAAAGAAGTCACATTGAGCCAAATCGGGGGAGCACGCCGGTTACAGTACGTCACCCCTCAAAGGGATTTGGCGCTTGTGGACGTATACTCAAAAGTTCCATTGAAATTCTCGCTGTGTGTCCCGTGGCTCCGTCCTCCTGGAACCACATATCCCCAAGATCCATTTCTTCAAGTTTTGGGAGAACATTTGCCTCAATCATTTCTCTGTAGCGATCTGCATTCACAGTAACAGTGTGTCCTTCTTCCTCGAAAAAGTAAGACCCAATTTAGCAACTCTCGGCAATGCACACTTTACAGTAAGACGTTCGCAATTAAGTAGTTTCTGATGAAGTTCATAGGGATTGGCACAACCCCAATAGCGCATGTTTTGGTTGCTTACGCATACGGAAAGGTGGAAATGGGCCTCATTACTAGTAAACACGAGGGCGTCGTGAGGCAAGTTAAGGAGCGCTTCACATGCACTTTGGCGAGAAACAAAATCGTGTTCACTGAGCTCTTGCACCACAGCAAGAATTCGTCTCACACTACGATTATAAATCCCTAGAGCACCTACCTGTTTGCGCGCCGAACGCTGGTATAGCGCAAAAACAACAGCCTCGCCCTCTCGACATTTTCTGGGGTTCTGGAAGTCCGTTGACCTCCAGGCCTGTTTTACCACATTTCCACTTTTTCTGAATGCGTCCACCCACGAAACGATGATTGCCGGCCAGGAACGGGATGAATAACGACTATTGGAGGTGTCGAAGGCGAACGCACGTTCCTCCTTTGTCCAACGCATGACGACAACTAGCTTGAGCGGTAACAAAACTTCAAGACCCCCTCTTTCGAATAAGACCCTCTCTACGTCTCGTTCATTGGCGCCTAATTCAAATCAGCAAGTTCCCCTGACGCATCCTGTACTTCTATAACTAATATCATGGAAATAAATTGAATAGAACTGTACCCAAGTAATTTGATTGTTACCAATACTCTGTAAAACAGAACAGAATTCATGGATGTAACCAAAAACAAGAAATGAATAAGTGCCGAACTGAATCTGAATCCAAAAATACCCTTGAAAGGAACACTCTACGATAATCTAGGCGGAACTCACGGGATACATATTAATGCCCAAAAAATAACTGAACTGAGGATATAAGAAAACACAGAGAGTAAAACCAGTATTGATATCTTAATACATCCCAAGGTTTCATCAAGTCTGGCAAATAATTGTATTATGGTACTGGAGATGTTAAAACACACTCAAACACGAAAGGGAACGATAGGGCGAATGATCGAGCAAAGGAGGGAGCATCTTTAAAAACCAACAAGAGGCCTGTGCCCATATCCAAGAACAATCTCTCAAACGTACTTCAATACACGACTATGTCAGAACACAAAGCAAGGTAGAAGGACTTCTCCACTTGTGCTCAATCCAGAAACACATCACGATCACCCAACGCAAATGTTGCCCAATATTATATTACTATCCGGGCAAAACCTAAATTCCTAACTGGTATCATAAATTGATACTGTCAGTTTAAGAAAATAAATAGGTATTTTGAAGATCCCAACTGTAGAGAGTGCGGCAAGGAAGCGGAGTTGGTGGAGCATATCTTATGCTACTGTGCCGCTTTGGCAACATTAAGTAATATCCTGCTTAGGACATCATGGCCAAAACCAAACCAGCAAAATGTTCAACCTTATCAAAGGAAAAGGGTGACTGGAGAGCTATAAATTTGAATGACCTTTTTTTGGCCTAGCTTATAGAGACAAATGATATTATTTTATTTAGGTTTTCTTCAGAATCTTGAAATGCAATTCTCATTTAAATTTTGGCGTCACTCGTCCCTGCTTTAATTATAAATTTGATCTAATTTAGCAACAATTATATACCTAAATATTACATTATTTCAATTTAGCAAAAATTATCCAAATAGAAATAATGTTACAGATAATATTAATTGTCCCCAATTAATAGAAAATAAAGGTATAAGCCCAATAATAAACCCTCCTATCCCCCAATTTAGCAACCAATTACATTTCTTCCTCCAATAAATTAACTATATGAATCTTTTCTAATACAAAAAAAAACTAGAATAATCTTCACGACTAGCAATTTGGCTTCATACAACAAAGGTTAACTACATTTTCAAACCAACCCTACTTCCTATCTTGAAACAATGCATCTCGAAAATTACTGGCATATTCCTCGATATAGGAGAAGTCAATACTAAAAAATCCTATTACACATTATTTTTAGACTTTAATGGTTTAAATTTAAGTTGCATTTGTTGTTATTAAATTACTATTTCTATACCAAGAAATTTAATATTAGATTATAGAATTCATTAACTTCTAAATATTATCACATGCAAAAGCGATAATGACTATGATCTTAATATTAAAACAATTCATTATTTTTGCATAAAATTGATGGCTTTAATTACCATAGTTAAAATGATGTGATTTTTTGTTTTGTTTGATAACTTGTTGCCATTTTAAAGGTAATTTCATTATGACTCTCTCATAGACGCCCTCGTTCCTATTAGCAAAAAAATGAGAAAGTAGATTTTCACAAGCGAATTCGCCTGCAAAATTGTTCGCCATGGACAGAAACAGATGATAACCACTTGGTGCTAGGTCCGGACTATACGGTGGATACATAAGAATCTCCCAAAGAAGCTTTCGGAATTTGTGGCGATTCACTATCGCTGTTTGTGGCCTGACGTTGTGATGATAGAACACAATTCCTCTCCTATTGGCCAAAGCTGGCCCCTTCTGCGCCATCATTCTTCCTTCAGACGGTCCAATTGTTGACAGTACTGTTCCGAAATAAGAGTGTTGCCATAGGAAAGCAGCTCATAGTAGATAATTCCCTGCCAATCCCACAAAACGCACAGAAAAACCTTCCTAGTCGTCAATCCTGGCATGCTCACTGGGATTCAACCACGATCGGTTTCGCTTGATACCATAAGTGATCCACTTTTCATCACCAGTAAATTTAAATTAAGTCCATCAAGTTTTTTGCGTTAATTCGAGCTTCTTTTTGTATCCTGCCTTATGCAAATGGTTCCAAAAGGTTTTTGTGTGCAATCTTTAGATCTTAGAAATCTTTGAAATAACGCTTAAATGATGGCCGGACTCGGAAATGTCCATGATTTAATCGATATTTTTGACTATTGGCCTTCAAGTTCATTCCAAGTGCCTCTTGGACATCAAAATTACCGGAACGGAATTGACTAAACCAAAATTGCGCGTGATTGGCTGTTACAGTATCAGGAGCATAAATCCTATTCACATTTTCAGCTGCCTAGATTGCGTTTTGCCTTAATCGAATAAAAAACTGTAAAATATAGCGTATTTTCTCTTTGCTAGTGTCAATATTTGATTTCAACAAAACTGAGTCAACTAATCACAAAACTGTCAGAAAAGTTATTTTAGTACGAAATCTTATCATTCTAACGCTGCCTAGTGGAATGCAATCGGTCTTATACACCACGAGATACTGAAACCGATTTCTTTTTACTACACCTTTAAAAATAATATATGAGTAGATTCTTTTATTTTTGATATAAATTTGTAAATTTAAAATGAGTAGTTATAAATGGCTATAAGTATACTATTTTTAATAGTAACATCTAATTTCGGTCATTTATGACAGAAAATTATTTAACATTATTTATTGGGAATGTTTTGTTTAAATGTTAAGCTAATATCTAGAAGAAATCATTCAGTGAATCCTATCTTTTCGTTGCTAAACTATAGAATCAAAATTTGTTGCGACCGACTGTATACACGGTTGGGTCAAGTCAATATTGTCAACTTGAAACTTTATTATATTAATTTGCATAAATGTGTAAACGGTCCAGTTGGGGCTTATGCTGTGTGTAATTAACGAAATTATTGACACGAGCTACGCTGTGATGGATAGATAGATTTGATATTTACCATAATTGCGTTTTATTGACCGCAAATATTATTATTTCGTTATTAATCATTGTTTATTGTATGGACTCGAAACTGTTGCGTGATTTACATTCGATTGCTGAAACTACATGTTATTGCAAATAATGCCGGCATCAAATGTTCGTGTTCTCGCTTTAAAGTCGGCGCTCGAATTTGCGAACGCAATTTCTACTCGGAAATCTTTTCAATTAAAGCATTAGCAAATCTAGTAGGTGAATATGTATTGGTTTCGGTGTGGAATAATAAGATTAGCATAAATCATCCATAGAAGCAGCTGTCCAAACATGCACATTACCACAACAAACATACTTCCAGTACATCAATGTATTAACATAAGTAAACTGGATGAATGTAGCCGAGCCTCCCTTAATACCCGTATCCCAAATACCTACACGCAATCACCTTTTACATTGTATGTATTGGCTTAACTTAATTTCGAGTAGAAAATTATTTCGTCCAAAAGATTAATCCTTTAATTTTTATATAAAATTATATATTTTGTAAAAAAAAGGTAGATTTTTTTTAAATAGAGTCTCATAATGGATAAATATTAGTGATTGTTACAAAGTGTATTTCCTAAAACTTTAGGAGGTGGAGTCGCATTTAAAAATTATTCTGTTGTAAATTCTGAAATTAATTCGGAAGTAACACCATACTATAAGTAGTGCGAAATTTACTTTAATAAAAAACTTTTTCCCTATTAGTCTGTTAATATAGGAATCTTGCATTTTGTGCATTAATAATTAAAATATACATTGAGCAAAAAATTTAAAAAAGTATATATAACAACCGAACATTCGATATATTTTAAATAACAGGTATATCTGATATAATAAAGCCATTATTGGTTATTATTTTATAACGAACTATTTAAGTATGTTTTATTCTTATTAGCTAACATTATTATTTATTTATTTTCAGGGAGGAAAGGTATGTCCCAGCATGTACAAGGACGTCCACTACAAGGCCAACAGCTGGAAGCAGCATTAGAAGCAACCTTCCCCGAGCAATCAGTGTACAATAAACAATCGTGAACGATCCATATCATCCAAAATATCATTTAAACCAAAAAAATAAATAATTAAAATAAAATAAAATAAATAAACATAACTTTCAGTGATGTGATTGTAACTGTTATAGTGCTATGATATTTATAAAATTAACACATATCATATTTTGCAAAAAAAAAACAAACTAAACAATGTATTATATACATATACATATTGACTGAAATTTGTGTTGGGCTGACATTGTGACGCTTTAAACATAGTAAAAATTAGACATATAAACGGCTGTAGATATCAAAAGAATATCAAAATAAAAATTAAAAAAAAAAATTGAAATAAACATGGAAATCATCATAGGTAAAACAATTGATTTTTAAATGAATGCTTTTTTTAATTATATAAAGTTATATATAGTCGGATTTTAGGGATAATTTCGGATTTGTTATATATTGAATGTACATATTATTATTAAAGCTTAATATATTATGTTTATATGCAATGTGTACAATTTATTAATGTCTGCTTCTTTCTTTCAGGGTGTGTCCATGTGTGAAATAATTTTGTTTTATGTTACATAATAAATCAAAAATTAGTTGATCGGTTAGCTATCACAACAAAAATAACTTCTTGTTTCTCATTTTAATTTTTTTAGCTCCCCACTACTTTTTTTAAACGATACTATGGTTGCCCTAGAATAGGGGTGCTCAAGCTTAAGCCATTACCGATTGGCAATAAAAGTATTAGGCGGTAAAAACAGTTTAGTTAAAATCAGAAAAAAACTAAATTAATAAGCACTAAAAACCTTTCTTTACAAATTTTACTTACTTTTTACTGTTTAATACTAGTATTAAAACATTAATAATGGTCACTTTGTGTCCGAAATATTGTGAATTTAAATAAAGTTTGTGAAGAAAGTTTTTTAGTGTTTATTAATTTAATCAAATTTATCTTCACGTAACTTATAAAAATCAAACTAAAAATAATCAGAATAATTTACATTGTTATATAATGAATAACCCTACATATTATCCGCATACTTTCCATGTGGCTCAAATGAAGTAAACTGTTACCAAATTATTAACTAATCAACGTGTTTGTTTGCATCTGATGGTAACGAGTTTTAACCAAAGAAGTTTTCTGAACAATCATGATTAAAGATATTGGTTGTATAAAAGACATATCCTGGCGCAGAAAGTCCGTCATATTCTAAACTTAGACACTTTTTCCAACAAATCTTCTGTTATAAACAACTTTGTGAGCCTGCTGGGTAAGCTATGTCCACACTTGAGCAACATTGTGTTAACAAAAGCGTGTGCAATGTAAGAGGTAAATAGCAGGCGGAAAGAGAAAAGTGCAAGAGGAAGTAGGGAATCCAGCCTCATTTAAATTTTGGACTTCGAGATTGTGTCTGAGCATGCAATTAAAATATGAGAATATGATTTCTGAAAAAAGTTTTTGTATTAAAAAAAATGGCCTTTTATACTAAGTTAAGATTTGTCAAATTATTGTCATTCAGTATCCTAATAATTGCGTGGTTTCTTTTTTATGACTGTAAGTATTGGATTCACAATGTCAATTATAAATGTTACAGATCAATCATGAATGCGACCAAAATTTTGTGAAATAATCCCTCAAAATATAAAAAAATAACGAGGAATTCACTAGAAACAAAGACATTTTAAATATTAAGTATAATTCAAACCTACATAGCTATTCTAATATCTATTGTATACCAATAATGTTATCATGTGAAGCTGTGATAATCAAAGAATCGCGGTCGCGACTCGTGATTACAATCACATCGATGCTTTAAACATAGGTTTATTGACGTTTTCTAATTTTTAAGAGAAAAATTAATGTCATATATTAGTGGCAATTACGCATGCAAAATGTAGATAATTATTAGTAGAATCTACTTAGCACATTATTTGTTAGTTTATTTAATACAAAGAAATAATTTAAAGCGGAAACCCAGAAAGCAACGAAAACAACTACTGGAGATTCAATTGCTATGTAAGGTCAAACCACAAAATGCCTACAGAAATGTAAAAATATAGAGACAGTGTTCACTTCCAAATTATTAATTGAAAAAAAGTACTCTATCAAATCTACATTCTGCAATTAATTTTTTATAATAAATTTATTTTTTAATTTAATAAGTCAATCGGTATAAGTAGTGTGACATATCTTATTATAGAACAAGCCCGAGAGAAATAAAAATTGATTGAATCTTTTGCATAAAATTAATTAATATTCATTCAGAAATTAAATTCCACTCTAAACTGACATCATAATAATGACGGAAAACTTTTGGTTTTTACATCAATAAATTTACGATTACAATTTAAATTCTAATGATTTACAAAGTTTATATTCTGCTTTTATATCAAAATCATGAATTAAAAACCGTCCGAACCACTAAAAAAAAAATTATAAAAAGTAAAAGTTGTTTTTTTAATAATCTATCACTTCTTCCACATCCATCCACCTAATCCTCTTTGACTCCATTTATTCTTTATTCTTTATTATCTTTGCTTCTCCTGTTTACAAACTTACAATTTTTTTATATGACATACATATATTTAATAAACAATAAACAAATAATTTAGGACACAGGCGGAGTTCATTGTTGACCAATGTTCTTCCACTCATACCCACGTTCTTCCTTAGGCAGGGATACACTTTTGTCATTATTTCACTTTCTTTTTAATTATTTATAAGCAAATATGCTTCATTCTGGCCCTTTTGTGGGATATTTTAGACCAAGTCTATTGTGTCATCTTTTTACTCATATTGCATCCCTTTGCCAGAGAACAGCACGCATTCTCCGTATCCCTCGCCCATCCATTTCTTCCTCCCTCTCTCATCCTTCTCGCATCTCGCCTTTTCAGTAATCTTCAAGGTACCTTGGCCACCTTTCAAGTACCTGCCACTCCATATATCCCTCAGTGTATCCACTCTTCTCCATAGATCCTTATCTCTCTTTCCCCCTCTCCCACCCTCGCATGCATTCTCTTGCTTACCACTTTTCACTTACTTACGCTTCTCTTCCATATTTACTTCATCTATCTCTCATCGCCTAATCTCCACAGTTCCATTTTATAACAGGCCAATCTCCTTATTGTTTCACTACACACGCTATCCCTATTACACCTCCAACAACTGCTTCAGGAAACAATATTGTTACCTCTCACCTTATACCACCTGATCCTCCATACACGTCCCTCCCGCACTGTCACCAATCTACCTTCTCCTATACCAACTCTTAAACATAATCCCTGGATATTCAACACTTTCACTCGAAAAGCTCGTCGTTGAATAGAAAATATTCGACTAATTACACAGGCCAACAAATTTTGACTTTTTGAGTTGATTTCGATATGACATCTGATCTGGTGAATTTAAATTGGAATGTCATTTTACCCTATCACGTAAGGTTTTCTTTATAAATGTTGAAATAAAATTAATAAAAATTTGGTCAAAATAAACGCTACTTTTATTGAGACAAAAACAAATTACAAATAGTAAACTAAATTGAAAAAAGTCTTAAACAATTTTTAATTTCTGTTCTTTCCAGAAGATCTTTCCCTTGAAATGAAAAACTTCGTTTAGTGGATTTTCTTTTGTATTATAGGGCCGGATTGTCCCTTTTTTTGACCATCAGTAATCAGACCTTGATAACTGCGTTCCATTTCTTTCATTCCTTGATGGAACCTCTCACCTTGCTCCTTACTCACATCACCAAGATTTTCGGGGAAGTAATCAAGATGCGAGTGTAAAAAGCGAATCTTTATGCTCATAATTACATCTCAATTCCACAAATTTCTGTAGCATGTTTTTCACAATTTCCTTGTACTTAGGACCCTTGTTTTTTCCCCAAAAAAACTTTAAATAACAATAACAAATGAAATCCATGCATTTTTCTCAGTTTCATTCATGGTATTAACAAATTATTGATCTTTCGTTAATTTTCTTACTTGAGGACCTAAAAAAATTTCTTCCTTTAATTTTGCATCTGAGATTGCGGAAAATTTTCCACGAAGGTATTTAAAACAGTCCCCATCTTTATTTAAAGCTTTAACGTATTGTTTCATTAATCCTACTTTAATATACAATGGAGGTAACATATTTTTTGTAAATCAACAAGACTTTCGTACAGAATTTTTTTGATTCAAGAGTTAAATTATCTCTCCTTATCCTTTTTCTTCTAATGTTGATGCCTACTTCGACTGTCTCACTCACCCAAAAAACACGGGCACTTATTATACCCTGACTGCTGTCCTAGTAGCAGTCCCACAATTTTCAAATCCCCACAAATTTTCCAACTATCATCACTGCATTTTATTTTTTTAAGCTGTACTTTAAGTTTTCGTAGCATTCCGTGATTTTCACAGAATGGGCAATCGGTACCGATGAAAAAACATTGCCATTGTGCAGCTTTAAGCTTTAAGGCTTCTTTTGGAAGAATCAATTAAAAACCTCCAATCATCAGGATTGCTTGAACTCCCAAGTTTGTTTATCAGACTGGAAATGTCGGTGCTAGACTAGACAACCACTTTCTTCAAAGTAGCCTAAATACTAAAACTCGCGATTCCTTAAATACGAGATTTTAAGGTTTTCTGACAGTCAATTTTTACTTTGATATCTGGATAACAAATTTTGTAACGATCATTTGTAAGAGCTAAATCTCTAAGTCGTTCGTTGGAAAATAACTGCGGATGCCTGGAAACGCTCGATATTTCACTGGCTTCGCTAAGGTTGTTTTCATCAAATTCAGGTTGGTTGTAACGTCTAAATTTGTTGGTTTTTCGGGTATTGACATATCTGGACCATATGGCACTGGCCTTATCGCATACTTGAGATTCGGATAAATGATGTTTTTTAAATTTGTGTATTATATCCATGTACATTGCACATACAGAAATAACAAAAAGTAAAAAGTATCTCGCTTATTTTGACAAAGTCTTGGGATTTTAAACACGAATTTAACTGCAAAAAGCAAGCAGACTAATGAATTGCGCTTGTTACACAAAAACGTCTATAACTCATTCTCCGACTGCAAATCAGGGAATCCCAACAATTAAATTTCACTTTCGGGAATTCTCCTATACTATTCCATTGATTTGTACATAATTTAATCACAGTGGTGTAGTAATTTTTAGAATGTCATTTAATTTTTCTTCGTAAATATTTAAAAAGCCATAAATACGATACCTAGTAAATTTATTTAAAAGTTTTGCGTGATTAATTTATTCGCCAAGACTTGAACAAATTGAATTCACAATTTTTTTTGTCGGCCTGTGTTATTGAAGGATCACTCTTCAATTCTATTCTTCAAGCTAGAATAACATAAATAATACTGCTATTAAATAAAAAAATAAACTTATTAAACTGCTTTTTTCGGTAGAGACCCTTTAGAAAAATAAAGCTATACATAGTTTAGAAGATAAAAATTCACAAGAAGAGTACAATTTTCTAGTATGTATAGTATTACCTGAATTTTTCAATGTAAACATATTGTTTGTCGTTTTATTAGTATATAGGGTTATGTTGGATGCTTGAAGCCATAACTGTATGATACATCTTGAATCAGGAACTTTATCAAATGATAAAAAAAACTTACTTTGTTAATATCAGACACGGATATTAACAAAGTTAGTTTTATTTATCATTTGATAAAGTTCCTGATGGACGGTTAGTTTAATAGCACTCCCTATATTTGCAGATTCTAAATCAAATGATTGGTTAATGCAAGTGGTGCAATTTTTTTCCATTTAAATGTTGGGGAAGAACAATAATATAAATAAGGAATAGCAAGGGTCCGATAATTAACCCTTGAGGTACTGCAAGGGAAACTTGTGCTTCAGAACATATATCCCTATTAAATATGACTCGTTGTTTTTTATTCATTAAGAATGAAGCAAAAAAGACAAAGGGTAGGGGAAATTGTAATAGTACAGCTTTCGCAATAGAATATCATGAGGCCAAAAATGGCCAACGTATAATATTTACAGTAAAATCATTCTAATACCTCTGCAACCAAGGTTTCAAGTGCGTCCGTATTTGATATATCTTGCGAAAATTAAACTAATAAATATGTAACATTTTGTTTCTCTCAAATTAATAACTTGATTAATAATTTAAACTCTATTGATATCAGTGAGGTAGGCTGGTAATTAATTAAGTCGGTGTAGTTCTTCTTTTTAAACGGGGACGACACTTTTTGTTTTTGGGTAGCTATGAAATGAATACATTTATTAATCAAAATTGGTAGAGGGAAATGTATCACACCAATAAAGGATTTAATTATATTCGTTGACAAGCCATGATGAGGTTGTAAGCTCATCATAGGTTCACAATACTTATCATGGGAATTTATTTTAGACGTTTTTCATAGCAGTCATTTAATTATATGTGTTTTTTAAATAAGTAAATAATTTAAAAGCATATTTTTTAAAATTGTTAAACGATACTATGTTGTTAGTTTTTAATTTCACTGATCCTTCATAAAATAAAGGTAAACATGTAAAATGTAATGTAGTAAAATCTTCAATAAAACTAAAATCACAAATATATGCAAGTCATGTTTGCCAAACATCTGGATTCGATCTTAGAACATGGGTCCCACTGCAAATACTGCGGGAGTTTAGATTTTAGATTGTATAACACAATGCCATCTGAAAACTCAGAGTCTAGGGGATGACAATCTGTTACATAAGTAAATATATTTAGAGTTCTTACTATGAAATTAACAATAAAATCGTTAGCAAGTATTATGTGTTAAATCTTTTCGGAAAATTAAGACAAAAACTATAGATCAAAAAGTTAATTTTAAAAATCACACAGCTCTAAACAAAATGAAAATCATCATCAAGGGAATTTCCACCAAATCAGCTGTTAAAATCTATAAAATGATTTGCCGCCCTACACTCGACTATGGTAATGTCCTTTCTCCCACTCCTGCAATCCTACTCTCCACAATATCCAAGTTAGCGATCAATCCTCCTTAAGGATCCTTACCAAAATCCGCCATCCTAATAATCCTCTGCATAATCCCTCTAACCAACTCCTATATGACTCAACCTCTGTTATTCCAATTAATGAACGCCTTCTATACCTCAGTGAAAAATTTTCCAAAAATTCCTTTAACCATCCCATCCTTTCCCTTTACTGCTTGCGCAGAAATCCCAACCAAATACCAAAATACAAAACCCCTTCATTCACAACATTCATCAGAGACAGACTAACGAAACACAGACCGCCGGTCGGTAGCTATTTAGCAAACTAACACACTAACGCTAATTGTATCATTCATGTATTATATTAGTTGTATTTGTGTTTGTTAATAACCTGATGTACATCGGCTTTAATCTTTTGTTGGTTTTGATGGTTCTGAAAAGAACCGATTTGCAACGTTTCGACCGGATTGGTCTTCTTCAGGCGGTCTTCGATGGGGAACTGCTATAAGACAAATATATTAAATTCTCTAGATGGAGAACGACATAAGACTAGTTTGCAGACTTTTTCACAGATGACTTGGAAACGTAGTTCATTTAGTAATATTTTATAATCTAAACATTTTCGAGAAAATAGGAAATTTAATATTTAACTCAAATATTTAAAATATCAAACTAAATATTCTTGAAGCGGCCATTAATTTCCTGAATAAGCGAACCAGTCTAATTTTGCTATTGAATTGGCATGGACTAAATATTTTCGATTATGATTGTTTGTTGTTTGCAACAGTAAATCGTCTTCGAGAATAAATTATGAGAACAAACATCGATAAGTACAATTACTATGTTTTGCTTTTATCGCGAATAATTTTTATTAAAAGTCAGTATACATATTTGTACTATAGAAACATATAAAACTAAACGAACGATTATATAATATACGTTATATATAACATAAAACAATCATAAAGTTGATTTAAAATTTATAAGATATACACGATATCCTTACAGGTCAATGAATATTTAAATTGGTAAATTCACCGAAGTACGACGCATACCTGTCTATCTCACTGTCATTTAGCTTAAAATTAATTTCTTCTATATTATTGTATCTCTAAATAGTGAATATTTCGACTATATTCAGATGTGCATACACTTAAGTAAAATAACTAATAATTAAGCTTTACTTTTATATTAATAACTATGAACATTTTTATATAATGTATTTATTTAAAATTAGTAATTTACATGTATAAAATAAATATATGGAGAAAAAATTACGTTAAAATAAAATAAACTTATAAAACACTAATCAGTAGTCTTTAACTAAGTACAACGTATAGACTAAAATTGTCGTGTTGAAAACATAGGAACTGCAATTTTACAAATAATCTAATTTTAACGATAAAAATATTTTTGATAAAGTAATTCTCTAATAAGATATTTTAATTGCGGTGGAAAGTTATACTTGAAAATTTATCAGGGTTTAGTATTAGTTGATATGCGTACATCATTGATTTATGGTGCATATTAAAAATGTTAAAGAATTGCATTATCGGAAACATTATCAATAAAACTAATAAATTTCAAGTCATCCTTATACAAAGACTTTGCAGTTTAGAATTGCATAGGCACTTAAATAAATAATAAAAAGACAAATGAAACTGAGATAGATGCTTGAGGAACCCCACTAACATCAAAATTGGGCTTAGAATAAACACTTTTAACTCTATCCGTTTTGTATACAAACTCTTAAATAAGAAGCAATAACAATAATTACATTTTGATTAATTTCAATATTATGCAAACAATCAATTAACAAGCTATGCTCAAATATTATAATTCTTGATGAGGTCTGTATAGACAACACCAACTTGTTTATACTTACTCATTGCTTCAGACAGCATTTGAGGCAAATTACACAAATTAGTACAGGTAGATCGTCTTATAGAATGTCAAGTTGAAAATTAAATTACTTTGAACTAAGTTTACTAATTTTAGATTCCCAAGTTCATTTACAAACTGAATTGATAAGGACGATGTATGAATTGTGGCTGTATCCTTAATTCTCCGATTATTATTGCATGTAAAAATGGGAGTATGTTGTTGTTTCACAATATAGGCCAGAATTTAGAGAAATTGAAAAAATTGACTATTAAACGAATTCAGAATTACTTATTATAAATCTTAACTACGTGAATCTTAATGCAAATCAAAAACAATGTGGCAAATTCTGAACGATGTTATCGGAATAACTACTTGAAATACTCTACCAAATGATGAACATCCTAAATTATTTAATCAAGTTTAATATAGTTGATGTTTGAAGCCATTACTTTGTGATACATTTTTGAAAATTAGGACGATAAATGAAATTTACTATAAATTTCCTACACAGTGTGTAATAACAACAAAGTGAATTTCATTTATCGTCCCAACCAAGTTTAAAACTTTTTTCAAAGAAAAAGCAACGGAGTTAGTTGCAATATTCCTTTTAATGCGTCTTCATTTTTTCTAAATCACTATGATAGTGTTAAAATTATATAATTGTAAATTCCTTGGAGGGTACGAAAAAAATGGCTATGATGAAGTTCTCGTATTTATTATTTAAAAAAATGTATAAAGGAAATAGTTCCCCTTGGTATTATCATAAATTGTTCTCCTGAAACTGGCACCTTTCCAGATAATAAATAAACAAATAAATAAATTTGAAGTTTGCTGTAATTAAACCAATATATAAGTGTGGCGATAAAGAGGATAATTAAGTTCTTTCTCTAAAATTTTAGAAGCGGTAATGTATCGCGGAGTAAAAAATTTCTTTAGATTTTACGTTGTGAAACTCAATCTGATTTGATAACTCAAAGTCTAGGGGATGATAATCCGTTACATAAATAGATTGAGTGTTTTCGCTATTAAATTAACAATAAAATCGCTAGCAAGATTATGTGTATTACATCAGTCCAAAAAACTTAACCTGTTCTCTGCAAGTCAACATGGTTTCTATCTGGAAGGATATAGATACAGAACACTTCGACTATACCACTTCAATACTTACTGAAAAATGAAACAACTTATCTAGGGCCCATGACTGCGTAGACTATGAAAACTTGGTAAATAAGTTACATCATTACGATGTAAACCAGCTTGGGTTTCGTTCCTATGCCATGCTGTCAAACATCGATACGATAGCGTGGTTGTTCGGTCGGGAGCTCTGCATCTCTCCATGGGTCTTCCACAGGGTAACATTTTAGGTCAACTACTCTTTATTATTTATGTAATTGATCTTGCCAATATAGTGGCAAAAGAGATGACACGAAATTGTTTTTCAAGTGGATTGGGACAAGGAGTGAAAGATAAGCAATAAATTAGTTCTTAGTTGAGTCAAAACTAAACAAGAAACCATTTCAAATTATACAAGAAAATACTTAAATAACAAAATTATAAATTTTGTGACAGAGGAAAAAATGATATGAAATTCAAATGTATGCATACAGAGCATACCCGGTTCTTCCACTACACCTCAAATAATATATAATACATTAACATTAAACATAGAAAATTAAAACATGTATGTGTTAGTTTAAATATAGTAAGTGAAACAACATAAGATATACTTCTAATAAATTTAATTAAGAAAATTTAAATTTTATGAAAATGGGACAAGAATACCCATTAAGTCAAGGGTGACAAATTGAGAAATTGAGAAATAAACTCGTTTTGTGAGCAGTTTGTGATAATCGACCGTGACTCCTTATTATTAACATTATGAATATCACATCTATTGGACAGCTTTTCGAAGAAATAGGGAGGCGATTTATAATTTTTTGTTGTAAAACAAAAAATAACATTGCAGACTGCGTCTATTATCCATATTTAGCCAGTTAAAATCTAATAATTTGTGGCTAATTTTATCGTATTTACGCCAGCCAAAAATGATTCTTCAATAAGAATTTTGAATCCGTTGTACTTCGTTATTTGGTCTAGTAGAACAATAAGTGAATTGTGATAGTATTGTAGATTCACACAGTAAAATTTTGTTTTTGTACTTAAAAATTCTCGATTATGATATATAGTCCTGAGATTACCGTAGGGGTAAATGTTATCGGCTTGTTGCTTATCGACAGAATACACTTCTCTAATAATTTAGTACATTTTCTTTTTGGTCCAAAAAGAATACAAGCTGACTTTAATGGATTTAAAATGAGCCCTTAAGAAAGTGATGCATTATATAACATATACAGGGTGAGTTTTTTTCGATGTTCACTATGGGGATCTCCGAAACTATAAGAGATAGAGAAACGGTTAAATGGGGAAAGAAGTGTAGATTTAAGAGACGAATAAAATTCCACTTTCAAAGTTTTCAAAAAAGTCAAGGGTAACTAGATATTTTGAAAAAAGTAAAAAGTGTCAATTTTTTCAAATCAATATATCTCGGTTATTATAACAGATAGAAAAAAACTGTAAAGGACAAAGTTTTAGATAATTTTATGTAGATTAATAAAAAATAGACAGAAACCATTTTTTATTTATAATAAAATTTAAAATGACTATAACTCACTCATTTTTAGAAATAACTATGTCGTATGCCATATTGGATTAAAGAGAAAAAAATTACCTTTTGAATGAGGTCACAGCCAACTATGGTTTCCATTTAAAAAAATGTAAGTTTGCGTCATATCTCCGAAAATAATGGCGATAAAAATTTTCTGATTATTTTTTATTCTTCTGCATAAAATTATCTAAAACTTTGTCATTTACAGTTTTTTTCTATCTGTTATAATAACCGAGATATATTGATTTGAAAAAATTGACACTTTTTACTTTTTTCAAAATATCTAGTTACCCTTGACTTTTTTGAAAACTTTGAAAGTGGAATTTTATTCGTCTCGTAAATCTACACTTCTTTCCCCATTTAACCGTTTCTCTATCTCTTATAGTTTCCGAGATCCCCATAGAGAACATCGAAAAAAACTCACCCTGTATATTAAGATCATAGTTCAATTTTCTGGTGGGAAAGAGATGTACAACTGGATATTATCCGCGTACATGTGATAAGTTAATTGAATGAATGAAGTTATTTATGATAGACAAAGTGTAGATGAAATGTAAAATAAGATCCGAAATTGATCCTTGGGGAACACCCGATGTAAGTTCAATTGTACAGTTAATTTGTTGCTGATTTATCAAATCTAATATAATTAAGTATCGAAAAAAACTTGATGATTAATAGTATCAAATATTGTAATCTGACATGTGCTGTTTAATTTGATTGTTCATTATTATTTCTAAAACTTTAGAAAGTGTAGGCAAGATATTTATAAGCCTCAGATCACCAAGTTGTGTAGGATTTTGTTTTTAGGTAAAGTCATAATTAATGCCACCTTTCATGCAGCAGGGAAGACTTCATCTAATTAGCAATAATTTATTACTTTCCCTATATAGTATATATAGGGGAAGTATTGTTTTCGTGCGTGAAAATGTCTGTGGGCGCTGTATCTCAAAAACGAACAAAAATCGAACTGAAAAGCTTTTGGTAAACATTCAAAAACCGGAAATGGATGTTTACTCGAGGCCATGTTTTGTATTTTTCCGATATTTTTTTAAAAATGAAATATATTACAAAACCTTTCAAACAAAAGTTAAAGGGAAAAACTAAACAAGTTTTATTGAAATATATTTTTCATAAAATTCTTAACTTTCGAGAAAAAATAATAAAAATTGAAAATTTTGATATTTTTTGTAAATTGCTAATAAACTATTGGAGTCACATAAAATTTACATAACAAATAATTGTAGATAATCCAAAACTGAACAAATTAGTAAGAATTGCTTTTTTCCGTAAATCTCATATAGGGAAATTACTATGATGGCCACATCACCATTTGTGGAAAGTATTGTTTTCGTGAATGAGAATGTTTGTGGACTGTTTATGTTTTATCATTAAAAACTAGAACTAAAAAGCTTTTGATGAACATTCATAAACCGGAAGTGGATGTTTACTCGAGGCGTTTTTTTGTTTGTTTCTCATTATTTAAAATCTAAATTTAAAAAATATTACATAACTTTTCAAACAAAAGTTAAAGGGAATAAGAAACTGAACAAGTTTTATAAAAACATGTTTTTCGTAAAGTTCCTAATTTTTGAAAAAAATATTTAACTTTAGAATATTTCAGACATTTTTTTAGATTTTTCTTTAAAGATTCTTGAAATTTCAGTAATTTTTCCTCCATACTTCCATAACTTCCTTTCCAAAGAATTTTCATCGAGAATTCTAAAAATTTTTACAGGTTTAGCAAAGATTTTTTTCAAGAGTTTCAAAAAGTCATTATTTATATTTATTTATAAAAAATATTTTCGTGGTTTCTATACAAGATTTTGTTCAACTTTTTCTAATAGAAAATTTTCTTTTAAATTTCTATAATTATCTCAGAATATCCATACTTTTAGTTTTTCTTTTACATTGAGGTTTCTAGAATTTTTCACAAGATTTCATTTTAGGTTAATAAAATTTTTTTTGAATTTTTTTTTTCTAAAACTGTACAGTAATTTCTTTTTCTTATCTAATAAATAAAATTTTTAGCAAAGATTTTATTCGAGAGTTTTACAGTTTATTAGGAAATTTTCTTCTAATTTTCTTGAACTTATTTAGAGGCTCCTAAAAGTTTCAGGATTTCTTTTTGCATCTTCCGTTCCAAAGAATTTTGATCAAGGATTCTATAATTTTTCACAAGGAAAACTTTCTAGAACTTATTTGGAGGATTCTGGAAGTTAACAGTAATTTCTTATTCATATTTCCAGAATTTTTAGCAAAGGTCTTTTCCGGGAGTTCTAGATGTTTTATAAAGTTCGTTTTAATATTTTAAGAATTTTCTTTGATGCTGTTTTCAGTAATTTCTCTTCTAGATTTTAACATTGTCTTATAAATTGCAAAGATTTTCTTCAGGGCTCAAAAATTAAAAAAAAATCTTTTCCAGAATTCGACACTTTTTTTTTCGAGTGTTCAGTAATTTCCAATAACTCATATTCAGATTTGGAGGATGTTCCTAGAAATTTCCAACAATTTCTTTTGTAGAGTTCTAGAAATTTCTTCAATGAGTCAACTATTTATTTTTCCTTAAATGTTATTATTTGTTGTATATTTAGGTTGTAGCATTTCATTAATGATTTTAGAATTTGCTATAAATATCTTTTCAAAAATTTTAGTATCTTCCGTTAATTATTTAGATTTATTTCCTTATTTTGTTGTTTTTTTTTTCTCTCAAAAAGGTGTGTAAATTCTAGTATTTTTGAGCAATTTGTTTTGGATATAACAAAGAAATTTTTTGAGAGTTGTTTTTTAGAATGTTTTAGCAATATTTCTGGAAATTAAAAAATTTCTTGTATCGTTATATCGAAATTTTAGGAATTTCTTATCTAAATTGCGCAAAAAAAAATTCAAGATTTTTAGTCCATCAATTTGTATTTGATGTTAGATATCATTTCGTAAAAAAATATTTTTTAAACCGTCCTTGCTATGAAAAGTTATTTTAAAAATACTGAAAAACAATTGAAAATCGAATGTCTAGTTTTTAGCATGTTTACTCCTCTTCGTTGCTGGTAATTTATTAGTGATAGAATTTTCGTAATTTCATTATTATTTAAAGAAATATAGCTAAAATAGCAAAAAAAATTAATAACGATTTTTTTATTTTTATTGTATCAATTTGAATTTGTAAAATTTAGGAAATTTCCAGTAAATTGCGCAGATTTAAATGAACACTTTTTTAGAAAATTTGTTTTTAGTAATTTCTTCTCCACATTTCAATATTTTTTCAACTTGTCTCTTAAATCGCAAAGATTTTCTTTGAGGCTTTAGAATTTTTAGAATTTACTTCTAGAAATCTTTATTTTCTCGATGGTTCAGGAAATTTCTAGCAATTTATTCTCCAGAGTTCAAGATTTTTTTTTAATTGCAATTGAGGCATTCGAGATTTTTTTCTAAAAGTTTAGAGTTTAGAAAATGGCCAACAACTTCATCCCCAAATTAATTTTTTTCAACTTTTCTTATAAATTGCGAAGATTTTCTTTCCTCTTTTTTTCGAGAATTCAGGTGAATTTCAGTAATTACTTCTCTAGAATTCAATATTTTGTTTCAACTATAAAATTATTTAGAAAGTTCTAAATTGCGGAATTTTTCTTCGAGGGTCTAGATTTTTTTAGAAAATTTTCCCCTACAAATATTTTCTTATTTTCGAGAAAGTTTAAGGAATTTTCCGTAATTTCTCCTTCCGATTTCAATTTATTTTTAACTGGTCTTCTAAATTTCTAGGAGGCTATAGAATTTTTTAGAAAATGTTCATTTTGAAGTCTAGACTTTTTTCTAAAGGTTCGGGAAATTTCCAGAAATTTCTCCTCCAGATTTCAAGGTTATCTTCTTATTTTATAAATTAGAAAGATTTTCTTGGAGGCTCTAAAACTTTTTAGAAAATTTGTTTGTAGAAATTTAGATTTTTTTTGTGGCCCTAGATTTTTTAGAATTTGTTTTTCTAAAATCTAGACCTACTTTTTCAAGAATTTAAGAAATTTCCACAAATTTTTTCTCTAGGTTTCAAGAATTTTTATTCAACCTGCTTTCTAAATTGTGAAGACTGTATTGGAAGCTCTAAAATTTTAATAATTTGTATGGATTACCACGTAGTAATGGTCGCAACCATTTTCTTTATCAAAAATTTTACTACTGACAATTTTCTTTTATTCAAATTTTGTAATTAAAGTTATTGAAAACCGCGAGGCGATCAGTAATTAAAGTTAACATGTATATGTAGGGTGGGTCGGTGGCCTCTAACCCACCCTCCAATCAGTAAAACATAAGCGAGGGTTCTAATTAAAAGTAAAACGTAAATAAACTTAACATTTTTGCAAAGTTTAATAGATTTATTCAAACAAATTTTGAAATTTAAGAAATTTTGAAAAATAAGACATAACTTTTCAAACAAAAGTTAAAGAAAATGAAAAATTGAAAAAGTTACATTGAAATATTTTTTTGTAAATTTCTTGATTTAAATTTTTTTACAATTTTTTGCTTATTGCTTATAAACTATAAGAACTAAATTAAATTTATATAACAAGTAATTGTGAAGAATTCAAAATTGAGCAAATTATTAAGAATAACCTCATGGTTTTCGAGAATAATATAGGGAAAGTATTATGATGGCCACATCACCATTATTATATTTGTTATAAAATGAAGTATATAGGGGCAACATATTTTTTTAAATTTTATGTCAACCTGTCATAACCGCGCGATGATTTAATTTTATTCAAATTTTTGTTAATTTCCTGAATATCTACTAATTTAAAAGTAAAACATGAAGAGAAACTACATTTGAAATTATTACTATAATAATAATAATAATAATAATAAACCATTTATTTATAAATATATTAGTACAATAACATTTAATGTTATAAAAAGAAATTAAATGTAAATTCATGTCTTTAATAGCTCCCTATTCTCGAAGCTATAAGGTTGTTGAGAAGAGAAAACTTAATAGTGTTTTATAGATAATATGCATCACATTGAATTATTATTTCAAATGTATAAAAAACAAGTACTAACGTTTACGCAACCCTTTCCAAGATAGAAGCAATTCCATCACAATTAACATTTTTCAGTCCCTTTTTAAGTTTTTTAATGGTTAATTATATTGTTATAAATGACATTGGCTTTAGGTATGGATTTAATAAAATAGTCATTAATATTATCTACATTTCCGAGAATTTTGCAAAGCCCTTCTTATCAAATTATGATGGAACTGAATGGTATTTCACCAATAATACAAAATTAGCAAAGTATATTATGCACTAAGAGTATTATCTAAGACAGTAGATGAATTTTGTTAAAGTATGAAATTTCTGTTCTCTTCTCAGATACGGAATCATATTTTAAGGACTCTCCACTGAACAAGAGGTCTATAAGAATTATCACTAAAATCAGCTCAAAAGATTCACGTAGAGGTATATTCAAATTTAACCATCTTAGTGGTAGTCGTAGTAGTATTTATTTATCCAATATGCTTCCATAATTATTCCTAAATAAAATATAACAACAATAAATATTCAGAACAATTTTGAACGCACATAGACATGCTTGAGTTCACGATTAGATGATCTTCTTCGTTTAACTTTGATTGTTATATATGTCCACTCAAAATAAGATTGTAGCTATAACTATCCAATTCATAGGTTAAATAAATTTGAAAAAGGTTTATACTTAAAAATAATGAAGCATCTTCCTACTAGGGTGAAATCTATTAAATGTTTTTTTCAATTTTTAAATTATTTCTGTATATAGTATAATGTGTGAAGTAAAACTATATACTATTAATGAATTTTACAATATAAAACTAAATTAATACCCATAATACCTTGACTTATTTCTGTAACTAAATATTCATTTTTGTGTAGTTTTTGTTATCGATTATAGTATATTATAGTATTATTATTATTATATAATTGTTTACAAACATTATTTGCACAATTTCTTATAATTAATGCTAGAATCTTTTCAATCCCTATTGTAAGCTTTGGTTTTTGTTTGAGTAAGTGATGTTTAACTTGCTATGAAGCTATAAGCAGATCTAGAAGACAATATTGAGATGGAGAAGATGTATTATAATCTCCGTTAAAAAACTTAAAGTAATCTATGTAATCATTAACAATTTCTTCAGGTGTGGATAAATTAGTACCACAAAACTTTAATAAATTGCCTGGAACCCACGTAGTTTAGTCATGTTTAGAGTTGATGTATGTCCATAATTTCTTCTTAACATGCAATCCCTCAGGCTGACATTGACAATTTAATTTCCATTATGCCTAGGCGAGTTGCTGAATGCTCCATAAATCGTGGAGGAGCAACTCAATATTGAAATTATAAAAAAAGTTACTATGTTTTTTGTTGGAATTTTAATCATTCCTTTGTGTGGATTATTTACGTATTATCTGAAATTTTCTTGGTGTTCTTTTACTTAGGGCCAGTACAATATATTGTAATCGCGTATTACGGAATAAGATATTTCAGAAATCTAATTTGTACGTAAAGTCATGATATTAAGAATATCAGAATGTAATTATGGTCCAAACATTATATTATCTATGATATTTTTACAATATTAAAGTTGATGTTTTAAACATTTTAGTTTCTTAAATATTTATTTTTTCTATTAATTCTTCCCAATTTAAATACATATTTATTATTATTAACGCATATAAAAAATTTAATAAAAATAATATTACGTGAAGGAAATTTAAAAATGGCCATTGAAATCGGCATACATGTATGTTGTTATTGTGTAAAGTTAATTTATTTCCTATCCTTTCGGCGTGTAATTCAATCGTGAAATTTCTATAAATTGAGGAAAATATGAAAAATTCTTCGTTTAAAATCGTCGGCGAGGTAGAAGTAATTTACGAGGCATCCAGATTATAAATTACGCTGCTTTTCAACGCCTCCCTTCCAGTGGCCAATTCAACAAATCAATATTTGAATTTCTATAAACAATAGATGGGCCGTGTTCACGTGATTTTATAGTTAATATGAAATGCGAAATATAATTATGAAATTTTCCATACAAATTCAAAATAATCAACATAAATCAAAACACACTCGTATTGTCGATTTTTTTAAAATGATGTACAAAACACGTCCTTATAGAATTTAGATGAAATGTTTAATGAAATCATAATAAAATTGAAATAAATAAATAAATTATACAAACGATAAAATCTTACTACTTGGAGTAATTTGACTTATGAATACACACCAGAATATTAAAGTTAAATACCGAAAAATCATTTCCTATTTAATATATGAGTGAAATATTGAATCTTACATGGCGAAACTCCATGTTTTAAGAGTTTTGGTTACGTAGAGATACTGCTACAATTATTTCAACGCACCTCATCAGGCAGATGAGTAATGATTTTAACAATTTACAGTTGCTACTTAGATACTAAGTATGTATATGATGAGGAATATTAAAGTTAAATCGACTTATTAATAATAATTAATAATAATAATACATACGTTAACGTAAACATGTGCAGGTGTAAGAATTTATTGCAAAAACCAGTCCCTGTAAAAAAGTACTGCACTAGATAAGAATATAAGCATAATAACAACGGTGTAACTCGTAAGTATACTATATGTAGCAAAGGTAATTACTGACAAGAAGATCAAGGGAAAAGACATTCACATCATAACGGACAGCAAAACAGCAGTTTCGCCTATTGCTAGTTGTAAAATTACCTCTGCTTGAATGTTGCGAAGCCTTGGAAGGTGACCCTATGCTGGGTACAAAGATACAACAACAACAGAGGTAATAGAATAGCAGATGGTTTAGCGAGGAAGGCATCCGGATGAACGATATGCGGTCCTGGCCCCTACCTCCTTCCAAGACTTGATTACTCTACTGTAAAATGCATCAACCAGATGCCACAAGAAGTGATGGGAGAACACACCTTGCTAGAAGGTTTCAAAAAACTTCATCGCGATGAACACTAAAACGACCAGATACTGTATGCAACTGTCCAGAGAAAACCTACGGTAGGATGAAAGATACTACAATAGGAGGGTGTGCAAAGAAAAAGGAAATCGTCGAGCATGTACTTCTGATCTGCCCGGTTTTATACAACCTACTTGAATCATAATGGGAGAGGGATGTCTACAGGCATCAGACATCCTAGGAGTCCCTCTTGCTACGATCCTGGCGATTGGCAAAGCCATAATTTGGTTCAACTGTAGATTACAGAATATACAAAGGGCCTACTAGGCCTACGTGCAGCGGTCTTCTCTGCCTTCCCATTGGACAAATTCAAATCCAAACTGAGACCATCAAAATTCCAATGTTTTATCCATTTCTAAAAATTCTTATCATAACCTCCTTCGATTACAATCAACCCTATGTAGCTCACCTACGCCTGCAAATATTTAGGAATACAAATTGATACAAAACTCTCGATTAAAGTCCATGTCCTTGCAATAGAAATCAGAATGAAGATTAGGATTAGTCGGAGGAAACGAGTACTAAAACCACACTTTATGCATTGATGCACAGGTAAAAATGTATGTTATGAACGCTATAGTTGATAGACAGCAAGATGTAAGGTACTAATAAATTAACAACCATTCTACTATTATCAAAAGTTCGTCGACATGATTGATGGCAGGATGTAATTTACTAACAAATATACATTTATATTCAGACTTTTAAAAATTAGGTCACCAATATTTTCCGAGAATGGTATGACTTATATTTATGTTGTTTAGCTAGTCAGTTGATAGTTGCCAATAATTAAACCAATTAAACTAAATAAACTGATTAGTTAATTATTGTTTCCCTGTGGTGTGTAACAGTTTTAATCTATTTTGTATCTCATCCGCATAGTGGTGTTGAAGACAAAGAAACGAAGTTTTACTATAATATTCGGGAATGTGTAGAAACCATTGTTTTTTAAAGAGCTGCACTAGGTTTCCATAACTTAGTGAATGAACAATTAATTGTCAATTCAATGGCTTCTCTATTTTATTATTATAGTGTAGCCGCCTTACTCATTTTATTCCGAAGTAAATATTCTGAATTTTTATATACCGAATTTTTTGAACTATAAGACCTTCTTACATAGAAAAATAGACCAAAATTCTGGGTGCGTCGTCTTATGAACAGAATTGACGAAAGTAATACGAAGTATTATTCGGGAACATAAGACTAATTACATCCAAGAAAAAGCAACCTCAACATACGCCAACCACCTCCTGGAAGAACATCACCAATATAATTATAACTTCAGAATCACACGTGTTAAAAAAAAGAAAACTAAATTTATTGGAATAGCTGAAGATTAATACATTTCACAAACGTAATATTTTATTAAACGAGAAAAGGGATGTTAATAACTCGCCATTACTCAATTTATAATTGTAACACCCCCTCCATATGCAAACTAGTATTTAAGTTGCTACTGTTTTTATGGAAAATCATTATTCATCTGCCTGATGAAGCCACAGTGTAGCAGTGTATATACAAAATAAAGCAAAACTCTAAACAGTTGTGTTTTTATTTAATAACTGTAAATTCCATGACTACAATATGAAGTATTATATTTTAAGTTTTCGTTGAATGCGTTAAAACATCTCTACAGGCGACAAGCTTTGTTTAAAAATGGATATGATTGTTACTACAACTATAACAAAAAATTAACAATACAGATATACAATAGAAGCTGGATTGGTGAATACCAAAATGTTTTATCTCTAAAAAAATATATCATTGAGAAATACTGGGTGGCCCAAAATTACCGCAAGATTTGTATTTGCCGCCATTTGTGCAGAAAATTGTTGTCAACCCTAAAAAAACATTTTAATAGCTGAGAATTAAGGTTTTTATGGAAAATCAACAACGTATTTTCATTGGTGAACAATATCACAAAATTAATAGTTTTTTAACTTTGTCAATGGTGAAGCGAATTTTTAAACAATTCAAATAGACTAGATCAGCCGTTCAAATGTCAATATCGAAGTAATGTCTGAAAGGGTTGGTGAAAATTCCAGAATATGTATTTGGCATCGTGGTCAAGAATTGCAAATTTCAAGAACCTCTCTACAACGCGTACTCAAAAAAGTTCTGTGTCTCCAGAAGAATGTTTGTTAAATGGATTATTGAACATCAACAAATGGATGCTGATTTTTTTAAATAGAATCATTCATTTATTATTATTGATTCAGTTGAATACGTCACAACCTCCACAGTATTAAAAAATACTACTCTGAATGTAAATATAACTTTACATGAACAAAAATCCATATTTTAATAAAACGAGGAAGAGGTAAAATCATTCTAAGCGATGAAGTACATTTTCACATTGATGGCTAAAACTACAGTGTTTTGTATCCACAACGTGTAACTATTTGGTGCTCGAGGTACCATTGAATCATAATAGTCCGTTGCCATCTGGAGTATGCATCTGTAATATGGTCACCTTATACCCTAGCTAATACAAAATCTCTTGAAGTTGTTCAAAATAAATTTTTTCGCTCAATAGAATATAAGCTAGGTATGACCCACATTCTTGGAAATTATACTGACATTAAAAATATATTACATATGCACTCTCTTGAAGATCGTAGAATCGTCTCCGATTTATGTATATTACACAAACTAATCAACGGCTCTATTGATTGTTCATTTATTTTAGCACACTTAAATTTATACTTTTCGGAAAATTATCGTTTACTAAGATCTCGACCGTTATTTCGTGAGCAAGTTTATACAACCAATTTCAGTCATAATAACTCTGTAGCCCGTATTATGAGATATGCAAATAGTTATAATGATTATAAATGGTTTGGCCTATTTAATAGCTCTTTCCAAAGCTTCAAATTTAATATTAAACGCAACGCATTTAAATAAATGTATTAACCTTCTATTATTTTAATTTCACGAATTAAATTTTGTACTTTTTTTCACTAGTTTTAATGTCACAACATGTATTATATTGTATAAAGGGGTTTCCCGTATATAATAATAAATAAAAAAATAAATAAATAAATAAATAAATAAAATAATTTTTTATAAATGAAGCTGGTTAAGTTACTGGTGCTCAATATGGGGACATGAAAACACAGTTTTTTCTACCAAAATTGAAAGCTATTGATGTGGTTAATATGTAGTTTTAACTAGACGGTGCTACATGCCATACAACCCATGAAACAATCCAATTGGCCCCTAGGTCGTACGATTTAATACCATTAAATTTCATTTTATGGGGTAATTTGAAGTCAAAGGTCAAGGTCAGTAAGCTCACAACCATCTGAATCATTACAGGAGGAAATTAAACGCTGCATCAACGAAATTGGAATGGCCATGGAAAATTTCGATAAAACATATGCAAAAAATGTAATTATCCAATTAAGCAAATCCGGTATTTATAAGTTAATCTGTCAACATTGTCAAGGTGTGAACATAGGGCAATCTATATACCGAAAATCATTTGATGCTGTATCTCACTTATTTTTTATCCGATTTGAATATACAATATCATATGAAATCATTTATAAAGAATTTCAACATTAACTGATCTGGTATTCTTTCTTGCATTTATTTTTTAACAAAAGACAATAAACTCATAGTAAACAATAAGCAGAGCCTATTTTAAATGTCATTGATTCAATTATATCACAAAGTTGACAGATTTGAAATTAAAATGTTTCTATACTTTAATGAGCTTAAAACCCCTCCCAAGATTTTACAGCCGTTAGATTTTCAATGGCCTAATATTGATCGATGACACTTTAATAACATCCTTATCAAACTTAGTGATAAATGGTTAAGTAATCTGTAGTGACACACAACAATGTTTAACTAAGCTTGAAAATTGATATTTCACCCACAACTTCTTTCTAAATATTGATATATGCGTAATTTTGATATAAACATTTAGCTACATGATGTTCTAATTAGACTTGACAAACCAAGAATATTAGTATGTTTTGTTTTACTGATACCACACTTTATAAAATAACAGCAACGTTTTTTTTGCTTAAAAATTTTTGGTCTCGATATTTAAATATTTATTTTTATTAGTTATAAAATAATACAATAGTGGATTCAAAATTGACAAACTGTTTGAAGATTTTTCCACCTAAATTCCTTGTAAATTATTTAACCAACCTCTCCTGTAAATAAGTTGTTTAACACAGTTTTTCAAAATGGAATATTTCGTCAAAAGTAATCACCTGTCAAAATTGATATATTGGTATTAGTATGAAAAATGTTATTAGTTTGCATATAGAAAATGTATGTCTATAAGCACATATAAAAATTTTAATGTGACATAATATGTTCTGAACTCCTTCCCTCTACGGTAGATTTACAGACAGCTGACGGTAAAGTGATACGATATTATGGGGCAATTCAAAATCTTCAAAATTTGCTATTAATACAGTCCTTAAATATAGTATCTGGCAAAAATGAATTTCTAATCTTCAAAGATACAAATCTTTAAATTATTCTCCAGTCTTGTAGCACAAGCACATCCGCTCTAGATGCAACCACGAGATAAAAATGATGAAGCCGAACAGGTTTGTGCAAACTACATGCACCCTAAATAAACTAAATAAGCGAACAATATAATCTTGTTTAACGGATAACCTGTGCAGTTTAAAACTCAAAAGTAAAATTACGTGTCCCTGTCTATAACTAAGCCACGCTGATGTGATCCCAAATAGATCGAAAACACTCATTGGTTGTTGTTGACATGAAACAATTATTCTACCAAAAAATAAATTAAAATGACATTTTATTAGCATTCAATATTTACGTATAAATAAATAATAATTCGCTTGTTACAAATTAAATTTACATTGCTTTTATACCTCAAATAACATCTAATAAAAATAATATGTGCAGTGCATAGGTCAAATAATATTTGTTTAAATATGTTTTTAAACTTTTATTTTAGTATAGATATAGCTGCACTAAAAAAGCTTTTCATAGTATTACAGAGCACTACAGTAATAAGCTTTAAATAACTTTGATCCATTTCGCACGCGAAGAAAAAATATTCATATGGTAGTTTTCAACTTAGTTCAGCATAAAATAAACTTTCTTATGAGCGGCCTATTGTTCCTCATCGTCCTTTTCTGAAATATATAAAAACAGTAGTTTTAAATATAATAACAAAATTATAACATACCTTCATAACATGTTCCGTATTTGAAAATATATCCTGTAGGACAAGTTGGAACTGCAACAAATCATTTATTAAGTTATGTATTAATATTCAAATAGTATATTAACAACAAGAATTATTTAGAAATATATACCATAATGTTCAATTTTAGGACCAATTCTATGTTTCGTATGTATAAATATTATCTCTAACCAGCCAAACCCCAATAAAAATAATTAATACAAAATGGTGTGCTAGATTATTTCATATTTGGATGAAATTATCATCTATATATGATAATGAATCAAAAAAGAATATGCATGGTGATGTATTATTAAACTTGCATGAATTAGAATATTTTGTAACAATTATTTACTGTATCATGTATTAAAATAATGAAATATCTTAGGTATATTAAAATAAAAAATCAAAAAATGTAATTATTAATACATTTTTTGACTTGCGTAAATAATCATGAGTTTATAAAGATTACTGAATTATGAACTTTGGCTTTCTAATTTATTAACAAAAGTTTTGTGAATAATAATCTATTTTAGTGTAAATTTGTAAACGTTACAATATTTAGTTATTTAGCTTTATATAACAAAAGTATCGAGAGTAATCGTCTAGTAGTTCAGTAAATAGGAAGTGTGTCTTCTTTGCCAAAAAATCAATGACATATTTTAGTAGTAATTCGTAATTTCGTTTCATGTTCTAAATGCTCCAAGTGTTCATTCTACGGGCGGATTTTATAGTGGTTCTAGTTTAGGGATAATACAATCTCTAGCTAATGAATAAATTATATTACCATAGTCAAAGGCAAGGCACTTGATCACATTTAGCTTCCTTTTTTTATTTGTTTGTAATTCTTCAATGCGTTTGCCCAAAATAAGTTTATTATTAAAACCAATACCCAAGAATTGTACAGAAACATTTATTAGGGTCATTTAAGTATAACCTTGGTAATAGATGGTTTATACTTTCTTTAGAAAACTATACGAGAACCGTTTTGGCTGACAAGCATCTATATCCTCCACTCTTGGCATTTGCTAATATCATATCACTTGTATTAGTCGAGCATTTTATAGTGTACCCAGATGAAAACTAAGTAAGATAGCTGTTTCATCAATATATAGTGATTTTCCATTTCCAACTATTTGAGCTAGGATTTAATGTATAGTTATATCGAAAAGTGTAACACATATGCAGGTATCTATAGTATAGTAGTCATTCGAGGTTTTCTCACTTATTCGTACTTCTTATGTTTTCTAAGATGAATATTATAAATTTAGGGAATGTTCCAATTGTGCATTTTTTCCAATATACTAAAACTCTATGTCATTTTAAAAGCTTTTTCAATGCCAAAAAACAGCAGTTAAATTTGACGATTTAAAGAAACTATAATCTTTTTCTCCATGTAGCCTGATGGGAACTTAATAACTGCCGCGAATCAAAGATTCGCATAAGTTTGTAATTCAAAATTTCTTATGTTACATGTTAAAAAAGTCGGGGAATTGTCTAATAATCTCTTATCATGTTATTTGATCTCGTGACTGTACTTCCCCTCGATTTGATGCCCTCATCAGTTTCTTTAACTGGGAGGTTATATTTAAAGTTTATGGGTTCTCCGTTAATCTTTTTTAAATATCTTACTCTAATTATCATTACCAAGACATGTAACTTATATGTTATTTGCAAAGAGTGATAAATTGCTTTATTTTTGACTGCTCAAAATAGAGCTAGTTTATCAGTACCTTGTACTAGCCGGATTTTCTCAATACTTTTGTATTACGAGTTTATTGTGACATTTTTTAACGTGGTCTCTTATTTTATAATTTCGCACTGCCTTTCAAAGTTAATTTTATTTTGTTTAGCTGGCTTTCCTAACGCTACTGTTTTGACCTCAAAAGCCACTTTAATCACTGTATCTCACTAAGGCTTTTGACCTAAGTAAATTCATTTGTCATTATGCTTATATTACTTCCTGCTAGTATTATTACCTGTTTTATCTGCCTAGTCGACTTTATTGTATCTTATAGGTATTAAATGGGGGAGCCTTAGCTGTAATTATTGTTGGGAAATAATATATTCGATAAAGATAATCTAATACTTTCTATAAAAAAATTAAGCTTTCTATAGCAAGTATATGATTAGATCAATAGTAGAGAAAAAGCCTATTCTGGCACTTAACAGAGTAACGTTACTGCCATTCATTATGATTAGATTATTGTTTTTGAGTACTTTCTCTCTTATTTTACCTCATACATTTAAAGTATTAGCTTTTTACCATCTAGGAATTTCTCTGATTTTCATTTTTCTTGCCCCAAACCATCTAACAAAATTTTGTACTAATATTTAGTAAGTTATTTAATATTTTGCAGAAACTTTAATATATAAATCAAATGCTCATAAGAAAAATGTATTAAAGTCGTTTAGATCTTTGTAGAAAGTTAACTATTGAATTACAATAAATTTGAAAAATATTTCTAGACAACAAACTAAAATTAAAAAAATCATTTGATGGATAGACTCAAAATGACAAGAAACTGTTATTATTAACTTTATTTATATTTTATTATTTTATGGATTTACGAGACAATTTTGCTCCTAATGCATCATAAATATTGTGACAACTATTACGCGCAAAATCAGTCTCAAATTATATCTTCTATTGGTCGCTGTACGAGCCATAAGCTAAACAAGTAACAATATCTCTACAAAGCTATGAGTAACATCCCCTGGCAGAAACTCCTAAACTTCATATAAAACACAGGAGTACACAGGGAGTAAAACTTCGAGAGACGCAGACCGCAGTGTGGATAAACGACACCACCCCATGAGGAAAAGAAAACTACGAATAACAAAGAGAGTGCTTATAAGCAACGGCGAAAATATTGGAAAATATAAAAGAATCCATCGTAAGTATATTTACTAGAACGTTTCAAATTTACTCGAAACACAAATAAAACAACATTTTTATAAATCTCTATTAGATAATTGAGGAAAACACGTACAACCATAGAAACATGTTAATGAAGAAATGAACTTTACTACGTAAATAAATTGAATTTTATAAGCATACTACATGCACCAAATAAAACCTCTGGTAAGATCAAGGTAAAAATTTACACTGCTGAGCAACTATATTAAATAAATCTCACGCAATTAAATAAATATTCCCAACAATTTTAAAACGAACACGAAAAGCTTGAGCTCATAATTATATAATGTTCCACCCTTGTCTATTATTGCTTCATTGATACTGCTGCTACTGGAGGTCTGTTTGATGGAACCTCATCAATTTACTAAATATGACTTATACATCTCTAAAAGTTTATGTCATATTAACAGAATATCCAATGGGTGTCTAAGAAAATACATATAAATTCCTCCTTGCATGAATAATGTAAGGAACAGATACGACAAGGAACAATGAAACGAAATACCTGGTTTTCTGGATCGAGATGAAAAATTTTAAAAATAAAAATATATTGTTTATTACAGTCCATTATAGATAATTCTAGAACTTATAAAATAACGTTCAAACCTAAAATTGCGTCTAAATAGAATTGCACAATATTGTAACCATACCTGCAATAAGTGTGAAGCGCAAGTGATTTCCGAGCTTATATTATTGACTTTTTAAATTATATCCAACTTGCAAGAATCAGATACCCAGCCATCAGATGTCCAGACAGTTAATTTTGCTATTTACCAATACCTTAGATTAAAATGTCATAAAGAATTATAACTCATATACGGGAACGTATAAAGTGAACCTTTTTGCCCTCCTATTGAACAAATAGGGAATCAACTTATAAATTGTGAAATTGTTTTTTTGTAAATTAGACAGCTGAATTTCAATCAAACTAGTAATTCATCTTATGTATCTAACTTATTTGTTTCTTCTTCTGCCTTGGTTTTGAATGTATTGCAAAAAATCAAAATAACTTAAATGAAGATTATTGCTAAGCAAGTGAACATTTTCTAATTTCATAGTATTACAAGTATAAATGGTTGAATATAATAAAAGAGAATAGTTGCGATCGTTACTACGTGGTAATTCATAATTCACTGTATTGAAAAATTCACTATGAAATAGTGAATGTAAACTTATATATGTATAGTCATGTACAAATCCAACGCAAAATGTTGAAAATTGAAAAACATAATTGAAGTGAACGAATTCTACATGAAGACTCAAAATGTAGCTCAAATTATGACCACTATAATGGAACTAATAAAGTAAAACCGGTATGTAGTGGAATTTATATTAATAATGAAGAGACACAGATGTTGGCATGCAAAAAGGATCAAAATGTTATATTTTGTGTATTATGGTTTTGGAATTGTTGTTAGTATTAGTTTGGGATCAAAAATAATTCTTAGATATTTGCGAGAAGGTGATGGTGAAATGGATTAATTATTAATGATTATTTTAAATGGTGAGATATGTGGACCATGGAAAGGAATCAGAAAAAGAGAAATTTATTAGGGTTCAATATTTTTCTTCATTTTGAAAACCATAAATGTATGGTATCGATCAGCTGATTTTGTTGTTAAATATTTTTTGTGTTTTCTTATTTCTAGAATATAAATATTTTTATAATAGCAATAAAAAATGAAATATTTAAATGAATTAATAATTTTTTGTGTATGTATGGAGTTTTTGTACTTACTTGGTCTACATGAACCACGCACAAAATAATGTCCTGGTGAACATTCCTCTATTTTTTCAACTTTAGGTGTACAAAGTTCGCCTTCCTCATTTTTAAAGCCCGGAGGGCAAAAAGTCACTAAAAAAAATAATTTAGATTATATGTGAATATATTAAATACTTAATTGTTGTAAATAAAAAACGGCTTATAATTACTACGTGAGGGAAGTACACAATTTCCTGTGGCTTTGTTTATTTTCAATCCATTGGTACATCTATCTTTAGGGTTTACCGGTACTAAAACATAAAAAAAATATTTCATACATCATAACATCACACTACGTATAATTTGCTTAGTAAACTAATTTATATTAGGTGAAAATATATATAACTTATATTAATAATAATTACATTTGTATACTGGTTTATTAATTAAACATTTGAAATAGTGCGTATGATAAAATATACATTATCCTACATATTTACACTCATTTTTCTACTTAATGTTATGTAATAATAATGTTGGTCGTTAAGCGGTTTTTTACAGTAAGGTCCGTTATATATATTTAAATAATTCATAATTTAACTAAAAATAATTACCAACAAACGATAAACTAAAACACATTCATGGTAATTCTAATTACAATTATGTAATGAGCCGTTTTATCTATTTGACATACTAAAATAGAAATAAATAATGCTAAATTATTGTTACTACATGTGATACAAAAATATGAAACTTTAATACAAAATATATAAAGTATAAATTAATAAAATGATAAAGAGATTTGCTGCGATCGTTACTGCGGGGTTAAAACATAGAGAATTTCAATTTCAGTTAAGTGTAATAAAATTATATTTTAAAAATATGTATTAAAATTAAGAGGAAATAAATCAGTTAACCGTTATTGACCTCGTAAAACAATAAAAATATTATAAAGCGCAGGTGAATTATTAGAAATATTAATCAATTTATTACTTAGTTATACATGCTGAAATGTCAACAAATTGTGAGGATTTCGCTGAATTACATTTTAAAATTGTTTGTTTTGGTGAAAATGTAATAAACAAAAATATTAACCCGATATAAATGTATCTTCTAGGGTTATTATTATCAAATTTAAGTAAAAAAAGTAGTGAAAATGAAATTCAAAAGCTTTACAGAAGAAAATGTGTGTCCATATGTTTTTTCAGCACAGGTTTTAAAAAGCATATCCCCTTCTTTTTACTTAGATTTTGCAAAATAAGATTGCTTTATTATATAAAAAACTTAAATAACTAAATAGGAAAAACAAGAAAATGCATTTTATTATTAATTGTAGAATGTTGTCGGCGTTTACTGGGTGGTACATTTTGATTCAAATTAAATGAAACACTTTTAACATCCTTACCGAAAATATGATTATTGTCTAAGAAATGATTAGCATTAAGATTTACTGGAAGCGCTAGAGATTCACAAATCAAAAATTAATCCCAGGATTTCTCTACTTAATGACCAGACTGACTTAATGTCTTCTCCAATAACGCTTATAAATTTTTTTTAAGTACTTTATGTTTGATAATGATCAGTTTATGATCGAAACTTTAGTCACAGTCAATAAATAACTATTGTGATAAAACAAAGTTAAAAGTGTTTTATTTAATTTATTATTAGATAAGCGCTCGCTTAGGTCATAACATGTTTAATGACTAATAATTATATTGGGAGAAGTAATACACTTGTTATGTTCCATTAGTTTAACTAATAATTAGTATATACACCGAGTATTATCATAAAGAGGTTCGATAATTCTTAGCGTTCCGTCGCTTGAGATCCGACTAGAAAAGACCTTTAGGTTTTAGTCGGCAGGAATCCGACACTACCCTACAATAAGAGTGTTCATACAGGATTTCCTCTTCTCTTGTCAAAAAAAAGAGGTTGAAGTATCGCCGATCAGGCAACTCAGTCCAGAAGAAATTGTGAATTGCGCCGTTATAAAGTTCCTTACTAAGCAAGAAATAAATTTTCAAACTATATTGTAAGAGATGTCATCTGTTTACGGGGACACTTGTCCCATGGTATACAAGTTGCACAACCTCTTTAAGCAAGGCAGGAAATCAATTGAAGACGTTTCCCGACCTAGGCGGTCTGATAAGGTGACTTGGTGTATTGGATACACAAAAACAGCAGCGCGTCGAGTGTTCTAGTGAGTTTTTGAACAAGTGTGATGAAGATAAGGATGTTTTTTTAAACTAATTGTTACTGGGGACGAAACTTCATCACTATGAATCTAAGTCTAAACAAGATTCCTTGCAGTGGCATAAAATGGGTACACCACCGCCTAAGAAATGCAAGATGTCGCAGTAGGCGGGAAAGCTCATGGTGATAGTTTTCTGGGACACAGAAAAAATTTTGTTGATAGATTATAAGGAAACAGATCTTTCTATAACCGAAGAATACTACACTTCAATTTTAGAGGAGTTAAAAGAGGCTATCAGAGAGAAAGGAAGAGGGAAATTAAACAAAGTTGTCCTGTCTTTGCACGAAATTGAACACCCACCTTATAGCACGTATTTGACTCCCAGCGACTATTATATCTTTCTAAATCTGAGGAAAGAAATTATCTACCGATGAAGAAGTGAAGGATTCACTTTCAGCGTATTTTCAGAAAAGGATAAATCATTTTTTATGAAGATCTTCACAAGTTAATTTATAGATCTGAGAAATGTGCTAAGGTTGCAGGTGAATACTTAAAAAAGTAATATGTAGTTTTTATAATTAAGATTTTTGTGTGTGTTTTTTTTTAATTTATAGGTTTTCTTTTTTTCGGTAGTTTCAGCTTAATGCCATTATCAAAAAACTGGTAGTTTAAATTTTAATCATAATACATAATAATATAGTATGTCATCAAGTGATTCATGAAAAATATATAATGATATAATGTCTTAAGAAAGTAAAATGAAAACCAACCAAAAATAAAACAGGGTCCATTGTGAAGTGAGGCGAAAAACATTTAACAAAGCAGGTAGAAACCAATATAGACATATTTGTGAATAATGATAAAAAGTGATAAAAAAGTAGATAATGAGATTTAAAAAAAATAGAAAACATTCTGCAATACCTTTTAACTTGAAGTAATCAAAAACAAGATAAAACTAAAATGTTTTAGAACTATGCAAGAACTATTAAACCTAATGCAATTTAAATCTAGAAGAGCTGATTTACAAGAAAATATTCTTTGTCGCTGCTGCCTATTTAGCAATCCATTTATTTTATGAACTCGCCCTATTTGAAACAAACAGTTTTATTATTGAAAGTGTAGTAAGCTTTAGGATGAATTAAATTCTCACATAACCCGTGGTGAAACATTTTTATGTTATTTAAAAGATTAGCTTTTATTTCACTCTTTTTATATTTCTCTGGCTAGTTTAGGCCGTTGATCATTCTCAAGGAGTTTTATCACCTGTATTTTGGAAGTCCAGTTTACGAAAAATTCAGTAGCATTCTACAACAATATTTTAATAACTCTCAAATCAAAATGATTAAATGCGTTTACATTCTGACTAACGTTATAATTTAAATAATCCGAAACTATCATAAGGGCAAAACCAACCATAGAGGTATTGGCTAAACTGAAATGACCTAATATGAGGAAATCTATCCAAGAATATATAAACAATTGCGAAATCTGTCTTGTCTCAAAATACGAACGTAAACCTTTAAAAATAAATAGCAATAACACTTCCACGGCCATAAAACCGTTCGAAATAGAATATATCGATTGTATTGCTTTAGATAATGTTAAATTTGTGACTACAATAGACTCATTTTTAAAATACACCCAGATGTACAAACTATGTTCTTATTAAGCTATCGAAATTGCAACTTGATCAAATTCTTTTGCACCACGGAAGTCCAAATTTAATCATATTCGAGTAATAGTAACATATATTTATTGACAAATTTTATAAATACTTACATTGGAATAATGAATAATGAATGAGGTGTTAATGTATTAATTTGTCAAAAGGCTATCGACCAGAGGTCTTTCTGCCTTGTTTTGTCCAGTCATATGGCGTCAGTCATTAATGCGTAAAAGGATGAAATGATGAAATGAAATCGAATATGGTTGGATTGGGTTTTTTAAATTTAGGGTTTATATTAGGGTTCTGGGAAGACAATATTGGGATAATATAAGGAAGTTGAAAGAATTTTTGGGGAATTTTTCTGATAGGAATTGAATGCGTTCTAGGATAGGGATAACTAAAGTGGTATCATAGAAGAGCTGATTAGATGGATTGTGTAAAGGATTACGAGGATGCCGGAGTTTGGTTAGGGTACGGAGAGATGCTCGCTCGCTAACTTCAATATTGCGGGAGGATGGATTGCTAAGATTGGTATAGAGGGCACAACCATCGCCAAGTAGTGGACGGCAGATAACAGCTGTTCCTGTGTTTATACCACTGTTCTTATACGTTAAACTTCTAAAGCATTTTGCTCTAGAAGTAATTTTACCTTTCATTATGGCTGTATGTTTTTTAAAATTAATTTTTTAATCTATGGTTATGCCCAAGTACTTAACGGAAGCTCTGGGAGGGATCATAGTTTGAGAAAAATGGACTTTATAAGGTGAGTTGTTGGTGCGATGATATGATAAGGAATTGGGAGCTGGGATTTGTGGGGATTCACGATTAATTAATTTCTCACTTAACTTAATAAAAGGATTAATTAGGTACATGTTTCACTATTTTTATATTTTTTCGACTAGTTTCGACCGTTGGTCATTCTCAAGAAGTTATTGTACATAACCGACGGTCGAAATTAGTCGGAGATATACAGGGTGAGTTTTTTTCGATGTTCTCTATGGGGATCTCGGAAACTATAAGAGATAGAGAAACGGTTAAATGGGGAAAGAAGTGTAGATTTACGAGACGAATCAAATTCCACTTTCAAAGTTTTCAAAAATGTCAAGGGTAACTAGATATTTTGAAAAAAGTAAAAAGTGACAATTTTTTCAAATCAATATATCTCGGTTATTATAACAGATAGAAAAAAACTGTAAAGGACAAAGTTTTAGATAATTTTATGTAGATTAATAAAAAATAATCATAAAATTTTTATCGCCATTATTTTCCGAGATATGACGCAAACTTACATTTTTTTAAATGGAAACCATAGTTGGCTATGGCCTCATTCAAAAGGTAATTTTTTTCTCTTTAATACAATATGTCATACGACATAGTTATTTCTAAAAATAAGTGAGTTATGGTTATTTTAAATTTTATTGTAAATAAAAAATGGGTAGCCATGAAAAAGATGAAAGTAAAACAATTGCAGTTGTTTATAATAATAGCAATATTGTAATTATTAGTTCTACAAAGTTAAATAAAAATGAAAAACCAGCATCAGAATAATAATTTTGTAATTATCAAATGGCCTTCTGTATGTGGTATAAACCCATTTGTCAAGAGGATAATACGTTGCTTACAAAAATATTATGAACAGGTGAATCGCTATTTACTAATTGTGGTATTTTTAATCGCCACAATGAACCTAGATGAACTTAAGAGAATCCACGAGAAGTTTCACAGAGAAAACTACAAATTAAATTTGGGTTTAATCCATGGTGTGTTTAGATTAATAATTCTCGGTCCATATATTTTTGAAAGCTCACTAAGTGAAAATAATTACTTTCATTTTCTTCAGAAAACATTTGAAGATACGCTCGATTGTTTAAATTTATCATTACAAACAAGATTGAAATGGTTCCAATATGACTGTGCTCCACCTCATAACATGTTGGCTTTACAAATTATTTAAATGATGCTTTTCTTAACTCATAAGTGGGAAGTAATAAACCAATCCCAGGGCCACCTAGATCTCCTGATCTGCGCGTTATAGAATTTTTTCTGTGGGGTTATGTAAAAAACAAAGTATATGAAAAATCATATCAATCTGTGGAGGATCATAAACTAGTTGTTATTGAAACATATACATAATTCAATTTACATGACAATAGTCAAAAAGCCATAAATTCAATTGTAAAAAGATATAATTTATGTTATAATAGTATTAATAGTGGACTCTGACCATATTTTTTTAATATTAAAATTTATCTCCCATTGATATATTGATAATTACAGAATTACTTTATGCTGTTGTTTCATTTTGGTTTATCTCTGTAAAACTAATAATTACAATATTGCTAATATTATAAACAACTGCAATTGTTTTACTTTCACCTTTTTCATGGCTACCCATTTTTTATTTATAATAAAATTTAAAATGACTATAACTCACTCATTTTTAGAAATAAATATGTCGTATGCCATATTGGATTAAAGAGAAAAAAATTACCTTTTGAATCAGGTCACAGCCAAATATGGTTTCTATTTAAAAAAATGTAAGTTTGCGTCATATCTCGGAAAATAATGGCGATAAAAATTTTATAATTATTTTTTATTAATCTGCATAAAATTATCTAAAACTTTGTTCTTTACAGTTTTTTTCTATCTGTTATAATAGCCGAAATATATTGATTTGAAAAAATTGACCCTTTTTACTTTTTTCAAAATATCAAGTTACCCTTGACTTTTTTGAAAACTTTGAGAGTGGAATTTTATTCGTCTCGTAAATCTACACTTCTTTCCCCATTTAACCATTTCTCTATCTCTTATAGTTTCCGAGATCCCCATAGAGAACATCGAAAAAAACTCACCCTGTATAAAAATAGTGAAACATAACCAAGTGCCTAATTAATCCTTTTATTGTGGAGATTTATTGTAATGCGCCATTTTGAAAATCACCTTTGAAGGGAGTCAATAAGCTCTTGGAGGAATTGAAGGGCTTTTGGTAGTGTGGGAGCATGTGTGATTAGGGCAGTGTCGTCTGCAAATTGCAGTAGGTATTTGGATGGATTAAATTAGTGACGATCAGGGTTGAGACATCAACATAAAAAATGTTGTATAACAGAGGCGACAAGGGAGAGCCTTGAGGGAGTACTTGTTCGGGAGTAAAGGAAGAGGAGAATGAATTATGGATTTTGACTTTTAAGGATCTATTAGGGAGTAATTGTTTAATAATGAAAATGATATGAGGGATATTTAGGAGGTGGCACTTTTATAATAGGCCTTGATGCCATACAGAGTCAAAAGCTTTCTGGACATTTAAAAATAGGGCTGCAGAAGCTCTGCCTTCAAACTGGAAATTAAAAAAAAGTAACTTCCGACGAAATTCTCCAAGAGGTATTTATTTAAGACAGACAAAAATGTCAACAACAAAAAATAGATATAAAAAAGTGTACACTCCAATGGCGGAGATCGAGACTGGGCATCATAATCAGCTATAAATAAAGACAGAAATAGTCAGACGTTGAAAATATCTTTTATTTTAAAACATTTTAGAACTAAAAGAACTAAAACTTAAGAATTGTAGTTTGAAAATGACCATGTAATGGTTGAACCGGTCACTAATAATAAAAACCGTGTGTGATAACAACAAAGTGAATTTCATTTATCGTCCAAATTTAAGATCTTCTTAAAAACTAATGATATCATTAAAAATAATAATGTTGTATTATTATGATTGAACGCTTCATTAGACTTTTTACTTGCTCACTGTTTAAGTTAAGATTTAAAAATTAACAAAGGCATAACAAAAGAATTTAAATTAAGGTTTGGCAAAATTATTAACTCTCAACTTAACTCATTAAGCCATTTAAAGGAAGACAGTAGATAGATCATATATTTAATTACGAACCAATATCATTTCTATAAACATACTTTAATAGTTATTTAAGGTACAAGTGTAAAAAGTGATGCTTTATTGCACGAACTGGGGTTTTTTAAAGCCAGGAGTGCAATAAAGAAACTTTTTACACGTGTGCCTTACAGAATTTTATCTTCGATCGTAAAGGATTTCAAAGAATATATTCATATGAGTAATATTTTAATGTCATTTCAACAATTCAATTAATGAAAACATATTTTACCCGCAGTGCACAAATGAAGGCGTTACTTAGCAACCAGTAAACAAGTTGCACAAATGTCGGCCGCCATTATTATTTATGGAAAAAATGTTCGCTATATTGTAATCGCTTCGACTTGCATTAAATGAAATCTTCAGAGTACTCAAATCTGCCATTTCGTTTGTATTATATATTTTATTTATAGTTTATTAGTTATTTGTATCAATTAATAAAAAAATAAGTTTTTGTCGAAAATTTGTGCTATATATATTCATCTGTCAAATTTGACATTTCTGTGCAATAAAAACAGTTTGACATTACCGTGCAATAAAAACGTAAAAAAGCACTAGTGCTTTAAAAAGCCACTTTTACAATGAAAAATGATGCAAAAAGCGTCTAATTTCTGTACGATCGTAGATAATAGTTATTTAAGGTACAAGTGTAAAAAGTGATGCTTTATTGCACGAACTGGCGTTTAAAAACACGAGCGAGGAACGAGCGAGTTTTTTTAAAGCCAGGAGTGCAATAAAGAAACTTTTTACACGTGTGCCTTACAAAATTTTATCTTCGATCGTAAAGGATTTCAAAGAATATGTTCTTATGAGTAATATTTTAATGTCATTTCAATAATTCAATTAATGAAAACATATTTTACCCGCAGTGCACTAATGAAAGCGTTACTTAGCAACCAGTAAACAAGTTGCACAAATGTCGGCCGCCATTATTATTTATGGAAAAAATGTTCGCTTTATTGTAATCGCTTCGACTTGCATTAAATGAAATCTTTAGAGTTCCCAAATCTGCCATTTGGTTTGTATTATATATTTTATTTATAGTTTATTAGTTATTTGTATCAATTAATAAAAAATTTAGTTTTTCGTCGAAACATATTCATTTGTCAAATTTGACAATTCTGTGCAATAAAAACAGTTTGACATTACCGTGCAATAAAAACGTAAAAAAGCACTAGTGCTTTAAAAAGCCACTTTTGCAATGAAAAATGATGCAAAAAGCGTCTACTTTCTGTACGATCGTAGATAAAAGACTTTTTCAGCACTCAAATTAATTTAAAACAATTTTGTCATCAATAATCAAATTATATTTTGAAAATTTTCAAATTATAAAACTGTAAAGACCATGATAGGCTGTATTTTTCAAAATTTCAATACACAAATAAATATTTATATAGTAGATGGTTTCATAGCCGACAATTAAATAATAATAATAATCAATCGGTTCCAGGTTATTCCTCATCACGCCAATGATTGGATTCAAAATTAATTATATTACAAAACACGCAGGGCTATTACCCATAAATTTAGGAAACGCTAAATTAGAAAAGTCAAAACACATTTTAGTACACCACAACAATTTACAACCTATTTATGAAGAATTAGAGAATCTAAATACCTAATATGAATTTTTGAAAGAAACGACGAATAATATTCCTAAATTAAAAAAAAAGACTTCCAAAATTATTAAACTGTTAAGTTATTCTAGAAATAATATAATTGGAAAAATTAAGACAATTCAACTACGTGTAGAAAACAAACGAGTTAAAAGAGGATTCATTGATTGATTGGGTACGATAATTAAAACCATAAGTGGTAATATGGATGCCCGTGATAATGAAAGAATAAATAGGATACTGAAATATTTGGCAGACAAAGAAAGCAATTTTAAAAATCTTTGATGGTAGAGGCATTTACTTCGTGGTAGCCACATCTTAAATGACTTGTAATTGACACACAAAAACTTTGTTTTACCACTATATTTTATAATTTTTAAATTCAATTAAAATTTGGCTATAGTATCAATAATATCAATTAACCAAAATTTAACAAAACCATTCATTACATTGCACACAATCAGAATACATTAGAATCAAGAAATAAGCAATTTATAAGCGATATTCAAAGAAGATTTTGATTATCCACATATTCTGTTCAGAATAGATCTATACAATCAGCTCATTACATTTACTTTTTAGATCAATGCGTAATATTCTAAAATATATTATAAATTCCTTAACCTTCTGTAAATTAATTAATTAGGCCTCAGGACCTATATGGTTCAACGCGTTACAACGAAGAATAACCATTTTATCATATTCCAGAAAATAAATATCGAAAATTGAAGTTGTAAAATTGAAGAAACACAAATTCGCTACTTTTAGTACTATAATTCCAAATGTTAAAATCTTATTGAAGTCAAATATTAACCAAAAAGTCTGGCCTTTAAGTGCCTTGTGCTTAAGTAGAATAGGCCAATTCCAATGTAAAACTGAAGAAGATTGTGAAGCAAACCAATTACTTGATGGAAATATTAATTTATGCAAATTTACTAAACTTAAAATTAAGAAAAATCATTTAGAAATACTACCAAATACCAAAAACGTCTTAGTTGTCTTCGTAGACAGAGAAGAAATCAAGATCGTCCGTCCTGATCACGAAGAGACTCACAACCTACAAGGAGTTTTCGTAATCCAAACGAATTATCAAAACAATATGTTCCCAAAGATAGAAAAGACATCCACAAGCTCAGTGTTTACAAGTGCATTAAAATAGACCACTACTAATTGAGAATTTAACTTTATAACTTAAACTAGAAGATGTCCCCGTGTTTGCTCAAGGGCATGGACACTATATGTGTTCATCCCAATAGCTGCAGTGGTTTTAGGATTTAAATATTACCCCTATGGACTACTTTTCCACGGTATGCCGAATCTGAGGAGGCAAGAATAATCTGCGGCTACAACATAGCCCTATGTTATTATTTCTTCTATTAATTATTGATTAAGCCATTATTCCAATATTCATTATATTTTTTATTTATTTATTTAAACGTATCAACTTTAACAAAAACATCTTAGATAAGGAAAAAAACATAATTCATATATGCTACAAATTTCAAGAAAATAAATAACATAAATGGTTTCGTAATAATAAGAGATAAAATAACAAAATATTTTCAAGAGTAATTATAAATTATACATTTACATACTTAAGCAAAAAATACCTTTATGGTAAAATAAATCTAATAGCTGATTCGATTCAACACAATTATGGATGGCTAGATAGTGCAGCATAACAATTTTTGCAAAACATAGACATGGATGAGTTAAAAATATCAATACTACTAGGTAAAGTATTAAACAATCTCATGGCTCTACAAAGAGTGTTATTATATCCATAATTAGATGGAGGATGGAACTTCAACCTAAGAAGATTGCTATGCCTTCGCAAATGTGGTGGAAGAACGTTAAAATTTAAGTGAGCAAGCAATTCACTCCACTTTAAGAAACCATTAACTAGATTAAATAAAATGCACAAGTTAGCAACCAATCTACGAGTCTACGAGGGATGTTTAAAATTGTACAAAGATTTTATCTGGGTTGCCAATACCAGTACGATTCGAATACAGCCTCAAAAATGTGTGTTGAATTTTCTAAACTGCAGAAACATCACAACTGATGGTGACCTAACAGGAGCAGCATATTCATGTATCGGACGAACTAACATTAAGTATAAATGTCGTAAGGTATTAGGTGTAAAACTGAAAGAAAAACGATTAACTAAACTAAGCGTTTTGTTAGCTCTGCCCGCAAGTGAAGATATACGCTCCTTAAACATCAATTTTTGATCAAACAGAACACCTAAGTCTTTAACCAAATTTACAGATTTGACTGCGATGTTATTAATTTTATAACAATATGTAATATTGCGCTTCTTCCGAGAATAGGTAATTTTACTACATTTGTTCACATTAACATTTAGTCTATTGCTAATACACCATTGTTCTAGAGATGCTAGATCTTCCTGCAGAGCCTCACAATCACCTATATTCGAAATTGACTTAAATAATTTTACATCATCAGCATAAATAAGAAATTGAGAATTAAAATTTGAAGCAATATTGTTGACGAATATTAAAAATAATGAAGGCACACAGTACGAGCCTTGAGGGACACCCGATGTAACATTAATGCCATTGGAAATGTGGTTGTTAATTTTAACGAACTGTGTTCTGTTGCTGAGTCAATATCCATTTGGTTGATGCTTCATCTAATCCTATATTACATAATTTGGATACCAAAATTCCATGGTAGACGCGATCAAAAGCCTTGGAGAAGTCCGTGTAGACGCAATCTATTTGCATTCCTTCCCCGAAGACATTAAATATAGATGACTTGAACACAATTAACTTAGATAGAGTCAAACGTCCACTGCCGAACCTTTGCTGTTCCGGTATTATTATATTTTGAAAGAAAACCTTTAATTGTGATGCAATCAGACCATCAAATATTTTAGCAATTCATGACTATATTGATATGCCACGGTAATTTCTTATATTATCACGGTTACTAGTTTTAAATAGCGGAGTAATAAAACTTGATTTCCATAGCAGTGGAAATATTCCAGAACAAAGCGATTTTTAAAATAAAGTGGAAATAGGTACAGCAATTGTATAAATGCATCTGTTCACGAAATAGGATGGAATTCCGTCTGGTCTACAGCTAAGACTTTCTTTTAAATTATGTATAGCATTGAATACGTCCAATATTGATACAGACAAAGGATTAGATTTAAGAAAGTGGCATTGTGTATGTATAGCAGGAGTGATAGTAGCATCAACGTCTATATATACGTAAAAACAAAATCCTGCAAATAAATTGACAATATTCTCAGAATTTTCAGATATTTTCTCATCTAGAAACATAAGTTTGGGAAAACCATTAGTCTTGCGTGAGTCATTTACAAACGTCCAAAATCGTTTAGGGTTATACTTTGTTTTATTTAAATATGCAAATATGTTTTAATTATCAGCACTCAGAGTATGCTTATATTGAATATGAGCTAGTTTCTTTTCTCGAATTACATGAATTAGATCAGAAGTAAACCAAGGTGGATATTGGATACTTTTCATCTTCACTTTGGGAATATACATATCAATGGCTTGGAATATAATATCATACAATATAGATAATACCTTATTAGTGTCATCAAAACTAAGTATACTAGCCGAATCAATACTGTCAAGAAAGTTGTTTTTAGACGCGAAATCACCCCGTTTGAAATTGTATGTAGAATAATCATATTATAAATTTCTTTTAAATGCAAATGGCATAATAATGTCATATGGAATGTGAGGAATAGAACTATGGGAAATAGAATCATTGCTTATGTTTGTACATAAATAGGTAATATTAGAAAAAAGATGATTAAATATGGTATCGAGGTCTCTAGTGTAATTCCTTAAAATCCCACTACACGTTCTTAGCCCAATTGACAATATGCTTCTATCTAGACGCCTCTAAGTTAAAAAACGAAAAACCTATATTTACAAACAAGGTGTTCAAAAAATCCAATTTATTTGCGCCCTTTCCCAACATTTATAATTTCAATCTTCTTTAGCGTAATTGACTGAATTTTATATTTACGTGATCATATATAAGTTTAGAGATAACTTTTTTACACCAATTTCAAAAATGCATTCTCTTGGATCAAGTCGGAGTACCGATCTGTCGTAGTGCAGCTACACCATTTCTACACGGCAGACTTGTATTGTACATAAATATAAATTTTAATTTAATTATCATACTTGGTTAATCATCCAAACATCAATTGTAAATAGGAAAAATCAGGGAATTTGGCGCTTAAATGTAGGCTGATAAAAGGCTAAAACAATATACTTAGTTTATATCGTACTTTACCCTAATCATATCTAAATCCATAAAAAGTTATTAGGTCAATACTATTTAAATTCTAATCATTTTTGGCAGCTAAAACTGCTTTGTTTATATGAAGCGATCTTTTGTAGGATTGATAATGCAAATACTTAGAATACAAATTAATGGTCTCCTCTTCAATATAATCAAATTATCAACCCCTGCAAATCATTTTGTACACCGGCGTTAAATTTTTGCTTGTATACTATTATTTGACTGAATTAAATAAATGAATTTAGTTGTGAATCCTTCACGATTCTAAACTCTATAATTATATAAAGGTTAAGCGATATTATTATTTTAAATAATTGATACTTCTGATAAGCTTCCAAGTGCAAATTTAAAATTTTGAATAAGATTAGATGCGAAGAAATTCTAAAATAATATTTTTTCTGCTAAACCCTGAAGAAGGTTATACCCAAAATAAATGGTTGAGATCGGTAACCAGAATCACCCAGTATAAAAGATATATTTCATTTATAAGCAATATGATTTAGTTCAAATTTAAGATTTTAAATAAGATTAAAAGCGAAGAAATTCTAAAATAATAATTTTTATTTTTTTTTTAACCGAAATCACCCAGTATATATGAAATATTTCATTTGTAAAGAATATAATTTTTTGACATTCCAGAAAATATTTTCGATGTGATGATTTGATTGAATGTAATTGTTTGAGACATATTTTCTAAATATTAAAACACAATTACATCTGCATAATGACTTATAATTAAGTAATATTAACCTTAAAATAATGAAATGGTTACTTTACATACCTCTACATTCTAGGGCAATTGAATCGAATCTCGTTCCTGGTGGACATGCATAATCATTTGCTAAAAACAACGAGCAAAAGCAGTTATCTTTAGATAAAACACATTCATAAACACACAAACACACATATATGTGTGTGTGTTTGTATGTATGTATATATAAATTTAGAAAATCAAAATATTATTGTATTGTATTGTATATGAAAAATTTCATTCGTTCCAGTACTTAATTACAATTTATAATAAAATTGAAATATAATTAGAAATATAATCAGTAATTATACGGCAAGAGATTACCTGAAAATGTACCTGCAACGCACACCAAAATCACGGAAAAAATAATGAACTGCTTCATTTTACCTACTTTGCACGACTAGTTGCCACACACATTGTTGTGTGCTTTTTAAATGTTATTTTTATCCATTTTACTGTTAAATTCTTTGAACTCTATAACCCGCAGATTAAAACATGTTTCGCAATTTGGTCAATGTCGAAAGCCATTATTGAATTCAATTCAATGGGGAAAAGATAATTTTAAACAAGCAAATTAAGTGAACACTTTTACCGTACATGGCCTGTAATCACGATTATGTATGCTCCGGATTCTAGGCGTTAATCTATGACTCATTTTATAACAGTATTTACAATTACTAATAGTATTAATACAATAAATATTAAACTAAGTTGAAGGCCAAAAAATATAAATGGAACATAATTTTATAGGTACGTTACAAAGTGTAACGGTATGTGAAAAAATTTTACACTTTTCAAACAATTTCTTTCAATAAATTTTAATATAAGCAAGAGATCTCTTCGTTCCAAATAGGAATAATCATGAACTATAATACAGTTAACAATTAATTATCAAAAAACACTCAGTAATTATTATTATACATAATTTACATTTTTTAAACGTGAATTTTCGATTCGATGGAAAACTAGATTTTGCTTTTACTTGATAAACAAATATATATTTTTATGAGAAAACCGTACAAGATTTAAAATATTATAAAGAAACCAAAAAGTTATTAAATTAAATGGTGTTTTAAGTAGTATGCTTTTAGTTTTTATTGGATGAACCAATAATAAAATATTTTATTTTTAATGTAGTGGTACTGCTGTTTTTTATATTTATTGTCAACATAATAACTGAATTGCTGTGTTATAATATGACATTATTAGCAATAAATATCATTTAAAATCATTTAAATTAAATAAAGCATTAAATTATTATTCACAAAAGAAATAATATTTCTTTAAACTTAACCGTAAACATTTGGATATAGATATGTTGAGTTGAATCATCATATTTAGGCTCCAGCCATTTTCCCACATTAACGGGACACCATGTATATAAGAAACAAAATATACGTTTTGTAATTTCTTATCAATTACAGTTATTCGTGAACGTGTTGTTTATATGTAGAGAGCGGATTTCTGGCATTATGCTTATCCATAATATTAATAGCATCGAAAAAATTTCTAAATATCTATACGAATCTTGAAGAATGTGATTACTTAGCGCTAAGTTTTTTTGTGCTTTTTTGCTTATTTTGACTTTTTGTGCTTATTTTGACTTTTTGTGCTTATTTTGCTTTTTTTAGATTTTGATGCTTATTTATAGCATTTTATTAAACATTTAAAAAACATTTAATAAAAATTTCACGCTGATATTTAATTAATGACTTTTTGTGCTTATTTTTATGCTTTTTTTAGATTTTGATGCTTATTTATAGCATTTTATTAAACATTTAAAAAACATTTAATAAAAATTTCACGCTGATATTAAATTAATGTGCTAACATAGAGAATTTTCGTAAAAATCTGTATCCCATCATTTATAATTTATATTTGTATTACATATTTTCTTCGTCTTTTGACAACATAATTGTTTAAAATCTTCATAATATGATACAATAATTATAATGAATTTTATTATTAATAAATATTACTATAAATTACCATTTTACAATGGATTAGTTTATAAATAAGTAGATATAATAGACAGTCTTATTATTCAGATAATACAGACGAACGCTTCATAGGAATCACACCTATGATATTCCGCATGTAAACGTCGTTAAACTAGGCTCAAACAGGGGCCCCAGGAAGTATTAAATGTAAACAGAATTAAGTGATAGCTAATAATCAGGTGTTCTACAACCGTATTAATTTTCTACTCTCGGCAAAAATGCGGATGGGACGACTGGGGAATATTTATCGTTTTTGTTAATTTTCATATTCAAACTCGCATTCATAGACCGTACTATTGAATTGACATTCCAAAAACTTTGCTTATTTATAAAAAATTACTATATGCGTGAATCATATTAACCTGGGGAATCACAGATAAATTATATTATATAATTCACATGTATATTTAACCCATAACGCAAAGGTGAAAAGAATTAACAAGTGAAAATAATACATTATTTTGTAAGGCATGTTTAAAAATAGTAAGTTTTATTACATTAAAACATGTTATAACAACACTACATCAAGAACGTTTGAAAAAGTTCAAAGCTGAATAAAAAAAACAGCATAATTTCACAATCTTTAGCATCACCTTCAACAAACGATGGACAATTTAAATTTAAATTTGTGCAAAATGCTTTTACATTCGAATATCCCTTTAAGAAAATTACAAAATAATGCATTTAAATCTTTCTTGGGAAAATATTGTAAAATGCGCATTCCTGAGAAAAAATTATGTAGCTCTTGCGTACTATGAAACCATACAAAAATTAAATATCTTATTAACAATAATTATATGTGGTTTGGTGTGGATGAAACCATAGACGCTTGTTTAATTTAATAATTGGAGTATAACATAAAGACATCCAACCAATAGTATTTTGATATATACAAAAGAATTGAAGAAAACTGATAGTTACAAAATTTTACTAATAATGCATTTTGTGCATTGTACAAGTTTAGCACATGGATAGAAACGAATTTCTGAAACTATGAGAATAAAATTCCATTTGTAGATTTAATTAAATATGGAAAAATAGTTCTTATATTCTTCTGTGAGTGCAATTATTCAAGGAGTCAATACCTGATATCTCACTGCCCCATAAACCAGTGCTAACAAAATGGGGAACTTAGCTATATGCTACAATGTACTTTACAAACAATTTTAAAGAATTTAATAAGGTTATATACAACTTTCCCAAAACGACAAGCAAATCAGATAATAACTGTCAATCAGTTCTTAAGAAACAAGAGCTTCCTTCAAAACAATTTAGTTATAAAAAATCGCGTTTAAATTTTGTGAGCAACACAATAAAATCTTTATAAAAACAGATTCAATTTAGAAAATACCTGGACGCATTGGCCAAGAAATAAAAATAATATCGAAAGAAGTATTCGGTGAAAATGAAGGATTTTTAATATTAAATAAATTAAACTTGATTTTGAATGGCAATTTTCAAATGGATCCAGCTATAATTTAAAATAGAGAAGAGAAGCTTTTCCACTTTAAAAAATTTATTGAGCGTCAGAAGTAATAATTTTTACAATTAAACCCCTAGAACAACATTTAATGATCTACTGTTTTCATGAATAGATTTTAGTTATTTTGAAATATTGTATATTGAATACAAAATTACAATTTAATTTTTAAATACTTACATAATATTATATATTGCGTAAAGAAAGTATGTTTATTTTAGTTTTAAGCAGAATTTCTATGTAAAACATGTTGATAAACGTGTAACATATTAAGAAAATATAGTTATCTTTAGTGCTTTTTTTCGTGTTTTTATGCTTTTTTTACCGTTTTTATGCTTTTTTAATGCTCTTTTTCTCTAAATTTTGTGCCTTTTTAAGTGCTTTTTTTCACATTTTTTAAGCTTTTTTATCCGCTCTCTATTTATATGTAATAATAATAATAATAATAATGATTTATTTCTCAACAGATACAACATGCATTAATAGAGAAATATAAATATATATGTTTAACATAGTACACAAAAAATTTAAAAAGTTAAAACCTTATAAAATACAAACAATAAAAATCTAGTAATATAAAACTATGAATAAAAAGGCAAATACAAGTAACTTAGTTTATGGGCAACAATATAGAAAACATTTTAATTACAGTTTAGTGTACGTGTCTTAATCTCTAATAAAGAGGTATTAAATATGGCCAAATCCGAAAAACTGTTGCAGTTCCTTACCATAATGAAAATAGGCGAATATGGCATTTAACCTCGGAACCTGGAAGTTTAGTTGCGCGAGTAAATTATTGTCATTAACTTGATTATGAATCAAGTTGTAGAGGAATATGAGAGATCCCAATTTTCTACGCATTTCTAGTGAGTAAATTCCGAAAGCAACAGATTATAATCAAAATTTTGGACCGGATATTCTTTGTATTTTTTTTAAATAAAGAAGCTTTAGAAATTTTTGCTCAATGTAACAAGAATGGAAAGGCGACCATAAAATAGAACAATATTCTAATTTAGATCTAATGAAAGCGTAAAATATTTGACCTAAAGTGGCACTGTTTTTGAAATCTTTGGAGTTTCTTATGATAAACCCTAACATTTTATAGCTATTACTACAAATTTCATTAATATGAGCTTCGAAAGTTAATTTATTATCTAGCAAGACACCCAAATCGTTGACCACATTACAGTGAGAGAGCAGATGACTGTCAATAGAGTAGATGTATAATATGGCATTCTCATTTCGGTTAAACGTAATATGTGTACATTTGCTAAGATTCAGTTGCAGATAATAAACGCACCAGGCATCAATTGTCTGCAAGTCTCTTATTAACATTAGGCAATCATCCTACAATTTAATTTCAGAGTATAATTTTATGTCGTCAGCATATAATAGTATTTTAGAATTAATATTCGAAATAATATCATTGATGAAGCATATGAAAATTAAAGGCTCCACTTTAGACCCCTGAGGCACACCGCTAGAAGCAACAAATTTAGGGGACATAAAACCATTATGTTTGAGTGCGATTAGTTAAATATGACTCAATAAGGGAACATAATATTAGGAGAAAACCTAAGGTCAGATAGGTTCATAATTACAAGACTCTGGCTAATGCTATCGAATGCTTTTTTTAAAGTCTAAGTATATTGCATCTACTTGTCCACGCCGATCAAGAACATGTGATTTGAATTGTGTGAAATTTAAAAGGTTGGTACTCGTCGATCGGTTTTTAACGAACCCGTGTTGATGCGGTGCAATATAATTAGAAATATGCTGATAGATTTTCTTTGATATAATGCTTTCAAATAATTTAGGAAAAAAATTTTTCAAGGCGATAGACATGTAATTTGTCACCTTGTTTTTACCTCTATATTTAAAAACTGGACATATGCGAGCTAGTTTCCAAATGTTGGGAAATTATGCAGTTGTTAGAACTAAATTGAAAATGTGTTTTAATGGAGTAACAAGACACGGTATACAATCTTTTACAAAGAAAGAGGGTATTCCATCGGGGCCGCACGTAAAACTCGGTTTTAAATTCTTACCAGCTTCAATGATCTCCTTTTCAGATAAATGTTTAATTAGTATGTTAGAATTACTACACGAAGAAATCCTAGTATTAGTTCTTGGGGCTAAAACAGGCCTGAAGACACTCTTGAAAAAGTCAGCAAAACTATTCACAATAATAAAATATATAAGTCCTTTACGTTGTAGATAATTCACTAATAAATAGAAAAAACACGAAAATATATTCGTAAAATCTACAACAAATGAGTCTTATTAAGACTACAAGAACAAATCACTTTTGAAACAACTACTTCTCTAGCTAATACTTCGACAGACATTGAATAATACAAAAGTAATTTGCGTGTTACAAAATAGCAAGGCTATCAAAGCAACACTAGTTTGAACGTATTTCTTTCTGTAAAATGAACTAAAAATGATTGAATGTACGTTAAAATAGTGTGTGAGTGACTATACTATGGTAATTTGGAAAAAGAAATGAATTTAGGTTGTTGTAATTAAAAATAAATTAGCAAAAGCAATTAAATAATTCAATACCCAATTTTATAACCATCTGTAGACACGTGTTTCGATATTTCAATCTCTTCAGTACAGCTTTATTATAAAATTGATTTTAAACATAAATAAAAACGTTTACTAAAATAAATATAATGAAAAATAAATAACTTACTCAGATATGCACGGCAACTGACACAATAATGAAATATAATCGACTGAAGGTCTTATTTATACCTGCATGGATTACTGAATTCTACGGAAATAATTACGTTCGGGATTAAGGAAAATACCCAATTAGAGCATAATTTAATAATAAAATATATAAGTCCTTTACGTTGTAGATAATTCACTAATAAATAGAAAAAACACGAAAATATATTCGTAAAATCTACAACAAATGAGTCTTATTAAGACTACAAGAACAAATCACTTTTGAAACAACTACTTCTCTAAGACATTATTCAATGTCTGTCGAAGTATTAGCTAGAGATGTAGTTGTTTCAAAAGTGATTTGTTCTTGTAGTCTTAATAAGACTCATTTGTTGTAGATTTTACGAATATATTTTCGTGTTTTTTCTATTTATTAGTGAATTATCTACAACGTAAAGGACTTATATATTTTATTATTAAATTATGCTCTAATTGGGTATTTTCCTTAATCCCGAACGTAATTATTTCCGTAGAATTCTCTCTACTCACGCGTCTACCGTATACCCTCCAAAAACCAAACTGAACGTGAGACAAGCCTCCGTTGGCATCAAAACTAACTGGTGAGTTAGTTCCTCAATAGCTTTTTCAGTAACGGTCCTGCTTTTTTTTCATATAAATGAGATATAATGCCATATATTTGTTAGAGATTTTGCCTTTCTATGGCAACATAACCAGCATTAACAGTCATTATATAACCCTAAGTGGGGGTTGGGGTAAACTTTACGTTAGAGAACCCGTGCCCTGTGCTTTTTAGATGGAAGCGCCTGAACCACCGCAGTAAAAATACCCCCATAACCCCACGTTACTGGGGAGAATGTTTCTTACATTGACCAGATCTTTGGTTCTAAAAAGGCTTTATTAAGTTCCGCATGAACCATCTTCCTTAAGTAGATTCTGCTCTACCATTTATTTACACTCAAGCTTCCCTTTTCCTGCACCTAAAGATTAGGTTTCTTTGATGCCTTTCTCAGCTTCTTCCCTTTCCCCAGCTTTTCGCAAGTTTGACACCATTTATTAGTCGTACTGTACTAAGGAACGAGAATAGAATTAGCCTCCTGCATCTCTTATTTGATGTGGCGATGATCTTTCATTGACTCCATGGCCTTCTCAAGCTTCCATTTCATGAGTCTGTTCATTAATATCGAGGAAATAATGCCAAGATCCCGTATTGATGTTGAAATTTAAAAACCAGTACCTCCCACATTGGCGGCTCCTAAATTAAGCGACCATAAAATAAACTAAAAGCTTAACTTATTATCGTAGAGCAAAGACCCTCTTTTTCTGTAAATCTCTTTAGGCAGAGTCAAAGTTTTTATGCTTTTCTAGCAATTATTCGACGTGTTCTTCTAGATTTTGTGATCTATAAAAGCTTATGTTTTTTCTTAAAAATATTTATAAAAATGATCCGTCGACATCTTTTATTGGTTAAAATCTTTTGCACATCATTCAGGACAATGTACACGCGAACTGTAGTTTTTTCGTAAGAGAATGATATTTTTTGGGCTTTTAATTCACATTTTAACGTCAGAACACTACTTAAAATTTCTTCATTTATTTATAAAATATGTTCTCTCTAACCCTTATATCGTTGATGTAAAATAGTTAGATTTAACAGAATAAAACTATTAGTAATATCGCATTTAAGACTTTTAAATGTCATATATTCATTATATAATAAAAATTAGGTGCAATTGCAATTGCCTTCGGTAAACAATATCCTCGCTTAGTTATCGGGAGTCAAATTGACTTTCCAGTATCTGCTTCTTAATGTGGTATGCTATCAATATTACAGAGAAAAATATTGTTACAAAAATAATTGTATTTAATATCTAATTAATAATATATGATGTTGATTAATGAGTTACGTGGAGATATAATAATATTAAATAAAATAACTTTCTCCACAGTTTATATTTATTAGGCTAAATGTACATTTCGTTTACAATGTAAACGTAATCAATAGTACAAGAACGACCGTTATCGAAAATTGCGGCTTATTTTAATTAGGCGGTAATCATCTAATGGGATGGGACTTTTTGGGAGTTTCCCACGTTTACCGTTTGATGTATTTTTTGTTCTAATTATTCCTAATAATACATTGTTAAGGAGGCTTAAGTCGAAATATAGCAATTGCGGTTCAAATTTCTTCAACTCTATTGCTTCTAACATGTTTAAGTTTGTACTTGTTGAGTGTTTTAATAAGTTGACATTATTAATTGTAAATTTATGTCCGGTTTTAATTGAATGATCCGCAATTGCTGGTTTTTCCTCGTTAAACGATTTTAAATGTACAGTACCTTGTATTAATATTTTTGTCCTATATATGTATATTGTATTACAATTAAAGCCACCTACTGAATAAATACCCGATTTTAGTAGATCATTAGTTTTATTAAACGTGTTTCCTGGGTTGCCTTTTAATTTTGAATTGGTGTAGTTAGCGGTGATCCGACTAGTTTCGATTTTTACATCATTATCTAGGAATGGTACAAAAGGTAAAATATTTTTGCTTAAATACTAAAATTTATACATTCATTTAATGAGAGCGGTCATAATTGGGGAACTCGTTTACGAGGTGTTTTCCCCGTTTTAGCGCTTTATTAATTTCTAATCCCTCTCGGAGATTTAGATTACGGCTTTTGTTACCTGCAAGCAAAATCTTAAAATTATTTTCTTCGAAGAAGTGGTTATGTGCGATGCAATGTTTGGCGAAACCGGTGGTGGCTTTATTGTCTAATATGACTTTTCTGTGTTCTTGTAATCTTATACTGAAAGTTCTTCCGGTTTGGCCAACATATGTGGCATCGCATTCATCACATTGGATCTCATATATGCCGCATTTGTTGGATTTATCTATTATTTTTTTGTTATTTATTAAGAGTTTGTTATTAGATAGATCATTAACATATTTTAATTTAATCCAGTTTTCGTTTTTTTGTTCATATTGTGGTATATAAAAATATCTTAATAGTTGTGTCTGTTTTTTCTTGTATAGTAGTTTATCTATTATTTTTGTATTGTAGCCATTATTCCTGGCTATTGTTTTTATGATTGATAATTCTTTATAATAATTTTCTTTATTTTGAGGGATATTAATTAATCTATGGAGGTATGCATTAAAAGTACTAAATTTAATTTGATTGAGGTGATTCGAATCTACTGGAATGATGGTATCGGTAAAAGTTTATTTTCTATATATTTTAAACTGTAATTTATTATTTAATTTAGCTATGGTTAAATCTAAGGAGTTGAGGGAATTGTTGTTTTCTATTTCTGAAGTGAATTGAATGTTGTTGTTAATTGAATTTAAGAAATTTTCAAATATATTTAGTTGTCTAGATGTCCCCGTCCAAATGCAGAATATGTCATCTACATATCTTGTCCAGTAATGGATATGTTTTGACTCACTTTTATTTAAAAGATTATTTTGAAATTCTGACATAAAAATTTCAGAAAGTAATGGTGAAAGTGGGGAGCCCATTGGTAGACCGTCAGTTTGCGTATAAATAGTATCATTAAATTCGAAATAATTTTGTTTAAGGCAGAGGTGAATTAGTTCTTTGATTTCTTTTTTATTTATTTCTGGCTTATCAGAATTGTTGATATGTTATTCTAAAATAATGTTTAGTTCTTTTACTGGGATTGATGTGAATTTTGCATTTGGAGAGATGACGAGAGATTTTAATTTGTTGACTAGGTCTATAGAACTTTTAATTGAATACGGCGATTTGAAGTTAATGAAGGTTGGAAGTATTTTATTTATAAATTTACATAGGTTATATGCTGGGGCATGTATGTATGAATTTACTATTCTTATTGGAAAATCATCTTTATGAAGTTTTGGTAGTCCATATAAGATCGGTGCTTTAGGATTCATTTTTATAAGTGTAAGATTTAATTGATTGTTTTAGTTCTAATTGGAATTTGTTAGTTGGATCTCTTGGTAAAATTTTGAATCTATCTGATTGTATTTGAGCTTCTGTTTTTCTAATATAATCTGATCTATGTAAAATCGTGACCGTATTAACCTTGTCTGCTTTTGTGAGAATTAAATTATTATTTATAAGTTTTTGTTTGATGTTTTTTATTATTTTCAATTCTGACTGTTTTACATTCTTTATTTTATATTTAGATTTTTGAAATTAATTTAGCAATATTATGTTTTGTTAATGATCTATCATTTTCTGAAGATAACTTATAACATATGATTTCTGCGTCTATACCTAGTGTTTCAATTATATTATTGGATTATATTTTAAGCCTTTTTCTAGTAATAAGGATTCTCTTGGTTCAAAATAAACATTTGATAGATTTACTACTCTGGAATAGAATTTAACATTATTAGTCTCACCCATGTTGTTTATATCTGGCGTGTCCTTTATTTCCGTCTGGTTTGATTTCTTCTCCCGTAGATATTTCAATTTCTTTGATTGTCTCTGGAACTGCTCGAACGCGGTGTGCCTGGCTTCTTCTCTGAACATGGTGTCGATTGTATTGAACTCTGCTGGATGTAGGTGCACCGTTAATCGATGCCACATATGTTGGCCAAACCGGAAGAACTTTCAGTATAAGATTAAAAGAACACAGAAAAGCCTTATTAGACAATAAAGCCACCACCGGTTTCGCCAAGCATTGCATCGCACATAACCACTTCTTCGAAGAAAATAATTTTAAGATTTTGCATGCAGGTAACAAGAGCCGTAATCTAAATCTCCGAGAGGGATTAGAAATTAACAAAGCGCTAAAACGGGGAAAACACCTCGTAAACGAAAACGATGAAATCTGGAGTTCCCCAATTATGACAGCTCTCATTACCTGAATGTTAAATTTTAGTATTTAAGGAAAAATATTTTACCTTCTGTACCATTCCTAGATAATGATGTAAAAATCGAAACTAGTCGGAATAAATCCTAAAATTTGTGAAACCAACCAAGTGCCTTTCTATAAATAACCCTTAATATTAAAAATGTTTCACCAAGTGATAAACGAGAACCAAATTCAACAATTATTGATAGTCTTGATGTTGCAATTGTTTTAATGAATTTTAGTTCTTTTCTTCTATTTTCTTTTGTTAATGGTTTGGTTAACGCTCTGAGAATCACCTATTGAATGTTGGCATTTTTTGTTTAAAAGGTGAGCAAGAGTCCATGTGGATGTAATTAAACATTTGTATTGGTTTTCGGTAAATATTGAAATTTAGGTTGTTATTAATTTTGTAAATTAATAACATATTAATATGTATCGTCGTGTTCACGTGAAAAAAGTCAAATAATATAGGGCATACAATGACATACGTATAGGAAATATATTAGTCCGATTATAATAATATTTATAATAATAAACGTCTTTACTTGTTCAAAAAAAAAAAATAGAATTTATTCATATGAAATGAAATGGTTTTTCATGAACTTATAACATTTATTCCGTTCCTTGGGAAGGTTACAGAGGATTCCTTTCGGATAATAATTGCCAGAACTGGGCTATATTTATCTTCCCCTACTAAAATATCATCGCTTAGACCGACTGTACAGTTAACATTTTCGGAAACGATTACCGTGTCAAGAATTCTATTACTTTTATTAATTACTAGATTAAGCTTTTGTAAAGAGTTGATAAAGGAAAAACATATGTAAGAACAGGGTTATAAAATTACAAGAGCTTTTCGGCCTTAGATAGTTATTGTAATTAGTTAAATTTAAATTTCCTACCAGTATTACATTTACCAAGTTAAAATTATGCTCAATATATTCATAGAAAATATTATAGATTTCCAGAGACGTATCTGGCGAAATATAAGTACAAATTATTGACATTTTTCATTTAAATATTATAACTCCTAGAGCTACTATCGATGTTGGGAATACAATGGGATGTTACGTTTTGTTTTAAAGCTATTAGAACACCTCCACATTCCATTGCATTTTGATAGTAAATGTTTATTGACTGTTGGAAGTTATTAGTTTCCCAGTTTTACAATTTTTGGAACTCCATGAACATATTTTTCTACTGATTCTAGGTCTCCTGCGTTATTGAGGAGATTAAAATCCTCACGCAATTATTTCAAGTACAACTGCTGCGCGGGTGTCTGTTCAGATCGAATTTTAACATTCCCATTTAATAGTTTATTTTTCTTAAAAATTTGTTTCGCAACGTTTTCGTCTGCAAAAGTCACTTTAATGAGACGGGGCCTATTTAATATTTTTCCAATTCTGAATAATTTTATATATAAAACATAAACGGTCCTTAGCAGATTTTTATCTGCTTTGTTATCTTCTTAAGCATGGTTTGAGCTAGTTGCTAGAAAGTTATACATAATAATATTTTTAGATCGATTTTTTTGTTCTTCAACTTTGTGAGCTCTTGAATATTGGTTAATAACAATTAGCTAGACTACTGATATTGTCTATGACTGCATAGAAACTCATTTTGTAAGGTAATATTATAATAAACATAAATTAAACATATCTGAAAATATGAAACGTTGAAAGTTATATAAGTGCAAAGTGTTATTGAATAAAACACGATAACTTTGTTTGTATAACTTGAAAACTTTTTATTGTGACTAGTTTCGACAAATTTAGCTTGTCATTATCAAACACATAGTAATTTAAATACGGTTACAACAGGTATATATACAAATACGAAAAAGAGGGATTACAAAACAGCTTTGAAGATGGTACATGTGTACATGAGGTCGATCTGGTCGTTAATTAAGGGAATTCCCGGATTAAACCGGGCTTTATGTATTTCCAGCGATTCTAATAAATCCATTTTACGTCCTTTTTCTGCGAAATGTAGAACCGAAAGTACATCTTTGGAAAACGAATGTCTTTTGTCAATAATGTGTTTCGCGAATGTTGATTTTTCCGGTTGATTGAGGCGAAAAGAGCGTAGATGTTCGTGGAGCCTAGTTTTTAATTTTCGACCAGACTGGCTTATGTACAGTCCCTTACAAGTATCACATTTCAGGCTATATATTCCTGATTTTCAAACTATAGCCTCAAATGTGATACTTGTAAGGGACTGTACATAGGCCAGTCTGATGCTACACAAAGTACATTATGGTCACTGAAGTCTATAGTAACTTAAGTGACCATAATGTACTTTGTGTAGCATCAGAGCTGCCAAATTATAAAACACGCGAAAAGGCACACAAGTATGTAAGAATATTTTCTAATGCAAATATTGATAACTTCATTACAATTTTAAGCAATACTAACTGGGAACAGGAAGTTTATAATGAATCAGATCCAATGACAAAATTTACTCAAACAGTTAAAAGTGCAATGGACTCGGCGTTTCCAATTAAAAGAAAGCAAATTTTTAAAAGAAAACCGTGGATAACAAAGTGAATTAAAGTATCAAGTGAAAATAAAAGAAATTTGTACATATTATCTAAACAAACAAATAATAGTGTTTTGCTAAATCATTATAACAATTACAAATTAATTTTTAATCAAGTGATAAAAGAGGCTAAAAAAATGTACAATAGTAATTTAATAAATAAATCAAACAACAAGATAAAAACTGCTTGGAGCATAGTAAAAACTACTACGAATAAAATAAAGAAGACAGAAAATATTATATTGATAATGATAAAATTACCGATCCTAAAAGTATAGCCAACTTGTTCAACAATCATTACGTTAATACACCTTATAAACTACGAGAAACTATACCAAAAGTTATCATTAAACCGGACAATTCTATACCTTTCTTTAATAAATCAATGTTTCTAAAACCATTTAATAAAGACGATATCAAACAAATTATATCTCAATTAAAACATTCTTCTGCTACTGGAACAGATGAAATATCAATAAAAGTATTAAAGTTGGGCATAGACTACTTATCTGAACCCCTGGCCACAATTATTAATTATTATTTTAGCAACGGAAGTTTTCCAAATTGTTTAAAGATTTTGGAGATTATACCTTTGTATAAAAAATAGGAAAAAACACTAATTAAAAACTATAGATCAATCGGTTTATTAAATTGTGTCTCGAAAATTGTTAAAACTTGCCTAAAAAATCAAATAACTTACTTTTTTGAGAACAACACTTTATTTAGTTCTTCGCAGCATGGATTCAGAAAATCTAAATCTACAATTACTGCCGTTGAATCCATGTTACATGTCATACACGAACAAATTCATAATAGTAATTTTATAGCAAGTCTTAATTACGACCTTACAATGGCTTTTGATATGGTAGACCACGAAATATTATTAAATAAATTAGAGCGTTATGGTATCCGAGGTTCTGTTTTAAATATTTTTAAGGATTATTTGAAAGATCGTCCCCAATTAGTAAAAATTCGCAGAATTTTAAAACATGCAGCTGGTCATTATAAATCAGAAATATTAGTTAAAAACATCGGTATTCCGCAGGGATCAATTTTAGGGCCCATTTTGTTGATCATTTATATAAACGACCTACTCAAATGTATAAACTATCCAGTTTTTATGTATGCCGATGACACAAGTGTGTGCGTATATGGATCAAACAAAAATGAATTGTTAAATAACATCGAGCAAGTCAATAATCAAATTATCTCTTGGTTCAATTCAAATATGCTACTCGCAAATGCATCCAAAACGAATATAATAGTTTTTAAAAGTATGCGGTTAGATAATATTGAATCAATTGTAATTAAAGGTAAAACCATAGAATTACGTACAAGTTGCAAATTCTTGAGAATTTTTCTGTATAATTGTTTGTCGTGGACAGAACATTACACTTATATAAAAAGTAAACTTAACTCTGCGACTTATATAATTAGGCAAATTCGAGATTCCTTAAAACTTTCAACCCTTAGAGATGTATACTTTGCGTATTTTTATTCTATAATTGCTTATGGACTATTGTACTGGGACAATCCAGCAATTATAAAAGAATTGCTTTTAATCCAAAAGACAATAATTCGCGCTATGTTAAAACTCAATAAACAAGAATCATGTCGAGAATATTTTAAGAGGTTAAATATACTTACTGTTATTAATTTTTACACTCTGCAGGCAAGTGTTTTTGTCCACTGTAATAAAAATCAATATAATATGGGGTCAAATGTGCATCACCATAACACTAGACAAAGTTCAACATTTGTTCATAAAAACCAACTCTATACAAAATCACATTTATACCATGCCCCCAGAATTTATAATAAGCTTCCTGGCGATATTAAACAACACCAAACTAAAAAATAATTTATAGGGGCAATAAAAATATTTTTACATAGCAATACTTTTTATAGCTTAGATGAATTTTATTGTAATTAAAGTTTTTAAATGTTACATGCTTAAATTAATATATGTATTTTAAACTGTTTATAGTTTTCTAGTTTTAGTATTTTAATAACATACTCTTTATATTATAAGGTTTAATTAATATGTATTTATATATTTGTAAATAGTGACCTGTGTAAACACTAATGTACACTACACTCATAACAACAAACAATAAACAATAAATATATATATAACATTGTTGTATTATTAAGAAGGTATTACTCTTTATTTATTAATAAATTTATCTATACAAATAATTATTAATATATACTAAATATGTTGTGTGTGTTACCTGCTTACAATAGTTTATTATCATGTGATGGTTATAATTTTTATTAATATTTGTATCATTGTTGAAAATAATGTTAGTTCGACTAACTTTTTTATTTCGGATTAGGGCTTTCTAGCTCCCGTTCACTTAATATGCAGATTATCCATTGTATGCTAAAAGAATAAATGTTTAATATATTATTGATTTTATGACTTTTTTCTATACCTGGATAACAAGCACCTGATAAATTTACATGTCCTGGAGGGCAAGATGGATCTGAAACAAATAAAAATATTATTTTACTCTCCTAGACTACGAAACAAATTACTTATTGACTAACTAATACCTTGATAGATATTGAATTATACAAATGTTATTTGCTCGGAACAAATAACACGTGATAGAGACCTGACTGTTTTATTTTATTACTTGATAATGTCAATGTATACTCAAACTTGGTACTTGCTTCAAGTTGTAAAATATATGATTGTCTTGAAAGGCGTGTCGGTTGGATTTATATTACTCTTTTTATATTGAAGAAAAAAACATGTTTCTTCTGTCTGAATTAAATAATTTTCTAATAGGCTAAAGAAAGCAACGTATAAAAGTTGCAAACAATGAGTATTGTATCCAGGTAACTCTAATAATCTCGAGCGAAACAACATGCATCCCAGTTTCTGATATTCATGTAAAGCAATCTAGTAAAAACGAACTTTCTTGTCATTGGTATAATTGACGTGATGTTTAAGTGTTTCAGTAAAAAAACAAATAACTCAAAATTTATGTTTCCGGTATCTAAAATAGTAACAATGCTTGTTGTCGATGCTTCAATTTATAACTGATTGTAGATTATCTTTCGTTTAACAATTATCATTGGAAAGATATAAACCAAACGGCTCTGACCACGCTTACCATATGTTAGTTTTATTAACCCAGTCATCATACCAAAATTACCAAATTTACATTGTGCATTGTTTTTTGTATAGTGGAGAATTGCGATTTATTGACTTTAAACGTAGTGTTAGCAGTAAATTTGTTTTTACAACTTTCTAAAATATATCAAACAAATAACAAATGTTCTCTCGATTAAATCTTTTTGACTTTGCTTTACTCGCTTACGAATGGACATTTGCGAATTTTGCGTCATAAAAGCATAAAATCATGTTTTATTGTAGTTCTCTTGTTTTTGTTGAAAGCGTGTTGCTATAAGTATGTTTCAACTACATCAAAGGCAATTTTTTTTAATAGTCAATCCAATTTTCATCCAAACATTTATCAAATTGCAGAATCTTCATTTGAAATTTTCCATGAGCGTGTCTTTTAATAGTTGCGTTAGGAACGAAAAATACGGCTGCATTTGTTCAGCTAACCGTCCTTATTTTTATAAGCGCGAACAGGCAAAAAAATGCTTTCAGACCAACGCCCGTAAAATCTTTTTATAGACCCTTAAAACGACAGTCAAAATAAATCGAAAATGATTGACGAAGGAAAACGCAATGTTTTTTTTAGCATGGGCAAATTTAAGTTTATTTTGTATACAAACCAACTTTTACTTTCACTTGTTGTATTTCATACAACTGTAGAAATACAAATCTTCTATCCTATGCAATAATAATTAAACCGACTACTTACTATTCTACTCTTTCAATAAGATTTTTTTACAACGGCTTGCTTGCGAACACTAAATTCCAACTGTTTGCTTTGGTTTGTACAGAGGCTACTTAAATTTAAGAAACTTTGTGGCTTATAGTCAGAATAAATAATCTTATAACTTTTTTAGTTACAATAGTGGGCCTAACTAAACTTATATTATCTGATTTTAAAATAAGACACTTGTTTGGTTTCATATTGGTATATTCAGTTTCCTGACACGTGTTTCTGCCAATGACGACCTTTCTCAAAGGAATTACAAAATTAACTGATATGAAACGAAACAAGTATCTTATTTCAGAATCAGATAATATTCTATTTTCGTTTCATCAAGATTACAGTGAGCAAAGTATTTACCGTACTAAACTATCTGCTCACGATAAAACTCCTGTGAATAAACAAGTAAAATTTATTTCCAAATATTAGGGGTTTGAAATTCAAATTTCCATTAGATAATAATTTAATTATTGTTTAATCTGTATGTATATGTACGTTTGGTACTTTTAATATTATATTTTTTCAATAATTACATTATAAAAGTGATGCTTAATTTGATAGTAATTTCAACAGTTTGTTTAAACTTCAATGTGAATTTATGTAAATTTAGTATTATTCTTAATTTTATCACTATAAATATTAAATTTAATTATTTGCTTCTTTATAGTAAATTTATATTATATGTGACATCACACTTACTTGGTCTGCAAAATCCATTCAGATAACTGTATCCATATGGGCAAGGTACATGAGTATTATATATGGGCACACAAGTTCCTAAATAACTATAAAAGCCTGGTGGACATACTACCACTAAAATAATAAACAATTAACAAAATTAATAGTTTAGCCTTATCATTAACAAAAAAATAAAAATGTTACCTGGCGTGTCAGGTACACAATTTCCAGAATCATCATCATATCGCATTCCATTTGGACAAGTAGGGATCACAACTGTCCTATAAACATTATCTACACAAGATAAAAAGTAACATCAACATTAGTATTATTTATATTATATTTTCTGTTGTTTTCTTTTGGTGATTTATAGCAATAATTAATTGTTTGTTAGTAGTTTAGCCGTTAGCCTGAACGGACTTACCTGAATCGGACACACGAAAAGTCAAAGAACTCGAGAAATAGGCAGATCCTGAAAAGTGCAGATTTTGAAACGATGTAAAAAAACGGTTGAAAAATGTACAAAACAAATGTGTAGTGAAATTGTTAAACTAAAAGTGAAATAAGTGAATTGAAAAAAGATATTAAAAATTTAACCTCTGGTGAAATAAAGGAAGATAGAACCACATTCGAAAAAAAAAAACATTGAGACCACCTATTGACAAATGAAAGTATACTTGAAAAAAAGGAGTAAGCAAATATGCACATTATCACGTATGCAAACTGGACCAGAAGAATATTCTTCTTTTAAAATATCAATCCCACCGGAAAAATCCAAAGAATTATTGAATCCAAACTTATGGCCGAAAAATGTATATATCGATAACTTTTTATTTCGTCTGAAGAGCAGACAAAACCTGGACATCCCAATAAATGAAACAATGATTCAAAGTTAACACTCGTTCATCAAAATGTACAATCAATTGGAAACTGTAAATATATTCTGAGCGATTCGTTAAACAAAATCAAATGCAATGTCTTATGCATAACGAAACACTGGAAAAACAAGGAACAGCTACAGACTATAACCATGGAAATTCTTGTACTATCAGCAAATTACTGCCGAAATTATAATCAACATGGTGGAATTGCGATCTACACTCATAAGGAATTGGATACTAACGAATTATGCCAAGTAACTAATATTAGTAATCCTTATATTTTCGAATGTACTCCCATTAATATTCAAAATAATTCAAATAGCTGCTTCGTTGTTGTAATTTATAAACCCCCGATTGCCTGTATAGAAGACTTTTTTTGCAAAACAACTTTTAATTTTAGTATTCAATAAATATAAATTAACTGTCATTGCGGGTGATTTAAATATAAACCACTTAAGTGGTACACCACAAACACAAAGACTTATACAATTATTTAGCAGTTATGGATTTAGCCCAATGTTTAATGAACCAGCTAGAATCACTGATTCATCACAAACCTGCATTGATAATGTATTTACTAATAGAGTAGACTTATGTACTGGCAATATTATAAATATGCACGTATCAGATCATTTAGGTCAAAAAATAGATATATCTTTCGAAAAAAAGCCCAAAACCAGAAAATGTACAAACATTTCAATAATGAAAATTTGCAAACATTCAGATGTGCTTTGCAAAATAGTGATTGAAAATACCTTTATGACCTACTCAATTGAAATGTAAATGCACATTGTTTTAGCAACATTTTTTAGCATTGATTTTAACAGTTGCTATCTTCAAAAATCAATTAACAAAAAAATAATTCAATAAAATTCACTCCTACAGAAGAAATATTAAAATGCAAACATGACTTAGATATACTTTTTGTAATATCTCGCCATGGCAATTCATTCTTAAACTAATACAATGTAACTGAAAAACAATATAATAGATTATTAAATAAGCAATGATCCGACTACTACAAATCAAAAATTGAGAGCTCAGGTAATTCAAAAAAATGTGTCTCGAGCGTTATTACTGAAATTAAAGGCAACATGATGAAAACAAACAACATAGATATACTTGAGTCACCGCAACAAGTCGCAGAAAAATTTAGTACTTATTTCCAAAACATTATATCAGAATTAACTTAAAATCAAATGCAAACACCATATTCTGACAGTATACAACCTATAAATAATTCTATTTTCATTAAACCGCTAAGTGAAAATGAGTGTTATAGCATTATTAATAAATTAAAAAATCTGAATCGGCGATGAAAATTGACAAACGAATTGAGCTGTTAACTTGCCTATGTCGCCGAATCAGATTTTTCCCAGCACTCTACCATGAACGGTCTTGAAAATATTTAGAAAAATGTGTTAAAATTTCTTAACTTTGATGGCCTGTACCTTGGTCATTTGATGACTTTTATAATATTTTTTTTTACAAATCTTCATCATTTTCACTCTAGTATATGTGGATACTTTTATTCCCCGAGTCACAAAAATAACCTGTATAGCGTCCAATTAATAATTATATCCATTATCTTGCATATTTTTAGCAATTATTAACAAAAATTATATTTATTTAAATGTGTGCACTATTAATTTAGGTAGATAGATGATGCGAAAGAAGATCTAATAACGATGAACGTTACAGATTGAAGGAGAGAAACCGAAGAGAGAGAGCAGTATGGAGGGAAATAACAAAAAACTAAGGTTATAATGCAAAAAATAATAATAATTTGGGTTATGCAAAATAAATCAATTTATTTTATAATAATAAAATTAAAGCTAAATAAATTTAGTAAGCCAAAACACAAAAACTATAGCTGCAATCAACAAAATAAAATATTACATACCCACAGGAGCAAGGAAACAAATCTACAACGCATTATTCGTAGCAAAAAACAACTACTTATGTAACATCTGGGGAAATACAACAAATAAGAATATCAAAATAATACAAACCAAATCAATTAACAAAATAAAATATTAAAAACATTATACAACATGAATAGAAGATCCAACACAGAATCAATACACAAAGAAATACAAGAACTTAATATTAATAACATGATAAAATTTAATAACTTGTTACTAATATATAAAATAAAAAATAAACTAATCAAAACAGGCATTAAGTTAAAACTGAATAAGGAGACCCATACATTCAATACAAGAAGAAGATCAAACATCAGGTCAGAAAAATTCAGAACAAGACAATATACACATTCCCTGACAAGTGACAACATTCAACAATTTAATAACCTGCAGGAATATATACGGACACTAAAGTATATAGCTTTAATAAAAAAATTAAACATTTACTAATAAATAATAAAACAAAATATAGAAGCTAAATAGAGGAAAACAACGTATTCCCCAATACCGTTAGCCCGAGATGTAACGGATGACGTGCCCTAATTCCCGAGGTGAGGACAGGGGAAGAAAAATCACCATACCACTACAGACCCATGCTGTGCATTAAAAATAATTATTATATAACTATGTACATGTATTGTATGGAAAACTGTAGCAATAAAGAATTGTCATTAAAAGAAGCTACAAACTGAAGATACAGTGTTATAGGAGATAAATATATGATATGTCGAACTTACCTTCACAGCTACCTGTGTTGACATTTAGGCTTTTACCAGGTGGACAACTATCAGAGGCATCTAAATAAAAAAATAACATAAACTATTAACTTTAAATAATTAAAATTTATCTTTAAATTATTATTTATTTTAGAATGTATAAGTTATGTGAAGAAAATCGGAATAATAAAAGATTGATATCTCTTCCTTCATTGTGAAGTTTAAAAAATCTTCATGTTGGTGAGCATTCCTTAATGTAGAAGTAGTTTCTTGAGTATTTCTTACAAACAAATATTTACTTGGAATTAGATACGTTCTTCCGTTTTAATGTACCTTAAACAGAAGAACGTATCTAATTGTCGGTTCTTTTTCAGGGATTATAAAATTTTAGTGGATTGCAATAAATCATTTTTGATTTACTGAGGGATGATTTATGATTATGATATACATTATGATTATGATATATATTAGTTATCCTTTTTGCAATTTCTTTTTTATTTTTTTTCGCCTCTATGTGGAAATTTTATTTCATTCGATAGTTAGATAGCCTGTCCATTAATAGTGCATACTTGGTCAAAGATTTCTTCCATTCTAGTAGTAGTAGTAGTAGTAGTAGTAGTAGTAGTATTTGGCTATAGACCACGTGGTCCCTTCGCCGTGTAATTTGTGTATGTGTATGTGTAAATGTACTTATTACTTTAAATGTCTACCCCCGTCACTCTAAAGCGCCATTAGTTAGATTCCAATGGATAATGTTAATTTAGTTATATTTTCAAATTGCAAAAATATATATAGAAACGAAACATCAAATGTTTACAAATATTACTCTTATTTTTTTAAATTTTTGGCATGATATGTATGTGTATCTAATATAGCCCACCATTTTGCACCTGGTTCTCTACTCCTCCATTTTTTGGCCAATGATCAGTTTTGTCAAGACTTACTTCCTTAGAAGGCATTGGAGTCCAACTCTTCTTTTTCGCTCTATGCTCCAGTTTTGCATCAGCAGGAGAAGAGCTTCATCTCTTTAGTGTTAATAATGCTCCCATTTTATACAATATTTCCCTTAAGTGAAATTCTCTCTGTGTCATACATTTTGTTTTATTTTTCGTTTCATTTATTCTTATGTAAAGGATCCAACTATTTACAACAATTATGTCATACATGTTATGAAACAAACGAAAATATCACATTTTAGACTTTATTTTAATTAGATGACTAGCCAAATTACTGTTCATTAGATCCACTCCGCCCGTGCACAAATTATAATATTTAACTATATTGGGATATGGCACTACTTCATAATGTTTCAAATAAAGAAAACACTTAACTTTTTATACCACTTATATTTTTTATTTCTCGTGACCAGTTTTAATTACAAGGAAAATATAAGAAGTATAAAAAAGTTAAGTGTTTTCTTTATTTAAAAATCGAAAATATACCACTAACGCCTCCAAAATTCACGAATCATAATGTTTCGTTTTTCTATTGAAACTTTTTACTGTGTTTATCGGTTCCTTCCCACATAGAGTGGATACCAATGTCCTTCCAAGTTATTGAGGAAATATTGAAATTAAGAACATTGAATATGTATTCTTCACATGGTCCTTTTTCCTTCTTGTTCTTTATCTCTAGGGAGTTTGCAGTTTGGAATTCTGTTTCTTCACGCCGTTCCCAGGGACAATATGCCTTTATGCTTCAAGTAGAGAAGAAATGGCACAGAACAAAAATAATTATCGAAATATATTGTATGGTTCACATTTATTTTTACATCCCTTGTCAATCGGACAACTACATTAGATTTTCCCTCCTGAGTATACTTCGAAGAAATAAGCGCAGCCATCACAGAGCACAAACAGTTGGTAACCCCACTTCTTCGGTTTCTTGGGATTATACTGCTTAATGTTGTGCTTTTTTTGTAGCACAGATCTGTTTATGAACAACGTTTTCTTAGTAATCGACGCAAAATTTTGATTAATTATGTTTATTACAGCTCGAATTTTATAGAGCTTATCATAATTGCTATTTCTATCAGGGGCATTTTCATTGTTAGCAAATTGAAGAATGCTTATAACTCTTTATCCTCTTCCACAATACTCTTGCTCACCCCCCATACCTCCTTCACCAATCTCCCTTCTTCCAGCGAACACATTCTCATCTCGAACCTCACCACTCGCTTTACTGCCACACACCCTATGGTCTCCCTATCTAGCTCTTCTAATACTATATATGTCGACCTCTCCACCCGTATCACTCGTCTCATGCAGCATCTTTGTTCCCGCTGCACACACTCATACCTCTTTGTTCCCCACACCTCCACACCATACATCAAAATTGACTTCACGTACGCATCCCACAATCCACATATCACTTTCACATTGTTTTCCATCCATCTTCCCCATCTTTCCCATACTTTCTACCCATCTCATGTGTTTTTCATACCCTCCCGTACACTTGAACACTTTCACGCTTTCAATCACATTCCCTTTCCATTTTAGCTATCTCATTCTTCCTTCCCTTCCTTTGTTCATAAACCTCATTTATTTCGTTTTACCCACATTCAACCCTAACTATTTGTATTTTTCCACTCTCTCTAACATCTCTTTCACCCCCTCCCATTTTCTCGCCATCAGCACCATATCATCCGCAAACGCTAACATCCAAACTTTTTTATTCCCAATTACCACGCCACTCGCTTATCCTCTCCTCAACACCTCATCCAGTTCAATGCTTATAATAAACTCGAATTTATTCAATGACATGGCATTTCTCACCGTCACTGCCTACATACTACATATCCCTACACCTAGAAACATTGCAAACTGATAATGTATATAAATGCCAAGATATTTGTGAAATTCAGCTTTCGTGAGATTCATGGGTTTTTACGGATCTTTTTGCGCAAAGTATATGGCACTTTCTTCACATATTAGTTGAATTAGATTTTCTGTAAAAAGTAGGAAAAATATTCAAAAAGAGTTTCTAAACAAATGTTTCAGTATAATCAATCTAGAACTTATTCTTGAATTTTTCTATTTTCGTCAATTCTACCATATTGTAAATGAATATTTCTGTTTCAGAAGTTTATATTTCTTGACAGTTTCCTGCAAGAATTTCCATCTAAATTATCCTGCGGTAGAACATCAAGGCGAAATTCTAACGGAGACTCCTCACTGTCACCATCACTACCTTCATCTCTAGTGCCATATTGCATATCCAGCAAATGAATAAGTTTTTATGGTCCAACGCACTTTTGATTTCATCACTGTCTACAAATGTCACTTGATCTAGTAGAAAAAACAATTCCCTTAAATATTCCTGACAAAGTGAGGAATTTTCAATGAATTCTTATGATGAGAAAAGAACACTACAGAGATAACATACCTAATTATCACAAAATATTTTTTTAATGCCGTTATTGTGTTCCTGAAGAGCTGCACAATATCTTAGTTTGTACTTAACCTGAGTTAAATTTTAATCTACTCACTGATTAAAGTGACAAATAGTCATAATAACACATTGAGTACCAATTTAGAGAGTGTAACGAGTGTAAATAAAAAAAAATAAAAATAAGTTACATTTGCAGTGTATTATTTTGTTTTTATACGGACATTTTAATTTGGCTCAAAAATATTAATCATCTCTCGCAATACATGTCTCGAATTTATGCTTCTTATAATATATATTAATTAATTAATCAATTAAAATATAGTATAAAAGAATTTATACCTAGAATGAATAAAAATATTTACCTGACGAGGATATTAAAACAGCAGCAAAAATTAATAACCACTTCATTGTGTTCTACGCATATGTACACCAGAATATGTTTAATTTCTTGCTATTTAAACATTGAACCTTTTAACCTATAGATTATAAATTATTTCATAACTGATGCTATTCTCAATGGCTTCTTATCGTAGATTAATGTTATTGAATCAAATTAATATTTAAGTATTTATTTTACAAAATTGCTGTTCAGAAAACTATCGCCTATATTTTTATCTTGCTTATTATCTGCTCTATACCTTAGACCCAGACTACTTTTTCCTTAGATTGAGTTTGCTATACTAAAAAAACAATTATTTAAATTATTTCCTTTTAGAGAATTATCATTTTTTGATAATTGTTAATGAATTTTACACTAAATTGTGCAACAATTATGAATAATGTTTGCTAAATTTTGCATGTTTTTATCTACTGATTTTAACATTTATCGATTGTTTTTATTTTATTTTTGTTTGTGTGTTAATTCATAGTTTTCATTGTGTGGTTTTAAAATATTATATCATTTTAATAAAAAAAATTATATTATTATACTGCATTTATTAGATTTACTTGCATCTCATATATGTATAATTATAAGTAAACAGTAGAAAATATCTCTTATGTGCTGGATTAGCAAATTATTATGACGTATGTAAGCCCCGTGTATTAACATAAATAAATTATTATTATTATTATTATTATTATTATTATTATTATTATTATGTCAAAAATAATAAAATAACAATAATCTTTATTCGAACAAATACCCTGTCTGAATTTAATTTAAACATAAAGAAAAAGTTTTTTGTAAGCTTGCTTAACTGTCATGTTGATTCGTACTAATTAGCTGATGATATTTAGGAGGGATATTTGGTTTTCGAAGAATACAAAATTTGGTTAAAAGGGGTTGATTTGATGGATTGTTTGCAAATTTTATAGTAAGGCCTAATATACGCTGGGATACTGGTGTGATTTAGGTAATTTCATAGAAGAGGTCGTTGGAGGGATTATTGAGTGTATTATTTGGGTGTCGCAGTTTGATTAGAGTTCTGAGGGCTGATTTCTTCAACTTCGATGTGGTGTGGGATGGATATATATATATATATATATATATATATATATATATATATATATATATATATATATAACATTTTAACCAATACAAAATAATGACTATGACACAAACTGAATATCATGCGGAAGGTTTTGAATTTTGAATTTTATCATAACCTGGAGATGAATTTTTACAAGAGTGTAATATTGAATAATAGTCTGTCTCGTCTATTAAATCGTCAATTGGAGGAGGTAAAAGAGTTTTGTCAAATGAAGCTTACCAGCCATTAATTAATTTAAAAAAGTTTCTGTCATAGTCGTTATTTTGTGTTGGTTAAAATGTAGACTCTAAATGTCCAGTAAGAGCTTCTGCAATCAAAAAATTGTCCGTCAATGATACCGCTAGTTGGGTATTTTGGTAATTTTGTAATTTCGGTCCAGTATGACAAATTTAGAAATTGGGTTTTTAGAAAACTGTTTTTGTTTTATTTTTGGGGTATGCATTGCAATGGATTGCGATAATTTGTGATTTAAATCTTAAATAATGTCTTGTACGTTTTGAAAAATTGTCATTGGAAATGTTGGGTGTTTTAAGTCAAATTGGACGAAGCATAGATCGGGAATTAGTGAAATAGAATGAATGAGTGGGCGGATATTGGATGTGCATAGGATAATATCGGGTGTGGATGATTGGGATGCATTTATTATTAATGTTGGAGGTACTTGGATTTGAAGGAAATTAAAGTTGGAACAAAAGTTGAGAATCTGGCGGGATTTACTGCTATTAACGTTGAAATCTCCAATAATTATTATTTAATTGTACAATGAGGCTTTTATAAAAATTATATCATGAATAGCGGAGTATGGATGGATATAAACAAGGAATATGTGAAAGATTATATTGTTGATAGGAAGTGTAAAGTGGAGGCATTCATTTAAAGCATTATTGATGCGGGTGGATTTGCTTTACCAAAGGGGATTAAAGGGTAAAAGGATACGATGGATCCTCCTCATTGATTTGCATTACTAATTGAAGAAATAATTTGCAAACTTCTCCAATTGTTAAAATTCAAAGGTTTTTTTGTCTTTGTCTCAACGAAGAGGTTTACATGAACTGGGTTATTCGATAAATAATGAAATAAGAGATGTGAATTGTTATAGAGGGAATTGATGTTTTAATATAGGAAGCGTATATTAGCCACCGTTGACCAGTATATTTGCGGTGCTTACTCCTTCTGTTGGGAAGACGGTTGGGATTATATCGGGGAATTTTAGGTGGAACATGACTATGAACATTCGGTTTCCTGGAAATGAAACATGTGTGTCGATGCTGTATGATTCGATAAATCTGCGGCGCAATTTATTTAAAAGGTCATATCTGTCCTTAGCTGAAGGCTTACTAATTTCCGTGGCGTACGTGTCAAGTATAAAATCATGCAATGTAAATGATTTGTGAACGCGACTATCTTTTTCAGTGAATTGTCAATCTCCGCGGATTTCTTGTTAGTTTGTTGAATTCTTCGATTGGCTGAGTAGGGCAGTGCAGGACGTGCAGTCTTTTGTAGTATGCGTAAATAAGTTGCATTTACTGCATGGTACAGGTATTGTTGTGAGGAGATACTTTCGACGACGGGGTATAACTAAATAGCCTTGTTTTTTGGTTTGTGGCCCTCGAAATTATTCGCTTACAGTAGCGGTGGACAATTCCCATTCTGTATAATTCGGCGATAATAGTTTACTTATTTATTTCCAGCTCGACCGATTTTATGATGCAGCTGTATGGTAAAGAAGGCTCGCGATTTTCTGGGGCCGTGGATGAGGCCATGGCCGAGTGTTTTGTATTGAGTTCATTCATTAGTTTCTGTTTCTCCGCTTTCGTTTTAATAAAGAATCCTAGTTTCGTTTTGATTATTATTGCCTTTTGTCAATTTGGTTTTGGTGTCATATTTGGCCAATTGAACGCGGCTTCGTGTGTTGTTGTGAATATAAATGCGTGTCGGTATAGTGGGTGGTGTTAATTGTGGTGTCAGTGTTAGTAATGGCAGTGGCAATGGTACTTTTAATAACAATACACATTTTTATTGACAAACTTTATACATATTTACATTTAAATAATAAATAATGAACAATGTGTTAGTGAGTTAGTTCGTTAAAAGGCTATCGACCTGAGGTCTTTCTGCCTTACTAAGAAGGAATAGGTAGTCGATGAGGGCCGTCACGACCTTTAGGTATAAACAAAACATAACATAACATAAAACAATAGAGACATGAAGTGCCTGAAGTAAGTTTATTAAATATTTATACTTCTGTTTGTCTGATTTTTTTTGTTTCTCCTTTCTTCCATAAGCCTTAATATTTCCTCGATCATCTAATCTTTTCGGTTTGTTCTTTTCTCAAGTTTAAGATGTTTCTTGCCACACGTCTTCAGATTGATTTTGAGTTGCCCTACGGGTGTTTATTAGTTTATTTAGGTTTTCATTTATCTCCTGGTGCACTTTCGCTTTCACGGTATTATTTCTTAGTGGGCTAATATCAATAGTTCCTTGGTTTGCGAGATTTTCAACTTCTTGAGATTCACCATAATTTCCGCCACAAGAAGATTATGATCTGCTCCTGGGTATGTTTTGACCGTTTTCACTGCATTTTTGTACCTCAGTATGACAAGAATATTAGTCCATTGTGTATTTATTAAAAAGTAAGGGGGATAATACAGATCCCTGCGGGAGTACAATAAATGTAATCCTAGGGTCAATTAGATCTCCATAAAGGTCTATTGTGAATAGTTTGCGATTTTTATACAATGCCGTGATATTAAACGCAATTTTATCAGGGATTACTAGGTTTATTACTTTATGTGTCAAGATATTTAGGTCTACACTGTCATACGCACCTTTAATATCGATAAACCTACAGGGATGATAATCATTTACGTGAATGGAAGCTAGATATAAGTAATTAAATCAGTAACAGCATGTTTTTTAAAGAAGGTTTCTATTTTTTTTTATAAATTTGTGTTATATTTGACAACCTTACAAATATTTTCTGCACGATCTTTCTTTTTTTTTTTTCTTTCAATTATTACAGGTTGTTCGTTTAGGTAATTAGAAAAGAAACCAAATGATAAATCGTTTAATTTTGCTAAGGAAATAAGTAAATGTTATTTCGGAATTGAAATATTTTCATTTGGTTACAATTGACAGAAAACCTCTCCATTTCTTTCAACAATTATTTAATAGTACTTATATCTTGACGTCTTTCAGAATAAAATTAACCAGTAAATATGAATCAACGAAATTTTTGTAAATCTTGACGCTAATACTGCTTTTTAAGCTTATTAATGGTACTCTACCCTACTCTAAATGCCCCCGATGGTTTATGTCAGGAAGCTTTAAGTTAAGTCGTTTCAAATTTTATTTCTATTCAAAGAAAACTTATATTATCATTTAATTTTATATAAAATAGCACCGCTAATATGTACGTAGAAAGCCGAGTAAATTTTCAAGTTTTACTCATAATGTTTTAACATCATCCTTCCAATTTGGAATATAAAATATAAAAATAAACTTTTTACCCACTTAAGTTCATGAGTTCTTGCTACATCTTCTTTTAAAACCATATTCCGGATCATATAAAACAAGAACAGGCGAGTTATTTGAAAAATATATAGAAGTTAAATAAATATTTAACTATACATTCAATTAGTAATACTGAAGTTAAGGTATTTCCAAATTTGATGATGAACATGCTTTAGTCCTATAATAGTTTCGCCAATTCTTTGCTCAATTTAGTTATACACCATCACTTGTTGGGTTCATCCTGTCTGACGGTATCCTAAGTGTCTTTGACGTTTGCAGGTGATTGGTGTTCGTCTTGTGAGCTACTTATGGGCAGAGCATTTATTATATTGTATCCCCAACGATTTTCTAACCTGGTCCTCTTGGTTGGCGCTTCTTCGACGGATTTTCCTTTAAATTGTTTCACATGCTCCGATTTGTTGGGGCTGGGCCAGCTGCACTAGCTCTCGTGTTGGTATGTCAATTATATTATGGCCGTACATTCCAACTTACGTCTTTAAGAAGTCAACTTCCATCATCCAGGTCCTTGGTAACTAAGCAGTAGTGGGCTTAATTTGCAATCATTCAAACTATTTTTAAGTCTTCAAACACATAAGAAATATACGTACCTTAGTCAAAAATATATAAATTGCTCTATTTTATTTAAAAAATATTAGAGCATTATTAAATCTTGGCCAACATAATAATGTACTAACTGAATAAAATGATGCGTAATTTTAATTTGTAAAATAGACAATTAATATAGTTACACTGAAAAAAACAATTTAATTTTACATTATTTATTAATAATTATTACAGTTACATATTAGATTTAATTTAAAACAAAACAAATTTTTTAAATCAATATAAAAGTGCTAAGGTTCAAGACCCAGAAACATAATAAATATATTAAGAATAATTTAACAGTTTTGTCTATTTGAAAAGTAACATTCGACAACGACCACGTACACAAATGTGTCCAGGTTTACAATCGAAGTACCTTCCACTTGCAGGGCCACATTCATTCACAATCACTGGAACTAAAAAAACATAAAGAATTAAAAGCTATCCAGTAAAGTAAAACAAATGTTGGAATATCATACATTGAAGAAAATAAAAGGAGAGTGAATGAAATCGAATCCTAAGAACTTCATATACAAATTCAAAATTCCAGCTAATGCGGTTATAGAAAACAACTTCCTTTAGTTATAGAGGTAGTAAAGTAAACTATTTGATCCACCAGTACAAATTTTGTTAGATGGTTTGAGGGAAAGAAAATGAAAATCAGAGAGTTACTCATTTCTCTCACAAGTTCCTAGATGCGAATATATAAGAGGTAAGAAGCTAATATATAAGAGGTAAAATTGGAAAGAATGTTCTCAACAACAATAATGTTATCCTACTGAATGGCAGTCACCTTACTCAGTTAAGTGCCAGAACCGGCTATTTTTCTGCTATTGATTTATAGTTAGCTTCGAAAATTTTATAGAAAGTATTAGATTATCGAATCGATTATTTTCTAATAATAATTACAGTTAAGACTCCCGCATTATCTATAAGATACAATGAAGGCTAGACCAAGTCGACTAGACAGAAAAAAGGTAGTAACGCCAAAAAGCCTTAATGACAAATTGTGATTATTATTTAACAAATGATTAGCAAAAGTTGATTTTTCATTTTTGTTATTGTATGAACTTATATATGTTTTTTTAGTCTAATTTTAAAATTAGGACTTGATTGACTAATATATACTCCTTTACAAATGTTGCAAGTTCATTTATAAATGAATTAGCAATGCAATTAAAAACAGCTTTGGAAAACACAACATTAACATTTCTCTAAAATCCCCAAACAAATTATTTAATGTTATATATAATAATAAAACTCAGATAAATAAATGAAATAAATGAGACATTTATAAATTAACTTACAACACCTGTAAAGGATTATTGATCAATCAATAATACAATAACAAAAATGAAAAATCAACTTTTGCTAATCATTTGTTAAATAATAATCACAATTTTGACGACACGGATGTACTTGAGATAACTCATTTCGCCGAAAAAGGTTTGAAAATGGATCTACCCGAGACTCTTGAAATTTATAAAATTAAACGTAATCCTGAAACTACTTATAAACGACCAAACTGACCTAATCTATACCCCTTTGTTCAACGACATCTAAAAATTGTTTGCAAAATTGTTTATAAAAGTTCTTTGTAAAATGTTTTTGAAGTATGGTTCATAAATGACAGCCGAAAGCTGTTGAAACTATAGTCACAAATAATGTTTAAAAGAGTGTAATATTAACAAGGTATTTACAATCATTTATACAAAGGTAAATAAATAAATATAAGATTTCTTTAACTTTAGAGCAAAGAAGCCACACTTCCTATTTACTGGACTACCAGTACTCTCGGTACTGTTATAGTACAAAGCTAAATAAAATATTACTACCCAGAGGAAATACAGGAAAAATCTCTCTGGGGATTTCTTCGGCTCTATTAAAAATGATTTTCATAATATTGTGAAGAAGTATAGGGATAGTAGAATACTTTATAGAGGCGGATTAAAAAACCGAAAGAGGTGTGAATATTCCAGGTAAAGAACTGATGTGCACCCTTCTTCCAATAACAAACATTTATACCAATTATTTTGTTAGCATAAAACTATTGATAACAATACTCTAATGCCTAGGATGAAACAATATTCACAAAAAGGCATAGTTGCAATCGATGCAAAGATATAAATGTAAAGACCCCATTAGCCATGCCCTGAGCCGTACTGAACGTGATGACTTTATATTTAAAAATTATGCAAATATAATAGGGATTATATTTATATAATTGATAATGAGAGAACAGATATTTATTAAAACACCCTCTTCTCCGATCTCACACATATACTTTGTGGAAATGCTCAACTAAATAAATATTGATAAGTGGTAAATACATTGGAATTATACTGATGAAAACTTAAAGTGATTAAAGGAACTATTAATCCATGGATTTTTCCCAGTAATCTGTCTAGGAAAGAGCAATCAGTTCGAATAGGGATGCGAATAAAATATACAAGTGCGCTTAAAGGTGAAGACCAACCACACTGCGAGCCATGTGCAGTTATATTAACGGATAAACGCATAGTTTAAGAAAGTGATGAATATGAATATGAATATTAGTATCACTGCAGAAAAATGCCATAAGTCATTTTTCGGCAAAAGCCATTATAAAATTGATCATAAAGTTGCATTTTTTGGGTATTGCACATTTTCACTTAAATTTAATAAAATTATTATTATTATTTATATTATTATTGTAAAATAATAACCTGTATGTAAAATGTTTGCTAAAACTGTTTATTTAATTACCTCTAATCAGGCAATCATGATAATCTTCATTCGAAGCAAATTCAGTTGGACACAAGAGCTCGTCATTTCTAGGAGTTACCTCTGAAAAATCAGGGTTATAAATAACACGTTCTTACACGTTACCTAAATACAAATTTTAAAAGATGTGTTGCTTTGATGATTTTACTATATGCAACATATTTCTTTTATAGAATAGTATTATTACTGAATACAAATATGTTTAACAAAAACATAGTTGTAGTCTTATAAAGTCTCATTTAGATTCACAAACAAAATTATTTTTAATTAGATATTTAATATTTTATCATCTTCTGACTCCATTAATCAAGATTTAAATATTCAATAAAATTACCGGCACTTCCAGGGACGCAATATCCATGACTACTATCGTATTCTGTACCATCGGGACACTTTGGGGTTTCATTCTTCTCAGTACCTATATACACAAACAATAACATATGTTTTTTATTAGGTATAAATTAAACTTTTAAAGTCCGCATATTAAGCAATATTTTTTTTTCATATTCGAATTCGATTGTAGATTAGATTTTAACTAAAATTTAATAAGCAAATCGAAAATGTGACATAAGAGTAGATAATATGTATCATAATTATTAGAAGAGATTGTGTTTTGTTAGAATTTCAGTTCAACCTTATAATAAAGCGAGCAACATATATTCGCTCAATAACAAATCCCACACATGCCTGCTTGCTTGTAGAAACTAAGTACAAGAAACCCTTCTCCTTCTCCAACTGGAACCATATCCAAATCAATTCCACTGTGCACAATAAAAATTACAGGGAGGCTTACTTGCAGCAACTCACCCTAGCTTGAAAATTATTAAAAGCAACCCCCCAAAAATCAATAATCCCCTCAACGAATGTCTCCACTTTATCCTAACACAGCAGTCAACAAATCCACATATTCCTTATCCTTATATATCCATCCTAACTCTCCTATTGCCGACTCCATATTCATTAAAGTATCCCTATATCCAAATACTATCATCATAGGAGACTTTAAAATAAATAAAAATAAATCCCGTCACCTATCCTCTTTTATTGCCAATTCTAATTTCTTGCGTATCCATACTCCCCCAACGTTTATAATGAATCAACACCAATCCATACCCGATCTACTTCTTTGCACCTAAAATATCCAGTCCCTTATACATGATGTAAACCGTATTCCTGATCTCTGTTCTGACCATCTATCCATAACCTATAAAATAAAATCTAACCAACCAGTCATATATGACTTCAAAAACTGCGATATAGACCAAGTTTCCCTAGACATTACCCAATTTATATCCTCCAATCCGGACATTAACCCTAACTCCATACAACAATTCAATAATACACTATCCCAATCCATACAACAAAACACTCCTAAAATCTATAAATCATATTACAAGTAACCTTGACCGAAATTCATCCTCCGACATAAATGACAACTATATAAAGACATTAGACTTACTGACACTCCATAACTTAGACAGAAATTTAACAACTTAACAAAGACATCAAACAAATTATTCTTCAATATAAGACAGACATTTGGCTAAATGCATGTAAAAACATGACCTTAAAGGAAAAACATTCTGGACAAAAATCCATCAACTTTCAAAATAAAAAAAACTGACAAACTACAACAGATAACAGACCCGGACACCGAAGAGGCAGTCACTGACCCAGACATAATCGCTGAAAAATTTTTCGCACATTTTAATGAGACCTATAAAAGACTACAGGACATAAATTTTGACAACAACTTCAAATCTTGTAGACAGCTGGTTTAACGACTTTTTCACTACGACAGACTTAACACTCGGATCAGTCGACTCCAGTTGACTGGCAGCTGCAGGCAGAGGCTACCGAGCGCGTCTCCAGGTGGTGGATAGGAGCGTGACCGAGAAATCGGCCAGTAGCTGGCATAGGGTCGGGCAGGTGGGTCACCCCCGCATGGGGAAAAGGGCCTTCGCAAAGAGGACCTTCAGCGACATCCTGACGGGCTGTACTTGTTATAATACCGAAGGGATTCCCAGAGACCAAACCCGCCCAGAGGGCAGGGACGCCTAGGCGAAACCTACCCCAGGTAGAGCAGGCGTTAGGAAAGGGGACGCATCCGCGATACCCTGCACTAACGTCAATACCCGGCTTGACAGGGACGCAAAAGCGAAACCTGTTGAGCGACAGCACACCCCCGGGGCTCCACAAGAGACTGGCGGAAACCCCTAGAGGGGGGAAAGTGCCTTCGCAAAGAGGACCTTCAGCGACATCCTGACGGGCTGTACTTGCTACAATTCCGAAGGGATTTAAAAACTGAAATGGTCCTCTTCACAAAAAAAAGGAAACTAGGTAAGCTAAAGCTTCCTATGCTGCTCAACACCCAGTTGACATTGTCGTCAGAGGTCAAATACCTGGGAGTGATCCTCGACGGCAAGCTGACGTGGGAACCACATCTCAAAATGAAATGTAAAAAAGCATGCGTCTCCCTCTAGCAATGCCGGAGGGCTGTGGGGCAGACATGGGGGCTATCTCCCAAGATAGCACTTTGGCTGTACACAGCGGTAGTAAGACCAATGCTAATCTATGGAGCACTGGTTTGGTGGCCCAGAGCCAGACAGAAAACCTCAGCAAAGCAGCTTACTCAGTTGCAAAGGATAGCATGCCTCAGCACGACCGGAGCAATGCGAACAACACCCACTGCAGCAATGGAAGCAATGCTCTGCCTTCCACCTCTCGACTTATACGTAGAGGAGATGGCTACGGCGGCAGCACTGCGCCTAAACTCAGTTGGACTTTAGTACAAAGATGGCAGGGCTGGCAGACACTGTCACCTTTTAGAGGAGGCTGTCAAAAAGACACCCCTCCTTGGAAGGAAGACAGACAATTTGCCACCCTGCTACGTCTTCAATAGACCCTATAATGTATCGATAAAAAGAGGAACCGGGAGTGTAGAGGGTGGGGAAACCCTCCGAATTTACACCGATGGTTCTAAAACCAAAAGAGGATACGGGGCGGGAATTTACTCGTAACAAATGGACCTCTCATTAGCTATACCCCTAGAGAAGCACACAACTAATCTGCAAGCAGAGATCGTTGGCATCATCCAAGGGGCGAAAGAAATCCTACACCGAGACATCCGTGATAGGAACACCCAAATCCTTACAGACAGTAGGGCAGCAATACTAGCAGTGAGTAGTCACAAGATCACCTCAACACTAGTAAAAGAATGTCACAACACCCTTAAACAAGCAGCACAATCAAACAGTATTGAGCTGCGCTGGGTCAAGGGACACAATAATGAAGAAGGCAACAGCAAGGCAGACGAGTTGGCGCGAGCTGGATCGGTTCTCACTGATATCCTCAAACAAAATACTCTCAAGATGCTAAAACAACGTTGGGACAACACCTCAGGCTGCAGACAGGCCAAGGAAGCAATACGCTCACCCAATCTGAAAACAGCTAAATATTATTTGCGACTATCCCGGGGGAATCTGCGTCTTATCACAGGTATCCTTACGGGTCACTGTCAGCTAAGGAAACACTTGTTTACTATGGGACTGGTGGAAACCCCCATACGTAGAGCATGTGAAGAAAAGGACGAGACAGTGGAACATGTGTTAACCACCTGCCCGGCTCTCGCCCACCTTAGAGAGTCCATGCTAGGGGAGCTCTGGCCAAACATGGCCAACATAAGGGATAACCCTCCAAGCGTTGTGCTGTCCTTTGCTCGCCACCTTGGGTGGCTAAATGAGTGATAGAACAACGCAGGGCTGTCCCAGTCAGGGGGGCACCTAGTGAGGCCTAAGTGCTCTGGTCAATGATTTGATCACCCTTGGCAAACTCAATCCAGATCCAGACAGACTTAACAGAACCAACGGACTTATTTACTGAAGACGATTACAATTACATCCTAAAAAGAAGACCGTATCCCTAAATATTGATTTAGTTTTCTTTCTAAACGCTCTACCAGTCTCCCACTTACTAACCTTACGTTCAATTTACAAACTACCCTCCTTGAAGGCAAATCGTCTGCAGCACTCTTCCTTGATATCCCTAAAGCCTTTGATTCCGTATGGCATAAAGGTCTCCTCTACAAATGTCACTTCCTTAATATCCCACCCATCTTATACATATCCTAAAATCATTCCTGTTTAATAGATCCCTCAAAGTAAAAATTAACAACTCCTATTCCTCTACATTCATACCCGAACAAGGAATTCCACAAGATTCCCCTATTTCCCCTCTATTTTGTTCCGACATATATAACCCCGATCCAAAATACTTCAACACCTCCAAATATATCCTAAAAATTTGCTGATGATATCGCCCTTATATCTCATGCTCCCACCCTATCCAAAGCCCTTCAAACCTTACAAGAGCTCATCCATACACTCGAACTTTGGTTCGCCAAATGGATAATCAAAATTAACCCTCGAAAGTCCCAGCTCCTTATTCCCTATCACAAAATCACTAATTACCCACCTATCATTTCCATTTCACAGAACCCTATATACCCTTCCTCGCACATAAAATACCATGGATTTACTTTCGACACAATGCTTAAATTTAAGAAACATGCTTGCCTCATTAAAAATTAAATAACAACCAGAGCAAAACTTTTCAGAAACCCAACCTACAAGCAGGCGGGTATAAACAATAAAACAGCAGTTTCAATTTATAAAATGATCTGTCGCCCCCTGATTGACTATGAATCCAGCCGCCTATTTTCCACAATCCAAAATCCCACACTACACCACATCCAGGTCAGTAAGCGAGCCGTCCTTATGAATCTTACCAAACTCTGGCATCCCTTAAACCTACTACACAATCCTTCAAACCAACTCCTTTACGATACTACCCTGATAATCTCCATAGAAGAACACCTTCAATTTCTTGCTGAGAATTCCTCCAAAATACAAAAGTCCCCCATTAACAATTTTCGAACACATTTTATCATATCATAACCTTGGCAGAAAGACCTCTGGTCGATAGCCATTTAACAGTGACAGTTACATAACCACGTTTTTCACTAATTGTAAATTATAATAATTGTAGAATATATGTATCTGTTTGTTAATATAGATATTATATATATATATATATATATATATATATATATATATATATATATATATATATATATAGGGTGTCCCGTTAATGCGGGTAAATGGCTGGACCAGAGATTCCTGGGGTAAATATATGATGATTTAACACAACTTATCTATATCCAAAAATTTAAGGTTAAGCCGGAATTTGTCTTCAAAGTTTCAAAATATTTTATTTCTTTTGTTTATAACAATTGAACGCTTTATTCGATTTGAATGAAATTAATTATTAAAAACTACCTTAGTATAATACATCATTTAAGTTATTATGAACATTAGTGATTAACAGGAAATATAGAAAACAGTAGTACCACCACTTAAAAACGAAAATATTTTTTTATTAGTGCATCCAATAAAAACTAAAAAAATACTGCTTAAAAGAGAATTTGATTCTAAAACTTTTTTGTCTCTTAATAAAATTTGATATCTTGTACGGTTTTCGCACAAAAAAATAAAATATATTTTTTTATCTAGTAAAAACAAAATCTAGTTTTCTATCAAATCGAAAATATATGTTTTTCGTGGTAGTCTTTGTTTAAAAAATGTAAATTATGTAAAATAATAATTACTGAGTGTTTTTAAATCATTTATTGTTAACTTTATTATAGTTCATAAATATTCACATTTGCAGCAAATTGTTTAAAAAGTGTTAGATGTTGTTTTGATTTATTGTATCAATTAATATTATTTAATTTTTATTCAATTGAATAAGTTGATTTACTTATTAATGAGTGCAAATCTGCATACTATATTCATATTTTATTTTTTTGTGCAAAAACCGTAAAAGAAAAAAAAAAGTTTTAAAATTAATTAGTCTTTCAAGAAATATTTTCTTAGCTTTTATTGGATGCACCAATAAAAAAATATTTTAGTTTTTAAGTGGTGGTACTACTGTTTTTTTATACTTCCTGTCAATCAGTAATGACCAAAATAACTAAAATGATGTATTATATTATGGTAGTTATTAATAAAAAATTTCATTTAAATCTAATAAAGCGTTCAATTGTTATAAACAAAAGAAATAAAAAATTTTGAAACTTTGAAGACAAATTCCGGCTTAACCATAAATTTTTGGATATAGATAAGTTGTGTTAAATCATCATATTTTGACCCCAGGAATCTATGGTCCAGCCATTTCCCCACATTAGTGGGACACCCTGTATATTATAAAATAAGCTTAAATAATTTATAGTCACTGTCACCGGTCATTAGGCTAAAAAATCTAAAATTAAAAGAAAAGTGCATGTTTTCTGCATGGCTGAAAATCAAAATCATGGTTCAAAATATTAAGCTTAATAAATAATATTAAAACTAGTTTTTTTATGTAATTAGATTTAAAAACATTTATGCAAAATTTTGACGAATGACAAATTTTATTAATATGAACAGACAAGACCTCTAAAGTAGATATACAAAATACATTCTTTTAAATTTTACGTTTCCTGCTACGGGTTTATTCATTTAGTCATTATTTCAAGACGAGACGACAATTTATAATTTTTAATAATTTTTAATAAATAAGTTAAAAACAAGAATTCTTATTATTCAAATAAAATAAATAAAAAAATAATTATCGAAATCAACTTACGTGTAATAGTTTCACAAATTTTAGTATTTAAATTATACATTAAACCATCTGGACAGTTTTGGTCTCTAGTTGGTAATGAATATGTATGAATGAAAATTGTGGTAAATACTATTATCCACATCATTTTGTTGCTGCCGTTTCTGAAGCTGGATTAATATAATGGTTTTTCCACGGGACAGACATTTATTTATTTGATCGCTCTCTTTAAGAAGCAGACCTTTGAACTTGCAATGATTAAAATGTTTTCGATATGTTAATAATATATTCAAAGCTAATAATACATGGGGGTTTCCCAAAAAAAATAATACGTGATAATACAAACCGCACTCAGATAAGACATAATCGCCAACTAAAGACATTTTTCAATATCAATAAGTTAATAATAATAATTATTAAAATAAGCAAAAACGCCATTAATTATTATATTAAAAACTGAAATTACTTAAGACTCAACCATCTTAATGATCTGTATATTATGATTCTGATTATGATACCATTCATAACTACCTAGCTAATGTTGATTGATTTTTGAGTGATGATAATAATTTAATGGTCATATTTTTTATAATATATTGAAGTATGCAATTGCGATGCATGTCCCATTCAAAGAAATTAGGTCACATAGTTACGCGAAGTGGATTTACAAGAATTTAATTTCATTAATTAAGAACAAAAAAATATAAACGCTGACAATAATGACGACACCATTTTTTGTAATCTTTGAGAAAATGCTCGTTGTTATGTAAAGAGCATTTCGATTATTACAGTGAACATGTTCGATATAATACAAAACTTATTTGGAAATTTATTAGAGATAAAAAAGTAGTTGGGTGTACCTTCTTCAATGACCTTTAGAGGTAATGCTTTATCAAACGGTACCGATATTGTAAACGCTTTCGGTAAATTCTCTTCGGAAGGAGGCCTACACCAATGTCGTTCCTGGTAATGTTTTCAGTGCTAATTCTGTGGCTTGGAGCTAAAAAGGCCAATGTCAAAAATTGCGTATTTGAGAAAATCGCATTGAAAGTTTTTATCAAACATTATTTTAATTCTAACTCACATAAAGTAAAAGTTGTATATTTCAACTTTGGCTCAAACATAACAACAATAAAAAAGAGAATATAGTTATTTGTTACGAAGTTTATTATATTTTTACAAAGTTTAGTGTTAACAAAGGTGAAATAAACTAAATACATTACAAAACTAAGATATTCTACATCTAGATATGAAAAACTTTATGATAGTAAATCTATTTACTCTTCAGAAGCTTCACCGAAGTAATCCACTATGTTATCATTTGCTGACATTTGTTTAATAAAGTGATTGTAGTACATGCAATTAGTTTTGCTGTTATATGGCAAAAGTGCCTTTAAGTCATTTAATTTATCAGTACTTAAGGGAAGTGGTTTATTATTAAGTAGTTGAAGCTTGAGAAGACCACCCTGTCGTGTTTTCTTCTGATTTCTGGATATATCGAAAATTTTAAACTCGTCCTCAAAGGAATGTTTGCACAAAATGTTCAGAGAATCTGTTGAATACTGCATCCATTTTATTTTGAGCCACTGAATTTGTTCCTTTAAGATATTTACTTTTTGATACACATAGTGAGTGTTTAAACATGATTTGAAGTTTAAAGTCGTTTTGTTCCAATTTTATAACCTTTATAGGGGGGTTTCTTGGCACCAAACGTATTATATTTGCCCAATCTCGGGGCAACTCAATATCAGCACTAGTACGTTTTTAGGTTTTTTCTATAGCCGCATGGATAGTGTCTGCCTCCATATGAGTATGTCCAGCCTCAAGAAACTTATGGTTAATACTTAAATGTTTACCTTTAGCTTTCAATTCAGAAACAGTTTGCAGTAACATTGTAGAAAAATAAATATTGCGGTTTTGACCTCCGTAGGAGTCGCTGTACATAGTTACCGTGTGTATATTTTTATTTTCTGCAAGATTATGAAGGTAATCGTAAATGCAAGAACCGATTTCCTGCCCTCCACGACCAGCCATTGTCTCATTTCATAGGTAACACACAGAAGATTCTTTTCCTATAGTTTGGTAAATGGTAAGGTTATATGTCTACAATTGACGTTTGTAGAAACTCAATCCACTTCTGAGATATGGAGTAGGCAAACATTTTTGTAAGTCCAATGACATTGCAACACAACCTGGATTATGATGGCATTCCTCCTTATCTCTTCTTTTTGACTCGTATGCCGACTGAGCCAAATGTAGGTGTCTCGTTTTACTTTCTTCGATTAATCTGCGGTCTATCTCGTTTTCACAACACTTTAATTGCATAAGAAAGTTGTCGCATTTTGCGCATGTATCATTTTTTGGTTTATGAAATGATAAGTTAAATTTCTCAACAAACATTTTTCTGTATAGGGAGGCATTCCGCATTTGAGCAATCGATAGATCGGGTGACAAGTACTTTTATCTGAGCGTGGGATCGTGAATAGTGACTCTGATAAGCGGGAAATAGTTTTATATGTTTTCTTATTAGGAGTTTATCCTATCCTGGGATTTTAGGTTGGTTTCCATGTTTTCCTCGCTTATCCTCAGAACATATTTTGCTATTGCTTGACCGTTTCTTTCCAACAATTACTCTCGCTTTTTTAAAGTGACGTCAAATGAATTTATAAACATAATTTGACACACTTCCATTCTTTTGCCGTTGATGTTTGTCAAAGATATTTTCTAGAAAAGTTTCGTCTACTTTTCTTACCGTTATCATGTCTTAATCGCTGAACATGCTATTCCTCTTCTTCTATGGAATTTGCCATAAACTGTTTTGTCTAGAGCTAGACAATTTATAAAAATTTGTAAAGAGAATTTGTCGCTCGTCAGGGGTGAATTTCTCGAAACACTTCTTTTTGCATGAGCACGCTGCTTTCATTTCTTTGGCAGGTAAAGTTTTCTTTCCCGACACTGACGAATATTCTCTGCCTTGAGTTTTCAACAGTTTTCTTATATTTCGAGTCCAATTAGATGAATTCCACTTTCGTTTCCTGGTAGCGTTATCTTTGTTTCCTTTTTTCTTCCCCTGCGTGATTTATTTATTTGATTTTCTGCCGAATCAACCAATTCTGCATTGTTAATAAGTTCTTCATTTACCAGAACGATATCCAAACCGACATCTTCAAACTGTTCTTCTTGGTTGTTTTCAGTGTCCTCGACACTCGACACTGTCCGACGGTACATATTCATCACCACTATCGTCTTTAAACGGTTCTGAATCGCTTGAATCTGTATTTTCTATTATTTCTTCTTCAAGGATTTCTTTCAATTCCTTCGTTTCTGGAACTGGTATTGTGCTGGACCGTGTGCTTAAATTGTTATCATCACTGACTGACGCTGATTCTACAAGATACCAGTACAAACCAATACAATGTACATGTCATGTGGACAGCCCGGACTTTTATGAAAATGCATATTTTCAACTATTCAGAGCCTCCTGCAATGATATGCGGCTATTTTCGGTATTTATTGTGCATATAAATCCGGGCTCTAGTTATTACAACGAATCAACATAACCTAAAATCGGCAATATTAAATGAATAGTTCTATATAAAAATATAATGCAGTACTGAATCACTTACCATTGTCAGCTCCACACATCTGTAAAATATGCCTTGTCCTTGAATTATAAGTATTCATTTTCTTTGTTTCACAAACACTTTACAACTAGAATTGCGATGCAGCTGCAACCATGTAACGTGTATGATGGCTACTGCTGCTATGAAGATTAAAGTTAAAAAGGCCAATGTTGACATTGACCCATTTATGTTAAATAAAATAATATCAATAGTTACAACTAAAAGGGCCAAAGTAGACACTGGCCCTTTTAGCATAAACTGATGTTGATGAATTCATAGCGACATTGGCCAAAATTAAATTTATAGATCTGCTATTGGTTGAGATTTGACATTGGCTGTTTTACCATCTTAAAGACCGTAAGAAAAGAAGTCTAATATATTGCTTAAATCAAAACGGCAAAATATTGACATTAGCCTTTCTAGCTCCAAGCCACAGAATTATGAACCGTCCAAAAATGTTAATCCTTGAAAGTGAGTTGTTTCTTTACAAGATGTATAATATATGTAGAATTGGTATCATTTAATAACAATTTCAGTGTAAGTCCAGATGGAATTCCTGGACACTTTCTAGCAAATTGTGTATGTTCACTGTCTAATCCGATTCACACTATATTTCAATCATCAATAAATAATTCTTGTTTTCCATAAGTCTGAAAGAAAAGCTATATTAAACCTATATCTAAAAGTGGTGATCGTAAAATATTCAAAATTATCGGGGCGTTTCTTTGCAATCGATCTTAAAAAAATGTAAGGTTTGAATAAATTAGTGTCTCGTCATCTAGCATGGATGTCTAAAAATGTAATTATTACTCCATTAAGCCTTTGATCGTATATAGCATAATTTCTTATCTAGAATATTTGAATGCTTTCAGTTCTCTGAACAAATAGTCAATTGGGTTAGTAGTTTCTTATCAAACCGATTTCAAGTTGATAAGATAAAAAATTACCTATCATGCGTTATTTACGTGTCGTATGTGGTTCCGCAGGGCTCTCATGTCGGTCCAATATTTTTCATTATTTTTATTAACCATATTAGTAAGTACTTGAATTATTTGAAATGTTTCTTATTCGCGGATGATTTAAAGATGGTTTATGCTGTTGATTCAGTAGACATCATAATTTTAATATGCATAATTATGAGTTTAGCAATATAAAATTGGATAGTATTAAAGATCCAGGTGTTTATCTTGATATACTAAGTTAATAAACTAACATTTACTGATCACATTGAAATTGTCACTAAAGAGGTTTTCAAATTAATGTGTTCTTTATTTGGTCGCCATATTATAAACTGCACAAAGAACAAATGGAGCGCGTGCAAAAGCGATTTATTTCATACGTAGTTTATAAATTTAATTACGAGTTTAATTTCAGCTCTTTTAATTATGGAGTTGTTTGTTGCACACTTAATATTGAGTCCTTAGAAGTCCGTAGAATTATATTAGACTTATTTATTTCATTCAGAATTGTATCAGGTTTGGTAAATTGTGAAATAATTCGATTTGTTTTTTTTTCACATTTCTATTTCATTCAAACCTCTACGGTTGAATCCATTTTTCATATTAAATGCTGCAACCAATAATAATATTAATAATAATAACAATAAACTTTATTAAATTAAAGAGGAGGTTTACAAAGAAAAAATGTATAAAAGTATAGGCGAAGTTCAGTCACCATTATCTGTTACTGTTCTTCCACTTAACCTATTATAATTAGATCAGTTGAGTATACAATAATGTAACATGAGTATATATAATTATATACAAAAAAACGTTTAGTCTTTGGTTCATATACCTTACCAATCTCAAAGCTCATCTTGGAAAATTAATTTGCGTATCTGTATTTTGAATGTTGGTATTGTCGCAGATTTCAGGTTCGAGGGGATTATGTTGTATAACTTATAAATATTGTAAGTATAACTTCTAAGAAAGAAGACAGTTTTATGTTCGGAAAGGATATTAGTCCTCGAAACTTGACGTTTATATTATGAATGTCAGTTCTAAAAACAATTCTGCGGTACTGATAGCAAGGCTTTTGAAGACTGATTATCTTATAATATAATGTGTAAGAGTGAAGTTTTCTTCCATTAGCCATATTCAACCAATTAAGTTCGAAACACTTTCCACTGATGTGATCATACTTTCTTATCCCTAAAATTAATCGTATGCACGAGTTTTGGACTTTTTGTATACTGTCTTTCGTCATATTGTCCACGCAAGCGCTGTAGACGACATCAGAAAAATTGAAGTGACTTAATACTAGCGTGTCACAAAGGATGCTTTTAGTGTTTATATTTAAAAAATTTCTTATAGAGTATATCATTCTTAAACTGCTATAAGCTCGCTTAATACATTGACTGATATGACTCTTAAAATGCAAATCACAGTCTAGGATTAATCCTAGGTTTCGTACAGATTCTACAATTGGTATAGATGTGTTATAGAGTTGAATATTTAATGACTGTCTAGCATCAGACAGAAGTTTCTCAGAGCCGAATAAAATGACAGATGTTTTACTTATATTTATTATTAGAGAGTGTTTTTTGGATATCAGAGAAAGATTAAAGAGGTCGTTGTTCATATTACGATTAGCCATGATCACTTGATCATCAGCTATTGTAGGAAAATGAATATAAAATTTGTGTATCATTAGCAGACTGAACGAAGGAGAAAAAGTTAAGAGTAGAGGGAATAAAAGATGAGTAAATAAAAGAGGACCTAAAATTGAGCCCTGGGGCACACCCGCAATAATATTTAGTTGTCTGGATGTGATTTGATTTATTCTAAACTGCTGCTGACGATCAAAAATAAAACTGCTGACTAGGTCTAATGAATTTGAATCAAGGCCGATATATTTTAACTTTGCTAATAAGAGAGCAAAAAATAAAACATTGTAAAAAGTTTTTTACCACAATAAAATAGTACTATATATAGGCTTACCATCTACTTGTGCAAAATCATTTTATATATTAGATTTTATTATAAAAAAAGCACTATTTTTTTAGCTTAAATTGCCTTCAGGATGTTAAATAATAAAATTAATTTAGAATGGATACAAATAAGATCTAAATGACAAATTAAGCTAAATGATTTTAAAAATAGTATTTATAAGTTAAAGTCGACAAAATATTGTTCCTAGAAATCTTGAGAAATATTTCTAGTAGCTCTTAAATTTTAACTGAAGAGGCTCTAAGTTCTCAGACATTCTTCTCACCACGTCGGCTAGCTAAAATCTAAAAAAGCATTATAATGGTAAACTAAATTATCTATAAAGTCTCTTACTTACTTTCTATACAGCATCCATTTATTACGTAATATCCATATGGGCAAACTGCGATAGCTGCAAAAATCAGTTTCATGATATAGATTTCAAGTAATGAAATGATTTGATGATATTTAACTTGTTTTTTCGAATTTCTGAAATATACTTTATAATAATCAACAGTGTTTACTAGTTATCAAATCTTCAGTTCTATATTTTTTTATTTAGCATATTGCAGTTGTTGTTGCCAATCTATTCTCTACTTTTTTAATAAATTAACATACCTGGAGGAAAATATTGCAAATTTGTTGAATAAATTCCATCTCCAATAGGATACCAAAAATTCTGCCTAATATTTGCGACTGAAATATTATTTAAGTTTATATAAAACGTGTTATTCAGGCAAAGACTATTATATATTACCATCTCGTTTACAAACATTTTCCAAGATCTTGTAATGTGAACGGCAAGTATAAGTAACAGGCTTTACTTAAAAATAAAATAATTATAATGGTTATAAAGAATTTTCTGACACCTTTTCATACCTTGTAATTTGCACATATTTCCAGAAAGTGTGTATCCCTTTGGGCAGTATGGTTTAGTTGAAATTTGTTTATACTCTAAAAACTCAAAGCAATAAAACAACATATCGTAAAATTTTAATCATAAAAATACCTTCACAAAGTCCCATTACATATTTGTAACCCGTTGGACAAAGCAATGGAATTACCTCATTTTTAGAATCTAGAAAATTAAAATTAAAAAATTGTACCAAATTAACGTAAATAATCACTATTGAAAATCTTTTTGTGCTTTGCAAAAAAAAAGTATTGATCTTACCAAATGGTACGCAAATTCCAACGATTTCATGGTAATCGCTTGGACACGAAGGACGGATTACGTCACGAGCTGAATATAATAAAAATAATCGCTTATAGAAATTAATTGATTAATTTTCTTACATTGTTTTTCACATAATCCATTCCTAATTTTAAAACCATCTGGGCATGATGGCTCTATGTACTCTAAATCGTGGCCCAGTTCACATTTTCCGTTTTTGTATACGAAATTAGGAGGACATACCGGAATTGTGTTGGCACTTTTGTCTGAAAATTAAATTTGTTTTATATAATATTTAAATATGTTGCATATGTAATAATAAATAACATATTGTCTCTTGAAATTTGCTACTTATAAGCGATTTTCATGTTCCTTAAGTGATTTAGAATGTCATCATCATTGATTTGTACTATAATGAATTACGATGTATTCAATTATATCAACAATTATCTGAACTGCAATTTTTGAGAATAAAGTCGATAAAGAAATATCTACTAGCTATTATTGTCAATTTGTTATCAAGTATTTATTGTCAAGTTACGCTAGAATCACTAAAATTGCTTGTGAATGGATATGGTAAATCGAGTATTGTTGTAGCATTCAAAATATATTATTTTAGTATGAGATGTACTGATACTGACAAGGGACTAACTGAAAGGCAACCTTCAACATCTCAGAAAAATGTTTTTGCAGTATAGAATTTTTCTGCGGCTAAACAGTTTAATGCCTAATAAAGCTGTGCTTACCAGAGGCGTTTAGGATCAAGTATTCTAGTAAACTATTTGCTTCTTCATTTACATATTAAACCTTGAAGAAAAGAAAGATGTTTTCTCCAGTGCTTCTATCATCTCCAGCTCAGGTCTGGTCGTGAGATGGTGCTCAGAGAGAGAAGACTTCCCACGGCTTCACGATATTATATAGAGTTCGATTTGCAGTTGCCAGAGTTGTATAATCTGCCCCGCATACCTTCGTTGATTTACGAAGATACCACTTGGTTGTTCTTATTCGGTAATGACTTATCAAAGGTGATATCAAACTTTTTATTCACTCTGGTAAGTATCCTGCGCATGTCGATGGTATCCTTTGCTTCAACCCATCATTAACAAACAGCACCATCGGGATTGTCTTGTCCTGATTGTAATAAATGCATGTCGTCCTGTATATTTACGAGCTTGAGACATTTCAGGTATTTCGAGATTTTCTCATTCGAGTTTATTGAGAGCTTGCTTTAGGCCGTAGAGACTCTTTTCCAGTCTGCAAATTCGTCCGGTTCCGTCGTCAAAGTCCTTCGGCTACACCATATAGATTTCTTCCTTTAAGCTTCCGCACAGGAAGGAATATAGAAGTTGGCTAATTTCAATTTTTCCGATGCGACAATACTTAGAATTAGTCGAATCGAGTCGTATCTAGTTACTAGGCAGAACTCTTTCCATCTGCTCGAATCCTCGAACGACCAGTCTTGCTTTGTACCTGTAATCCTGTTTTTCACGTAGAACCCAGTGGCATGTGAGCGGTTACGCATATCTTGGTGGTTGCAAGAGCTCCCACGTTTTCATCATAATGAGCGAGCGAACTTCTCATTCATTGCTGCTAGCCAGCTGGATCCTTTAGTTCTCCTTGTACTGGTAAGCTCTGCACTTCTCTAAAGCGTTATCCTCCTGGGGTTCTTCAAGCAATTTTTTCATTTTTCATTTTTTTTCAGTGACTATTTCACTGTATTTGCTTAGCATTTTAAGATTCCTGAGGTGACGAAGAGACCGACGTCCGATCTCCTTCACCTGTTGATGAACTGGTTCTACAGTCTTCTGTAGTATTGTACTTGCTGCCTGACGTCTAATCATCCTTATCTTAATGGCGGTGGTCCAGATTGGGTTCTTTCTGCTGTATTTCATCTGGCTCCTCGTTTCTGACTTTCTCCCTCGCGTTGCTGGATTTGGATCTATCGTCCTCGTCGAATAGGATTTTCACGTAGTTGACCACATCGAGTTGGTCTGGAACATACACCCAGTAGCAGGGAGAGTTTATGTCGTATCCAACGAAGATTCCTTCTCTTGAGTTCCTTGAGAGTTTTGTCCGGAATGAGAATACAGCAAGGACATACAAACTTTCTCAATTTGTTTAAGTCCACCTGGCGTCCGAACCATAGCTGCGCAGGACTTTGGTTAGCCTGCAGGGTTATACCTGTTTGATTTAGTGTGAAGCCGGCATATTAAATGGTTCCGGCCAACAGATTATCGTTCAAATTGCCCATGTGGATACCTAACCTTGTGTCTTCTACGATTGTCCTCATTTCTCTTTCTGTTGAGGTGTGTACGCGCTTGTCTTGCTGTAAGTTTGTATAGAAGATTTTGCGTAGCGGCACTCTTGATTTCTATCCCGTTCTCATACATTTCACCCTTCTTCGGAACTGGTTTTCGACCAATTTAACAAAAGTTCCTAATTTTCGTGCGGCTTAGACCTTGCTCTTCAAGAAGTAGAAGAAGACGTGAAATGCTTTGAATAGTAGGAAGTACCTAGATCCATCGAGGGACGGCGTGCTAATTTCCCCGAAGTCAACATGCGCCAGATCCAGTATTTCCTCGGTGACCTTCGAGTTTGCAGGATGTGAGACATCGTGCTGCTTTCCATACGAGTATCATTTGCAGACGTAACTATCCTTACTAACATACCAATATTGAATTATACTTGCTGTGACTGCATCAGCAGAAGTGACCACCAACACCTTCTACCTAGTTACATTCACATTAATAGAGGTAGCGAGTCTAACCTTTATTAATAATTTCAAAATTGTTAGAGATAAGGAATTCTAGAAGTACCATACCTCTAGTATTGTTGCCCGTGCAAACCTATACTTTGTTGGCATCACAGCCCAGAATGAGGTGTTTATTGCCTCTACTGCATCACTCCATAAATCTACTTACCTCCTCTAATGGTGGTTTGCTTTGATCTCCTGGAAAGTAGGTAGGCAAATAAGATGACAATCTGCCTCTTGCCCTTTTTCGTGGAAACTTTTTATACTTATTACCAAACATTATTACCAAATAAAAAGAACACACTATATCTTTTGTATAAACATTATGTCAATTAATTACCTATCCCAAGAGATTATACCGTGAGATGGCATATTATGGATCTACCCCAACAAAATATTAATTAAATTAATTATTTCAGAAATAAAATATTTTAATCTAGTATCTAAGGAAGAATTATCGACAATGCATAATAGAAACAGACTAAAGTGCAAACTTCTAGACATTGCATTAATTTCCCTAGTTGGATGGAATTACCATCGTGAAATAGGAAAGTATCAATAATGACAAATCCAATATAATATTAAACTTATCTAACATTTGTTTAGCGGTTATGCATTAAGAAATTTTTCTTGCAATGTTGCTATTGACATTCAACCTGACAAAGATTTGCGCTTCTAGATCTATCTTGATCCAAGCTCGCGGTAGCCCCTGTCGAGACCTCGTGCTGACCTTTTGATTTAAGAGTTCGGTCTAGTTTAAAACGCCAAGACCCATAGTTGACATTCTAATTAAGTTTTAATGGAGTCTATTGTTCAATAAGTATTTAAATTCGAAAATAGTTTCGGTACGAATTTCTCGCTAAATTGAACCAATGAGTGCAGTCTCGCTGATCCTAGTAATAGGCGACTGGACTTGATCGACTCGGCAAACCTGTACTGATGACGGCAAACCTGTACTGATGACGATTGGTTCACAACCATGAACGGTATTGCACAGGAGGTTCATTTGTTTTTTTCTTTTTTTTTCCTCATGAGGTAGTGTCGCTTTGCGTCCCTGCACTGCGGTCTCCGTGGTCCTTTTGTGCGCATCTGGATGTTTTACTCCTTGTGTCTTCTATGAAGTCCAAGATTTCCGAGACAGGGGGTCCATAGTGTGCTGAAATGTGGTCAATGCGTTGCGAAAACAGGATACGTAGAAGCCGTTTTCCCCTCATTCTCGGATAACATGTATTTGTTACTTTTCCGGTTGTTCGTTGACAGTATTTTTCCGTTGAGCCGTTGTGTATTAAATCGTCAATTTTTGGAAGCCAATCCACACATAGGAGTGACGTCCCATCCTTTTTAAGCACTATAAACACGGGTACAGCCCATGATGAGAACGAAGACTGAATTGTGTCATCTTAGATCTGCTTAATCTGCCTCTGTAGCTAATCATTCTTTGGTTTGCAGTTGATAAATCGGTTTTTTACTGCGTCTGTATGATCTTACCCAAATGGGATTTTTAATGAAGCATTACTGGCCAGTTTGTAGCTCATTTAATTCGTGAGTTTCTTCGACTATTTTCATCGTAGCGGAGAGTCAATGCGAAAGTGCCCATTAGAAATGAGAAAATGGTCTACTTTATATGCTTCCCTAACTGCGGTTAAACCTGAGGGTTTATTAATTTTCAGCCTGGAGAAATTGTAGGATGGGTTTTCTTATTCACAGAAATGCATTAAGGTTCGGTTATTTCTTCATATAAATTTTCTACTTCACTGTCGTTTATTAAATTAGTAAATAAATTCTAATCTAATTTATTAATCATTTTTAATAATTAAACAAATAAATCCAATTGAAAGAACGGAATAAATAATTGTAATTGTTTTAAAAATTATAATAATAGTATGTAATCTGAATTTGCAATCATAATTAATACGTAATTAAAATATAAAGTTTATTAACCTATTATATAATTAATTGTAATGCATATTTATCCTCATCATATTTGTAATTTATAATTATTAGTTTAGAATAATTTAATTCTTATTAATTATTTATGTTATTTATTAATATTTATAAACCGTAAGAGTTCTGATTTATCTTATTATTTGTATTATGATAAAAAAAATAAATACAGTTACTCACATGTTTTGGAATATATGCAGATGTTATTTTCTAAACTGTATACGAAACCATTTGGACAGAGTCTGCCTTCTAAAGCTAAACGAAAAAACAAATATACATTATTAAAACATACACATTATTTTATATAAGGTAATTACCAAATGGATATATTAAACAAATATTAAATAATATTAACCACTTCATATTACTTTTATCAATTATGCAGGCCAATCAGTACAATATTTTCACATTAGATGTAGTAATTAATCATTTTCGTTTAAAATTTCACCTTTGAACTTCATTATCTGTGGCTGATAAAGTTATTAGACATTTTACGAAGGACTAAAAATAAAGTAAAATCATATGCTAGTTATAACTTTTTATAATTTTATTGTATATAATTTGTAATAAATAGATGGTCGTAATATATTTAAACTTTCATAATTCATTAAAATATATGATTAAGGAAACACGATTTTTACCACTTTATTGTATTCAAGATATACCACAAAGTAAACGCCTCCACAATTTAACATACATTTTTCTATATCAAGTCTGTAAAAATTATTTAAAAGATGAAGCTAAGATAACTATGAAATCAAATGAGAAAGATAATTTAAAACTTCTTTATAAAAATATTGTCCTCTATTTGACTAATTCTAATTCATTGAATCTACATTGTAGTTTTCTTATGTTATGGAAGTATATGCTAAATATTTTTTAGTTTGGATTTCCTACTTTTGTTAGGTTCTCTTTATTTTGGTTTTAATTTTAGTTTATTCTATCTATAACCAAGTAGATTCTATTGTATTTCATTATACGTGTCGATATTTCTCGTAAATATATTTTCATTGCTTATCCGAATATTTGTAGTTTGGTATTTTTTAAATTCACCTATATTTATAAAAGAAGTTAGTTATTCGTCTTTATGAAACGTATTGTTTTGTTTGGTGTGGCATTTAATTTGATTTTAGATCCTTTAATTCCAATTAAATAATTGTGTGGCTTCTTCAGTTGTTCCGTCTTTTCTGCATGCGATTGTATTTTGGCTTTCCTTTGTATAATATAATTTCCTTTGTATAATTTTATGTTAGGTTTAACTTATCTTTTTCAGTTTTTTGTCTAGATAATTATTAAATTAAAATACAAGATTTTCTCCCCGTTTCAAAATTGTTGCTTTATCGATATATAACGGTCAAAATACCTTTTAGATAAATTATTAAGAACTTTGATATAGTCTTGTTCGACAAGGACTACACCCTTTGCTTTATATATGTTTGATTTAAAAACTCCTTTCTTTATCTAAAAAGGGCACCATAAAGACATTCCAGATTAATCATTTAACCTTTAAACAAATAATACATGTATGTACTGCTGTTTACATTATTTTTAATGATATGGCCAATTAACCAGGGTTATTTGGATCGTTGCATTAAATCCGTTATATGTATTTTATATTCTCTTACAAGACGAAGACAAAATATTGTGTCTCATTTACATATATAGGTTATAGGTTAAGTAGGGTCTAAGTGAGGTGTGTTAGCCTCTCGTGAACTGCGACCTAACAGATCTATTGTTTTACCCTTAACCAATCACTTTCCAAGCAGTCCCACGTCCACCATGAACCTGGTAACTATCTTGGGGGTGATAATGCTCACTTCTTCGGGGGATAATCGGTCCCTGTCGAAGTGTGAAAGACGCTTGTGAGCAATCGCGACACAAGTGCATAGTATGTGCTCGGTAGTTTCATCTGCCGAATCACACAATCTGCAGTTTCCACTTTCCTCTTTTCCCATTTTCCGCAAATAGTATCGGAGGGCACAATGCCCTGTCATGAGTCCGGTGAAAGTTCTTAGCTCGTTCCTTGTGAGTTCAAGCACCTTGTGGCTGTGATCGAGATTCAGGAGTCGTTTTGATTGACGTAGACCTGGTACATTGTTCCAATATTTACATCTTCTGTCCTCTTCCCATTTTTGCACCACCTCTCTTCTATGCGCCATGGGGAGTCCACAAAACGGCTATGGTCCTATAGGAGTGGCATTTGCACCTCTTTTTGCGAGTTCATCGGCCACTTCGTTGCCTTTAATATCCCCGTGCTCTGGGACCCACATGAGGGTCAACAAGCTGTTCTTCGTCAGTTGCGAGAGGGATCTTCGACATTCCCAGACAGTCCGTGAGCCGTGACTATAGGCTCGAACGGTCTTTAATGCGGCTTGGCTGTCTGAGCAGATGTATATATGCGCGCCATTTAGGTGCCTATTCAAGCATTCTCTGGCACACATATCAATTGCAATCGTTTCCGCTTGCAAAATCGTGGGGGTCGTGCCCAGAGCCATGAAGCTCCTGTGGTTTTAGTTAGAGCCATAAATGCCTATTGCAGTACCTCTGGTATTATTGGTACCATCCGTGTACCAAGCTTATATCCCTCATCCAAACTCCTTGATTCTCATCAAAGCCGTTTTTGGGGTCCTCGATCGACACCTTAAACGGTAATTCGAATTCGAGCTTCCTGGATATAATGTCCGTCGGTTTGGACAGAAGGGCCATGTCGTTTTGCTGCAGTATTTCTAAGTGTCCTGCCCAGGCCCCCGGCAGTGGTTTCTTCCTCTGGTGTAGTCGGAGGGCTGCCAAAAGTCCCTCTTTTTGTACCACTAGATGGAGCGGTGTGAGAACAATGATTGCCTCCATTTCCGCGGTTGGGGTCGTTTGCATGGCCCCTGTGATGCTTAGACATGCTAAACGTTGAAGCCCACTCAGGTTCTTTTGCGTTTCTAGTTTTTGGGTCTGCGGCCACCACACGAGAGCAGCATAGGCGACAATGGGCATCACCGCCATTCTATACAGCCAATACATGATCTTGGGCTTTAATCCCCAGGTTTTTCCCATCAGCCACCGACAGGCCCAAAGCGACATCGTTGCCTTCACCATGATTTTGTCGACATGCTGATTCCAAGTCAGTTTGGTATCCAGAATTATACCCAGGTACTTTACTTCCTTGGAGACATTTATCTCTATTCCATTCAGAGAGGGAGCCCTTATGTGCAGCTTCCTCCTACGCGTGAATGGAACTATGATTGTTTTATTCGGGTTGATACTTAGTCCTTCCCGAACACACCGGTTATTGATGCTATTCAGTGCTTTTTGCATTAGGATTGTAGGAATGCCTTCATGCTTGCCCCGGATTATTACGACGTTGGCTTCTGCGTAGCCTTGGGTTATAAAGCCCTTTTTATGCAGTTCATCCAGGAGTCCATCCACCACTATTGGCCATAGTGTGGGGGACACCCCTTTGTTACAGTCAAGATACTGTGGATTCTGCTAGAGAAGTCGTTACTAGTCGGCTTTGAAACATTGCCTCCACCCATCTTATCGTGGAAGGATATAGTCCTTTATTTATAGCCGCTCGTTTTATTGCAGAGAATGAGGTGTTGTTTGTGTCTCATTTACAAAACAAAACATTTGGATATTACCAGAATCTACAGATGACTTTTGTATATGTTCATCTATTATAACTAAATAATTGTCAAGGAAAATATATAAACTCTTCATATTAAAATTTTTATAAATATTGTTTTGTTTTAAATAAATATTTTCTTGTGTTAGAGGCGAAAGAATTGAGATTTTAAATTGATTTTAAAGGCAAAAATAAAAGGAAGCAATTTAAAACTGATATGCTAAACGAATTATTATGATCGACAAGGTAAGCACAACATATATTTAGTATTTATAACATAATATTATGGAATAAATTATAATTTTTTTGGAATTGGAAGCACAAGGGGATCTAGGAAAAGAATGGACAACTGATCATTTGAAATCCCAGCATTTTTGGAATTCATTGCTTTCAAAATCCAAGGTTTCAAAAGGCACCCTTTGTTCGAAATAGGAATACACAAAATTGGGGTTAAATCAACAAACTGAAATGGTTAATTCTAGCTAACTTTGATTAAATAATTTCAATTCCTTTATGAATCGTAACATCCTTAAATGTGTTAAATATTAAAATTTAATGGAATCCATCTCACCCAACAGTTTTTATTTAATGTCCTATTTCTTTTATTCAGAGTACAAATTACACTGTACAATACGATTTTTTTCCAGAATAAAATATTGACTGATTATTGTCTGTTACAATGCCTTTATCTCTAATGGAGAGTGAATTGCGGATGAATAGCGAGATTAATCAATTAAAGAAACTTTGGTCACTTCAACACTTTTACCTTTGCAAAATTTTGGACGGTGACCATATTAGGGAGTATGCGAGGGGACAGCCTTCTGTCACGAGTATTCTTTGAACTGTCGTGCACTCTGGGATAAACTCTTCGGCCGCATAGTACTCAATTGCTCCCGAATCTATTAGATAACAAATATGTTTCTATGCTACCCCTTTTTTGCAAGAGGAGGAATGCTTTGTGCACCGTCTCTTCCACAGAGGTATGTGCGACTAATTGTGCTCTTTCTGAAAAGTTCCTACCCACTAAACGTCCGCTCCCGTGTTGCTATTCTTGCTCTAGTTCTGCAAAAGGGCCTCTTTTCGACAAATCATCCTCCTGGCCATATCCGCAAACGTGTCCAATTTAATTGGATCAGCTAGCACTGTGAACACGAGATTTTCAATCGTCAACTCCATCTCTAGTCTTAATCTTTCCGCGTTCCACCACCCCCACTCGAGCAATATTACCAGCGTTATAAATGGCGTCCGCACACAAAACGTACCTCTCACTGTCGGCTTTCCCGATTCGCTGGAGGTACGCCAAGAATCAGCCATTTCCTGTAACTGAGTCAGGTGGTAGGTTAACTCACCACGTTTTCTCTCGATCCATGGTGCACCTCAGGGATTAACTCGTCTATGTTCCCGTCGGGGTCGCCCTCCACCTATTCTGTCAGTCGAATTCAAGTCTTGCTGTCGTTTTAGCCTTGCCTTGCCTCCCTTCTACCAGCTCATGCATACGGGTACGCTTTTTAATACGTTGAATGCCCAGCGTAAATCGGTGAAGTTTCTCCCGGATCCCAAATCTGCGATATCGTGTTTGAGCAACGCGTTGCTTAAACTCCACCGAGTCACCCTGAGCGTTGAACGTGTTAAGATTTTGCTCAAATTTACTTACCAAAATTAATTAAAAAATAATTCTAGTATTTGTTGTATAGTTTATTTTATAAAACCTCTTATACGCAGATATAAAAAGAGAAGTTTTGTGAACCCAAAAATTATTGGGTAAATTGAGTTTGTTGACTAAAAGTTGATTTTGTTCATAGAAACCTTGTTAGTTTTTTCTTTTAGTTGAAATTGGTTAGAAGAAGTATACAATGCGCCTCATAAAGGGCGAAGTAGGAAATACGATAAGTGTTATTACAAATAATATTACTATAAACTACCAGCAAAACATTGTTTTAATTGCACGAAGAAAAGTTTCACCCGCTTGTGGGTGATGGGTCGCCAGCGAAGATATAGCCGTCACCCATCCTTTTTAGTGGCGTTCAACGTGTTAAAGTGTTTTTTTTCTTTGTTTGTAAAATTATATTAAATAAATTATTACTTTATCTCAAATATTCATAAAATTGTATTATAAATAATAGTATTATAAACTAGTACCAAAATTTTGTTTTAATTACACGAACCAAAATGTCACCTGTTTATGGGTGACGGGGCCCCAGCGGAAAGACGTTTATGGGTGACGCGGCGTTCAACGTGTTAATACTTAGGGCAGAACCTCTACCGCCGCCGTCGAAACTGATCGGTACCTGCGTATCACCTTGAGTGCCGCTGGATTTATAGCACTTATAGTTTGGCCATGCTCCTCCTAAAACCCAAGTAGTTAGCAAAGGCTGGTGCGGCGTAAAAGAGTTTTGATGCCGTCAACCTCATTAGAAGCCTTCCTGGTGCCTTCCGTCGGGCCACCCGTGTTAGGCATAAGGCGAGCCACCGCTGTTATCGCCCTTGCTGCCCCTCCAGATGCTTCCAGTACCTAGGAGTGGCAAAGCGAGTTCGCCTCTAGTATGAACCCCAGGTACTTCATTTTTTCTCGACCACTGCCCAGCAATTTCGATCGACACATGCCCCGCTCTTCTCTGGGAGAGCCAGACCGCTGCCGTCTTTTCCTCTGCCACAACAAGACCGGCTCCGGCCAACCACTCAGTGACTGTCTCGACCACCCTTTGTGCCACTGCTCCTAGATCCGTTATATTTATCCTACCATTGCCCAGCAGTAGTATCGTGGTCTGCGGCTTCTGCTTGTAGTTATCTCTTGGGAGCGATCGCAGAACTAGGAGATTTTGACTTAACCTCCTAGATAAATGTGGAGAGGGAACCACTATAGTAAAACACCTCAATTCAATTTGGAATAGAAGGACCGAATGATGCATGGCTAATAACTAAGTCTCTACACTGCGGACTCTGATGTACGTAACATACCACAGATTCAGTAACTGACAATAAGCCGGCGCTGCTGTGGTCGATTCTAAATGGAAACTACCTCTAAAACCAAGACAAACAAAAAAATGGTGATGTGGTCATTACAGTAACTTCCCTATATTTTTCTCGAAAACTAAGAGGTTCACCCAATTATTTTTTGCTATTCTTTATGATTTGATCAGTTTTGAATTATCTACAGTTCTTTGTAATATTAATTTTATGTAATACCTATGCAAAAAGAAAAAAGCTTGTTCAGACATCAAGAAAAATTAGAATATTTTGGACATATCATGCGGGGGAAAGGTACTCTTCTACAATTGATCATGCAAGGAAAAATAGACGGAAAAAGATCAAGTGGGTGACGAGGAACTTCCTGGCTCAAAAACCTACGAGAGTGGTATGAACAGATATCTACTGAACTATTTAGAGCTGCTGCATCTAAAGTGAAAATTGCCATAATGATAGCTAACCTCCGTTAGGAGACAGCACCCTAAGAAGAAAACACCCACCGGTTTATGAATGATTCAGTTCCAGTTTTTAACGATAAAACCTTAAGCTTAAAGTTTAATATCAGAAGAAGTATTCGTTTTTGAGATACAGCGCCCACCGACACACACATACAGATTTTTGCAAAAAAAAATTCATTTTTTCTAACGAAATCAATACTTTCCCTATATATGCTAGATAGGAAAAATAAAAATACGATGACGACCGTTAACACAGACAAAGGAGGCTGTACCAATAAGAAAGGCATAAGGAAGCACAGTCTTAACATTACCGTGGCGAGAGTAAGCCACTGTACTCGGACCATACCTGTAGAGCTCAGCATAATTAACATATGATACTCCTGCTTCTTCTACAAAGTCAGGCTTTTAGTGCTTCAAAAAGGAGGAGAAACCAGTTCTTATCCCCATCTCAGAAGCCAGAAACAGGAAGAGCTCCTTGGCATCCACTCCGAGGTGAACAAAGTATCAAGAAATCTAGTGAATCTCGTAATGGAAACCCTAAGACAAAGGAGAACATCTGCCTCTTGAGAAGCCTGGTTAGCTAGATGGTGACCAGTGAAATAAGGAGACTGGTTGAGGGGCTGAAGTAAGGCCAAACGCGCCTCAGGTACAGTTATTGAGGGACGTAGATAGGGCGCCCCGAGAGCACCGAAAAATCCTCCCAAACCATCCTGATAGGGAGTGGTCTCTGCGTATTGAGGCTAAGGTTGCTGTTTCGGCTGATCGCTCTTCGAGCAACGTGGAAGCGGACGGAAGGAAAAGCGAATGCATATCGCGAAATCGTCGGTAAGCCTAAGAGAGGTATTGTAGTCAGGATTAATCCAGTCGCCATGGTTAAAACCAAGAGGAGTATGGCCGGCAATGCCGACCTGATCGATCATACCAACGGGTTCATGGGAAAAAAGAAGGGAAAGCAATATGGTGGATCAAATTAAGTTCCTAGAGCAGGATTCCACTAAAGATGACATGATGGAGACATTTATCATAGGAGGTGTTATGTTTTTCTTCGCTTTGAAGTAGCTAGACATTTTAGCTAAGTAAAGAAATGCCTGGACGTTAAAGGACACAGATGGATAAAACAAATCATGACGCCAACATAAGCCTGCCTGTACTTTCCGTACCACCAGAGTCAAGCCCATCTCAACAGGAGCCATAGTTGAAAACGAACGAAATAATCCTTGTCAGCAAGCTGAACGTCTATAGGTTGGACCACTCGTAGATCATGGACTCGAAGGAGGGGCACGTGGCCATAAAAGTGGGAGTTAGGCTCAGGCACCTAGCCACCGCTTCCGGCAACCAAGGTCAAGATATAAGCTGAATCAAGATCTACGATCGACAAAGGAGCAGTTAGAAATGATGGTCGAACTAGATTTGGAGGTAGCCAACGTGGAAAACGTCGCCAAGTTCGTCTGTTGTAGCTCGGTTTCGCCTTGTGGAGGATCGACTTAGAGATCACAGACTTATCGGATTGAAGGTAGTCAGCGAGATCAATACTACGGCTACACCCACCTTCTTGAGTCAGGCCAAGCCTAGGACCTGGCACAGGTCAGCTGGAACTTCTTTCGTACTTCTATGTTAGGCTTCGAGCCACACAATGCAAGCCCAAATACGTTAGCCGAATATCTCTCGGTACGATTGGGTGCAGCGTGCGATCTGGCCATCCCAACAAAACGTCACGAATTCCAAAAGATAGTCTACTGGTGGTTTGGATGGTCGCAGGAACACGGCGCAGGACGAACGAGGCTAGACGGGATCTTGTGGGATGCAGGAGAAGGGGAAACTAGAAACACCGAGATCCTCGAGTTCGCTACCTCCAGCGCCAAAACTCATTACAAACTGGAAGTTAATCAGATAGAAAGAAGCTTGAAAGAGGCCTGTGACAGAAGTGGCTCATCCAAATCCAGTTCACCATCGAAGTCACACGCATCCGAGAGGTCCACACGGAACGATTAACCCATACAATCTCTTAAGTGACAAAAAGGTAATCGAGGCGGCTAGATTACCGCCGTAAGGTACCTGGTGCAGGCAGTAGACGAATTGAACAACTGAAGAAATTTGTCATCTATAACGCAGCCCCAATGGTAGCCTTTTACAACTACCTCCATAGCCGCAAAATTTAATTCCCAGACGAAGAGGGCCGAACTGTCACGTGACCAACAACGTGTGGTATTCCGCAGGACCTACTTTTGGAGCGCTGCTGTGAAACATCACCTACGACGTAGTCTTAAGAGTTCAACTGGTAGAGGGAGCCAATAAAATCTTGGCTGTCGTCAGAGCCAGTGATATAACACACGGTACAGAAAGCGACCACGGCGGTCCAGAAGTAGATGAGCGTAACAGGTCTCTTGATGGCGGCTCACAATCATATTTAAAATATTCTATGATTAGGGCTGTTACTTGACGAAATTTATTTTAACATCTATAATCTATAATCTATTAAAAAAACTTTTGATTTGATTTTGAATAAACCCTTTTCTTTTTTTTCCGTTGCATAAACGGTTTTTGATCAGACATATTTTTCTTTGCCAAAGAACTGTTCCAGAATAAAATGAGATAAACACCTAAGAAAAATTAACAATTCTTCTAAATTGAAACCTGTGAAATCCAGCGCTGATCGCATTGCTGCCAAAGAATCACTTGAGAACATTTGAAGAAAACCACATCGAAAGAAATAGTCCAAAGAAATTAAAACACTAAAATCATTAAAACAAAAATATGTATTTTATATAAAATCCGATAAAGATAATACAGTGGTTTTCGCTAATAAAAATAATTACTTAAACAGTATTAATTCTTCGTTAATTAAGGGGTTTATACATAAAACAATCAGAAAATCCGCTCAACATACATATTTAATAACAATAACTGTTTAAATGAGACAAATTTATTAGACGATACAATATTATTAAACTACTTCATAAATAGGCAGTATAATTTACCATAGGTACATATGGAAAACTAGATAATAAATCAAGACCAATAGTTTCTAACAATAATTCTTTAACAAATAATTTGGATAATGGCCTCAAATAAATCAAAGTTGATAATGGCCTCCTTTTAGTTACTTAAATTAAGTTAACTCAAATTAAAATCTAACGAAGTTGTCGTTTCTTTTGACTAATCCAAAACTCAAAATAGACAAAGTAAATGAATATAAAAATATACCCAAACAAATAACACAGTGCAATGCATTTAAATTTGTAGAAATATATATAAATATACTTTCGGAACAGCGATGGACAACCCTCTGTTTCTGTCTTTAGCTAACATTTTATCATCATTTAGAACATGAAGTTAGAAACAACTTTTAGAAAATCTTGATTAGATATATAGACTCCACCATACATTTCATGTTCGAGGTAAAAAATAACAATCAATTGACAATAATATGTCTTTACTATTTAACCAATATTACGAAGTTAGTTAAATATTTTCTTAGTACTAAACTAAACGAAACTATCTATTTCTATCTAGAAGTAATCTCTAAAACTTAAGATATTCAGCTTGGCGATTTGGTTTTAAATATAATTCTAAGCACTTGATAATTACAAACTTTACTGTATTAATATTTAATATAAATCAATTGTATTTAACAATAATTTTAATAGAACATAAAATGGTTTTAAAAGAAATATACAAACTTGTATAAAAGGTTGCTAGTGTATAAGTATTGACATTTATTGTGAACGTTAAATTTTCTCTATATGTATAATTGATAAAACCAGGCAACCAATTATACAGAAGTGTTCTGTTATTCTGTGGTTTCATATTATATTTATTCCAAACGCACAGTTTATTTTGATTAAATGGTAACTTTACATAATTCGGAAATTAGTGTAACGCCCAAAAATCGCTATTAAAAGCAATAACAAAAATAATTAAAGCGACAAATATAATACTATTAATAACATATTGAAATCACTTTAGCTGATAGTTGACATTGGTTCGAACCATTCTGTTTACTACTTCTCACTATAAAATCCAAGGGTTATCAAGATTATGTCAATATTACATATTCATAAGTTTAAAATAATGCCTTAATGGCCTATATACGTATATTTAAATGACAAAAAAATATCGTAATCAAGGTTCAACAGTATTACATTGAAAGATAAAATGGAATTATCAGCTTAAGGGGTCAGACCTATAAACTATTTTTTTTAATTTCATTCAAGAAATAATATAGTAGTCAGTTTGCTATAATAAGATGCGTTCAGCTCACTTCTGGTTTTTATATCTGTTCTGTGTTCTATATTTGGTTATAAATGAAGTGCAAGGTAATATTTTCTTAAAATAAGATTCCGAAAATAATATAAATATTCAAACGCAATAAATAAATTAACTATTTATCTTTTCGTTCACTAATGACAGAAAATAATAACATATCTAAAATCTTTCCCGTTTCTCTTGTGTTTATCGCAAGTTATATCATTGCGAATTTTATTGTTTATCATTTATTAAATATAATATCTATTACGATTTGATTAAGTTTTATATATTAAATAATAATAAATTACTAAATATTCAATTTAATTTAGTTATATACTTAATTGTTTTAACTTTTCTTCAATTTTAAGGAGGCTCAAGTTCTTATTCGTATAGTTACAAATATGGTTCCAAAAAAAACGGTGGAAGCACATCAGCAAGTAAAGCCGCTACCAGCTCGGGACATATAGCAGGTACATTATTTTATTATCAAAAAGTGTAAACATATTCATGCATAAGAATTATAAGTGTTCCAAATTAAACAACCTTTTGTATTCCGAAGGAACAGCTTGCTCTAAAATAATTTGATAACTAACCAATTTTTATACTATAAACATCTTATGCATATTTCTGTAATTTTAGTTTACACATTAGTATTAGAATAGATAAATTAATATTATATAAATATGTTATAATAAATGAGAATCTAGAGGAGTCAAATCACATTAGTAGCCATCCCTTAATAATCTAAGAATTGGTATATTACAATATAGTGAAGGTTAATAATATTCAGAGAAAATTTACCAAAGTTTCTGAATAAGATTTAAGCATATTTCACTTTTAATTTGTTCATCGATAACAAAGTAATCAATATTACTACCATCCAATAATCTCTTCAAAAATTGAAAGTAATTAACTATACTAATATTAACATTAGTACAACAAACTTTCGCAGAATTACTTAAAATAACTAAAACATGTTTTAAAGAAAAATGTTATAAACGAAAGAAAACCATACATAATATTTGGAGATATATTAGGTATAAAAATGAAAAATCCATTTGTTAAAGCAGTTAAGAAATTAGGTTCTTTTGTGCATTTGGTGGGATATGAAGAGCGTGCTTTATAATAAATGGTTGGAAGCAGATAAAAAGGTTACTGCGGGTGGCTTTAAATGCCATTTAATCCGCTTAAATCAAGAAATGAAGAAAAAATGACTTTAAAATGATGAAGGAAAACGTCCAGTAAAATTGTTTCATGACTACGCCAGGCCATTTGCATTTTCACTTAGTGGATGAGATCTGAAAATAGCTTGAGGACTGTATCGTGTCCAAAGACACCATTGTTCAAGTGGAACTTATTAACTGTCTGAAAAATTTACTTTTTTCTAAAACAAACTTTGAATGTAGCTGAAAATATTGGATTATTAAAGAGTAATGAGATAACATATTAAAATATGATGTAAATATAAAACTTAATACTAGATAAAATTATAGAATAAAAATATATAAACACAATAAATAAAGTATAAAATATGTACTTAAAATGTGCGGTCAACGTAAGCAAAAATACAAAATTGGATATGAATATATTTACACATTATTACAAAAACTAATATATTCACTAACAGTATAAAAACAATATTATTCAAATAATTTTTTCAACCGTTTATTAAAAAAAAATATAGGGATATTTTTAAAACTGTCTGGTAGTTTTTTGTAGAGTTTTATAGCTTGAATAATGCAGGAGTTATGGTAAAAAGAATGATGATGCTGTGGAAGCTTTAGGTTCTTTGATCTTGCATTATATGTATGATGCGTTTCAAGACCATCAAAAAGGTTTAGATTTTGTCTAACAAATTTTAAAGTTTCGTAAACATATAGGCTCATAAGCGGCATAATTTTCAGTTTCTTGAATAGCATACGACAACTAGTATTTAATTTTTGGTTACAGATAGCTCATACAAGACGTTTTTGCATAACAAAAAGCTCTTGTATGTTATTCTCAGTTATACAGGGTGATTCATTAAGGGTGGCCACTGGCCGTGTCTCGGAAACCGTAGAATTTGGGAAAAAAAATTTTAATGACATAATCGGCCAAAAGAAGATGCGTTAAAATATTTTTAAATGCGTAGCTTTCTGCTAGGTACCGCATTAAGGCTATTAAAAATTATCAAAATTAGAAACTACTGTACTTGGTTTACAATTTTTGCTTAAGACATTTTTTTCTATCACCTACAGTTAAGTGGTGGGGGAAGTATACTTTTGTTTACAGAAAATGGTCTGTAACTTCCGTATACCTTAACCGATTTTCACAAGCTTAGGTTCAATGGAAAGAGTATTAGAAGTTGATTACAAAAATAAATAACATTAACACATTTAATCTATGCGCTGGCAACTAGAGGGCGTTATGTAACACTTAACCCTATTTATGTATTTTTCTCAGAAATATCAAATAGAATGATATAACACGAAGCAGCTTACAAAAAAGAAAATGAAATTACATATTGTTTCGTCAAAACCGCAAACTGATATCTCTTGTCATTCCAAAGATATTTAGATTTTTTAAATTTTCGTTGTTGTTTTTTGTTGTTTTCGAAGTGTTGGTTCACCCTGTAAGTTGTAAGTGAAAACACACTGCTACAGTTACATTTCAAAAAAATATCAAGTTAAATCGAATGGCACAATATTTATTAACATAATTAATTTTAAAAAAATACAAAAAACTAAAATTGATAACTGCACCTATTACTTAGTTATTTTAGGTACTCAAAATGTTTCCCATCATTTGCTATGCACAAATTCAGTCTTTCTATAGTGGAATTGACACTGGCCTCAATTTTAGAACCAGAAATACCTCTTACTGCTTGCCGAATCCTTTCTTTCATATCCTCACGTGTAGTTGGACGTATTTTAAAAACCAAATCTTTAATTCTACCCCATAAAAAGAAATCTAAAACCGTAAGATCTGGTGACCTTGCTGGCCATGGAAAAATACTTCCCCTTCCAATCCATTTATTTGAAAATACAATATCTAAATAATTTCGGACACCTGCGGCAAAATGTGCTAGGCAATCATCTTGGTGATACCACATGTCTAATCTGTTACGAATTGGAACGTCTTCTAGGAGGATAAAGCAATTCGTTAGTTAAAAAATCTAAGTACCTTTGGCCCGTTAATTTTTCTTCAAAGAAAAAAGGTCCTATTATCTTCCTATTTAAAATACCACACCACACATTTATGCTCCAGCGATTTTGGAAATTGACTTCCCTCTGCCAGTGTGCATTTGTTTCTGACCAGTAGTGACAGTTGTGAAAGTTAATTTTACCAGAGCTTGAAAATGTAGCCTCATCCGTCCATAATATTGCAGATAGAAATTGTTGATTATCATTTAACATTCCTTTCAACCAGTTGCAATAATCTAGTCGTCGATCAAAATCTATGTCTTTTAACTCTTGATGTAAAAAAACATGGTATGAATGCATTTTATGTTCTTTTGGTATTCTATTCACCAAAGAATAATTTAATTCTAGATCTCTTACAATTTCCCTAATACTTGCACGTGGTTCAGCGTTAACGTATGCCAAAACGTTAATAACATTTTCTTCATTTTGTCTTCTACGTACCCTATTTCTTACCGAAACAGGTTGAACATTGCCAATTTTTCGTAATCGTTCTGCCAGTCTTTTAAAAACTTTTCTTGAATGACGCCGTCTTTCAGGAAATCGTAACCCATATTCTCTTTCAGCAATTACTGCTTTTTGTAGACTTTCAAAATACACTGCTAGCATATCATATGCTTCTTCATTTGAAAAATAAAGCATTATAATAAATTGATTTTTCAAACGTTCAAATTAACTTTGACAGCAACAACAAATTATAAATTAACAATCACAAAACAAAAATGCCATTTCCAAAGGTGACTTGATTACTTTTACAACATCGCCCAGGAAAATAGTTTGACATACTCGTAATGTTACACAGCTTATCCATATAAAACCATTGAAGAAATTTTAAGGAATCTAGGATACAATTTCACTCTAGAAGGACTGAATTTGTGTAGGTACAGCAAATAAGGGGAAACATTTTGTGTTTCTAAAATAACTAGATAATGAGTGCTTTTAGAAATTTCAGCGTTTTGTAAATTTCTGTTATGGGTAATAAATTTTATTATTTTTCATTAATTATGCTAATAAATATTGTTGTCATTTGTTTTTACATGACATTTTTTCTAAAAGTAACTTTAGCCATATATTTTCATTTACACCTTACAGGGTGAACCAACACTTCGAAAACAACGAAACACAATAACGAAAATTTAAAAAATCTAAATATCTTTGGAATGACGGAGAGATATCAGTTTGCGGTTTTGACGAAACAATATGTAATTTCATTTTCTTTTTTGTAAGCTGCTTCGAGTTATATCATTCCATTTGATATTTCTGAGAAAAATAAATAGGGTTAAGTGTTACATAACGCCCTCTAGTTGCCAGCGCATAGATTAAATGTGTTAATGTTATTTATTTTTGTACTCAACTTCTAATACTCTTTCCATTGAGCCTAAGCTTGTGAAAATCGGTTAAGGTATACGGAAGTTACAGTCCATTTTCTGTAAACAAAAGTATACTTCCCCCACCACTTAACTGTAGGTGATAGAAAAAAATTACTTGAGCAAAAATTGTAAACCAAGTACAGTAGTTTCTAATTTTGATAATTTTCAATAGCCTTAATGCGGTAATATTTTGTAAAAAACGCAAATTAATTATGTAAATGATAAAATGCTCCACCTAGCGGAAAGCTAAGCATTTAAAAATGTTTTTACGCATTTTCTTTTGGCCGATTATGTGATTTTTTCCCCCAAATTCTAGGATATACGGTTTCCGAGATAAGGCCGGTGGCCACCCTTAATGAATCACCCTGTACAGGCCCAGAATATTATACCATATGTCAACTGTGGCTAGCAATGTGACATGTACATTATACGGGCTGCTTCTTCGTGTATGTCTTGTTTTGTAGCATATAGCAGATATGAATATTTAGCTATTCTTGAGCATATTTGTTCTATATGGCTATTCCATTTTAGGTAGTTTCAGAAATTGGATCCCCATTCATATATACGTTTGCTTGGCCCGTTGGTCCTCGAAAATTTATAATGTGTGTTTTTGTTGTATTCGCCAACAGGTTATTATATTTAAGCCATTTTCCAAGTTCCTATAGAGTTTCATTTGCTACCTTGGTCAACTGTATTAGGCATCGATCTGCTATGCTAATCGTAGTACCGTCTGCAAACATAGTTATGTGCGAATTAATTGACGACGGCAAGTCACTAATAAATAGTAGGGATAATACGGGTCCTAATATACTTCCTTGTGGTACACCTGCAGTTGGGTAGGCGGCTTTAGATTTGTAGAAATTATTGTTCACAAATGCTGTTGTTACATGTTGTCGCCTAAGCAGATACGATGCTAACCAGTTATAACAGTTTCCCCTTAGACCGTATAGGGATAATTTGTGGAGTAATAGTTCATGTGGTACACAATCAAAAGCTTTTGCGAGGTCGACAAATATTGAAAAAACTTTAATGTTGTTATCCAAATTATTTAGAATTTAGTCACTGAGGTTGTAAATTGCGTGTGTGGTTGTCATGCCTTTTTTAAAACCAAATTGTTTATTACTTAGTGTGTTCTTATGATCTAAGTAATCTACTATTCTATTCTTTAACACAGCTTCGAATATTTTAGAAAACACTAGTAGAATAGATATCGGCCTGTAATTTCCAATTTCGTGTTTAGAAACTTTTTTGTAGATGGGGGCGATTCTACCATTGTTTAGTATTGTTGGGAACACACCTTCTGTCATTGACTTGGCATTAATAGCAACTGTTAATGGTTCTATTATGTAGTCTATTGTATGTTTTATTACTGCGGGTGTTAGGTCATCTAAGTCTTTGGTATTTGATAATATTATTTCGCAAATTAATTTTCGTATTTCTACTTGTGTAGCAGGGCGGAGAAAAATTGAACCTGCTCTTGTGGGTTTTAAATTAGAATTGTTTGATTTGGGAGCACTTGCATTATTTCCAATTTTACTAAGTAAGTAATCATTCATAGCGTTTAGTATATTTTGTGGACTACATATTTTTTCATTATTTTCGTTGTAAACATAGTGTATTGAATTATTATTTAAATTTGTAGTTTCTTTAGTTTTTTTTATTTAAGATTTTCCAAAGTTCTTTGGATTTATATTTCGAGTTCTCTATACGCTTGATGTTATAATTTCGAACTTCGCATTGTAGTAAGGTTTTATATTCTTTCTTTATAGTCTTATACATTATTTGTCTGGTGGTATAGTTGGTAATAAAATTCCATTTCTTTTCGCAGTTGCTTTACTCGATCTGCGTTCCCAGGATTTCGACTTTTAAAATTATTTACGGCTTTCGATTCAATTGGGCAGCATTTATGGAAAGCAGTTAAGAACATATTATAAAATTTTGTAAAGTATGTCTCAGAATTTGTATGATTTGTTTTTAGACCATTCCAATTTATTTTTCTCAATTCAGTGTTGAGAGCGTTAAGGGTGTTTTGATTAATGTCTCTTATGTTAATAGTTTTTCTAACCTTTTCTGTCTTGCATTCAAATTTTAATAATTAGCCGCAGTGATCAGATAAGTTAGTATCGATTGCAGAAGCATTAAGGTAATTTATGTGAGTAATTATATTATCAATGCAAGTTTTAGTTGTTATTGTGACTCTAGTATAGGAATTTATACCGACTTTTAAATTTTAACTTTTCATTAATTTTTCAAAAGACAATGTTTTGGGATCTTTATTTTTGAGCAAATCTATGTTAGTCATTGCCAATTATGACTTTAGATTTTTCAGTTATCGTTATTTGATGAATGATATTTTCAAAAGTATTTAAAAACTCATCGAGACTGCCTTCAGGAGGACGATAGATGGACAAAATTACTAGCTTATGTTGTTTATTAATCTGGCATTCTGCTGCCTGCGATTTCTATAAATATTTTGTGGGAAAATGCGTTTAAATCTAACCTGTTGGTATAATGTAAATCATTTCTAGCTAGTATTACCGCTTCTCCATGTTTATGCTCTGCAGTTTGAAGATGGAAATTTGACTCTAATTGCCGATATTGGGAAAAGCCTCACCATCCGTCACCCAATGTTCGGTGCTCAGAAAAATATTTATGTTAAGCTGATTCAGGATTATATCTACTTCGCGTATTTTATTTTTAACTGATTGTACATTATGGTGAAGTACTGTTATTATATTAGATTTTAGTTCCTTCCTTTGAGTTATATGTTGACTTTGGGAATCTTGTTCCTTTGAAAAAAACGTGAAACATAAGCTCCATATGGCCACATTTCTGTTTCCATAGCCTTATCATAATTGATTTTGTCTATGGTCACCTTAAATTATGAGTAATGTTCAGGAAATTTGCTTTCGAGTTTTTCGCATTGAACTGCGGGAAATTGGGGCTTCAAATAGCTACTGAGATGTTCTGGTTCTGTTGATGGATGTAGTCGAGACACATACAGAAATGATTTTTGCGCAACTGCTTTTATGGTTTGCACATTTGTTGATAATCCAACGATTCCTAGTGAATTCTTTTTCTTCCGTTTTCCGGTAGCCATTTTCCAAGTGTCATTATTTATGTCCGTATTTTTGTGGATTTTGTTGTTGTTGGTTGTTTCACTGCTTGTGAAATTCTATGCGTCTCCGCGGTAGAAGATTTCGCGGGCATCCCAATAAAAAAACAACCACAAAGTAATAAACAAAATTACAAAACAAAATGTATTAATAAAGGTACGTCGGGACAAGTTTTTTTAATTATTATTCTAGGTTAAGAGTACGCCAGAGAAATTAATATTTTATTATGGTAGGCCAAATTCACGCAATAATAAAATAGAAACTGCAGAAATAAATCTTTTTCTAGAGATTTTATTAGTACCATAGGTCAATACATATTTTTTTACTTAATTGAGGTAGGTCAAGAGTACGCTAAATGCTCCAGCTAAATGCCAACCGCTGCAGGAATGCCCATGATCTCCTCGAACACCTGGCGAGGGAAGAGGCTTACGACATCATCATCCTCAGCGAGCCAGACGGAAACAAACTAGAGTCAAACTATCCTCCAGGGCAAAAGGTTACATAAAAAAATGGGGCACGCCTAGAAATGGTATCCTCTGGGCCGACCTCGGGGGGCTGATCGTGTACAGCTGCTACGTAACAAGGAACATCCCAGTAGAGAGCTATCTGACCTCGAGGAAAGCATTCGCACGCAAAAAACGCCAGTCTTAGTCTGCGGCGACTTCAACGCGAAAGCGGCTCTGTGGGGCTGCAGAGAGACCGACAAAAGGGGCAGGGACCTCATGGCAGCACAAGACCTCATGTGCTACAACTGGGGGACGCAGCCAACCTTTGTGCAAGGTACCCGAAGTTCTGTCATCGATATCACCTTAGCCGACCGCAAGCTATTGAGCCACGTGACGGAATGGAGGGTCCTGGATACGGAGTCCATGAGCGACCACAGATATATTTCTTTTTCTGTAAAGGACCCATCCGCACCAGCAGCGACAAACCAACGGTTACAGACGAGAAGATGGCGAACACACCTAACAGACTGGGAAAAGTTAGTGACCTATCTTAACTCTACCCCCAAAATTAAGCAGACCACTTCGGACCGCATGGCAGAGGAACTGACAAATAAAATCCAAAAAGTATGTCGCATCTCTACTCCAAGGACTGGGTTAGGAAGGCGTAGGGAAGTATACTGGTGGTGTAGTGAAGTCGCGAAAGCAAGAGAAACTGCCACGAAACTAAGGAGGAGAGCTACCAGAGCCCGCACTAAAGGCTAACAGTGGGAAACGTTACACCAGGAGTACTTTTCCGCGAAAAGAAACCTGAAACTAGAGATCTTTCGCAGCAAAGAATAGGCATGGATAAAGCTATGCCAAGAGGTGGACTCGGATCCGTGGGGCCTACCCTATAAAATTGTTATGGGGAAGTTAGGCCGGAAAAACGTTAACCCGGAAGCTACTATACCAGGGGGAATTAAAATAGTAGTTAATGCCCTCTTCCCTAGCAATGAACTATGTCACCAACAAAAAATAACGGCAACCATAACAGACGACTTCCCGACTATCCAGCAAGGCAAAATCCTTTTCGCTGCGCGTCATATGACAGTGAACAGTGAGAACAGTGCTTCCGGGAAGGGCGGTATCCCACCCAATGGAAGAAGGCCCGTCTCGTACTACTGCCGAAAAAAGGGAAACCTGCCAACAACGCCAGTGCCTACAGGCCCATCTGTCTTCTCGATAGAATAGGGAAGGAGGTAGAAAAGGTTATCTCCGAAAGACTGCAAGCAGAAATTAATGCTCATGCTTATTTTACAGATATGTAATTTAATATTTCAATTTTCGCTTTATTTCTACTAGTGATATTAGTATGAATGTTAAAAAAAATATCAGTCATGTATAAATTAATTTGAAATACTCTACCATAGGCCATAAAGAACTGTTTAGGGATTCAGATAAAGACACTCTTCCCAAACTTAACGTAGGAGACGAAACCAGCATGGTTTCCGCAAGGGAAGGAGCACCATCTATGCTATTAGGGATGTCTTCAGAACCGCTGAAAAGGCCAATAGTGGACCCCTGAGGAAGAGACAACATTACCTAGTGGTCACGCTAGACGTTAGCAATGCTTTTAACTCTCTACCCCATCAGACAGTAACAAACGAGTTGGTTGGTGAACAAACAGCGTTTTACCCTCAGGCCGGTGTCCCACAAGGATCCATTCTGGGGCCCTTCCTATGGACCTTGGCATACGATGGGGTACTAAATATAGACTTGCCTGCTGGTGCGCATCTGGTGGGTTACGCTGACGATATCGCCCTCGTAGTGTCCACAGAATTAAGACAATCACAACTAGGGCAGCGGAGCGGATCGCCGAATGTATGAAAAAAGCAGGGCTTAAAATCGCCCCTGAGAAAACCGAAGCAGCCTGGGTCACCACCAAACGGGCGGGAAGATCTGCTGTGGATACGGTCACTATCCTAGGCCAGGAGGTAGTCATTAACTCAACACCTAACATACCTCGGAGTCATAATCGGCTCCAACCGGAACTTTACCCCGCAGATCCGGAAAGCAGCGGCCGCAGCAAGCAGATCTGAGGTCTGCCTTGCTAGACTAATGCCGAATATTGGAGGAGCAGGTAAAGGTAGTCGGCGGCTCCTTGCCTCAGTAGCGAGATCAAAACTTCTGTACGCGGCCCCAATAGGGGCCAAGGGGACCTATTGTCATAGGAACGCGGGTACCCTCCGTAGCACACTCAGAACGGGAACCCTCCGAGTCATAAGAGAGTATAGAACGGTTTCGACCGACGCTGCTGAAGTCATCTCCAGCCAATCCCCAGCAGATCTGCTCGTCCACGAACGGGCATGGAGGATCATCGGAAGGATCGTCTCAGCAGAATAGAACTAGGAAGCATGGCGCGTGCTCGTACCATAAGGACCTGGCAGAGCAGGTGGAACGACTCCATGGCATCAGCATGGACTCGGTCACTGAACCCGGACATAGCTAAATGGGTGGGCAGGGAACATGGCCATTGTGGCTATTTCCTCACCCAAATACTTACAGGACACGGGTGTTTCGGGTCCTACCTCAAACGAATTAAAAAACTGAATCGGCAGTATGCAGCTTCTGTCATGGAGGGCTTGACGACACAGCGGCTCACACCCTACTAACATGTATCGCCTGGAGCACTGAAAAGGTTTTGGAAAAGGTTTAAAATTCGTTAACAGGTTACAATTTTTTAGGGATAACTTAAACAGGAACGACAGGACTTAAAATGGTATTAAGGTAGGATTAGTTTACGTCAGAATGATAATTAATTAAATAGGATTCGACAAGAATATGATTTTTAATAACTCAAGAATGCTATTGTTGTGATTGTATTTTATTATTGGGAGATATGACAGTTGCCAAACGCCAAATTTATAACTTATATTTATTTACTTATAAACGGCCAAACCTTTTTAAAAGATACAATATAAAATACAAAACATAATATACAATACATTGCAAAATACAATTGAATAGAAATAAATATAATAACTATAAATGTACCTACATACTTAGAATAGCATACAGTGCATCCGTTGGATCTTCCGTCCTACGTCACAAACTATCGCTTCAAAAAACGACGAAAGATTTACAGTGCGTTCTTTTTCTAACGCATTTGGTTTACCTTATCAGACTGAATGTTTTTGTGTTGTTTCTCGAAGCAATATTTTGTGACGTAGGACGGATGATCCAACGGATGGACTGTATACATTTATACTGTACAAAATACGACAAAGAATAAACGTCAATTATTTGCGCAAGGTGTGTTTTAAATGAATAGAAGAAAGAGAAACGCCAAAGAAATTTAATACAAATGAGATATTGTCTACATGTTTGGCCATCCGAGATAGAGAACTACTATATGTATACCATATATGGTTCTATAATGACCTATGTCGTATAAGATCCATCAATCTTAAGACCCGACTCCGTGCATTGAAATTAATCTCTTTTAACAGATTTACACAGTTAATTAACCCATTTATTATTTTGTAGATAACTAAGATATCTATCATCGTTCTGTGAGTGTTCTGTTCAGTAAGCCGGTCTAAATGAGTTTTGTAGAGTGGTAGCTATATAAGGCAGCAGTAATCCAGGTGATCTGCTTTTATTAGCTTTATTCACTACATGATTAATATGTAGCTTGTATGAAAGTCTAGAATCCAACAGCACACCAAGATCCTGAATATTATTTACTTTTCAAAGAGGAATATTGTTTAATTTGCAATTGTAATATGTTGGTAATTTACAGCGTGAAAATGGCACAAACTTACATTTGCTTATATTTAGTATTATGCCATTAAATGTGCACCAGTCTTGTATTAACAACAAATTATGTTGAATTATAAAACAATCATGCATGTTGTTGATTTGAATAAATATCTTTAGATCATCCGCGAAGAGTAAGTGAGGGCAAGTGAGAACATCGAATAGATCATTTATGAAAATCGAGAACAGCAGAGGCCCCAGGTGGGAACCCTGAGGAACCCCTGATGTTGCCCATATTGTATTGGAAATGAATCCATTAATTTTCACAAATTGGACTCTCTCGGTTAAGTAAGATCCAAGCCATTTGAGTAATGGATCACATATACCATACGCATGAAGTTTTTACGGTAATATTGAATGATTAACAGAGTCAAACGCTTTGCTGAAGTCAGTATATATTGAATTAACTTCAGCTCCACTTTCAAATGCTCGGACTATATAATCTGTGAAAATAAAAATATTAGTTTGAGTGGATCGACCAGTGTAAAACCCGTGTTGATTTACACTAATAATATTTTTAAAAGTACTGAGTAACTGAGTATACATTAGTTTCTTCAAAGATTTTTGTTATAACTAATAATTAGGAGATGGGTCTGTAATTTTTAACATTAGATTTAGTGCCTGATTTATGAATTGGGTTTATAAAGGCAGATTTCCATTTATCAGGGAAGATTCCAGAACTTAATGATAATGAAAATAGAGGAATATATAATGAACTACTACAATTGCGAAGAAATATGGAAGGTATATTATCAGGACCTGGAACAGTTGTGATTCTTAACCGAGAAAGTTCATGTAATACTTGATCTTTGGTTATAAGTTGTAATCCAGAGTATTAGAAAAAAAGTTTCCACTTTTTGTGAGCTTCCTTTTTAGACTGTATCAGATTGATTAATTTTTTTTGAGAACCAATTAGGATAAAACGTGTGCTTTGTACGTTTCTTAGAGACATAAATGTCAACTACAAAGTAAATTATGTCATAAAACATTTTTGTTGCCATGTTAATATCTGTACAGTCATATAGATAGGACCAATCCACACATGATATTATTATTAATATTATTAAAATTGGCTCTACTGAAATCGGATTTAAACTAATAATTATCTTCGAGCATTGTACATTCATTTACAGCTACATCAACAATTAGTAACGGATGATGATGATCTGGTGAAATAATTGTTAAACATTCATTAACTGTTAGGTAATCATAATTCGAAAGACAGGTTTAGTTTAAGACCATTGACATTTTTAATAGAATTGAATTGGTTCATACTAATAGAGCTAAAATTATCGCAAAAGAGAACTTAGATGGAAAAATACACAATCGTTGGAGTTAAGCCGTATCAATCAGGTTCAGTAATCCAAGAAATATTCGGTAAATTAAAATCACCAGTAGTAATTATTTTGTAGTCACGGCAATCTACAGCAATAGTTTCCAACGTTTTATAAACATTTTCATAAATAGTAAGGGAAGCATTTGGAGGAATGTAACAGCAACATATTATAAGCTTCGCAGAGCGTATGTTGATTTTCATTAAGATCATTTCCAGATTATTATCAGATTCTATTCTGATAGATTGAATATTTTTTTTGATAACAAGAAGCACACCACCTCCTCTGGCTTTATTACTTGTTAACACTGAACGATCAGTTCAATATACCGCATAACGACCATCAATAATTTCATTGTCTAGGATGGAATCATGAAGCTAAGTTTCCGTTAGGGCCAGTATACTATAATCTTCAGAGAAGTACAAAAAGTCAACTAATTTTGTAAGAAGGCCTCTTACATTTTGGTAATACAGCAACAGGCTTCGCGTAGCTTTATTTACAGTTGTGGATTTGTTGGACGACTACGAGGAAAAAAATTCTTTCACCGCAAGGCCGGCTGGCCATTAACTCGGTTCTAAGAGTTTTTTAACAAGTATCTCTTTCGCTCCTAATTTGTATGAGTACACATCGTCATTTCTCACAAGTTATAAAGACTTAGCATCATTAATATTCAAAACCTTCTAAACATGATCCATAACGGAATTTACCGCCGAAAACGGGCTGCACCTACCAATGAAAATCCACTGACGTCTTTCGGCAGATATTAGTTGACTTGACAGTGGTGGAGCATTTTTTGTCAGCAGAATGTGATATGAATAAAGTTTCCAATGTTTCAAAATTTCCAAAAGGGTAGAAGCTACGAGAAATACGACAAGCTAAATCAAAACTTCGTCAAAACCGATCACTGGTGCAACGCTAAAATTAAAAAAATCTTGAAATTAAAGAACCAAGCAGCTAAGTCCATAAAAGATCAACCAGTCTCTCTGAAGATATAATTACTGATGACCTTAAGGATATTGAACAGGCTAAGTTGCTAAGCGGTAGGGGCTCTACCGCTTAGCAACTTAAAAAGTTCAAACTCATACAATATAATTGTAAAGGCTTTAATGTACGATTAGCGGAAATCAGGATGTTTTGCAACCCAGTCCAACCAATTGCTTTGTGTCTGCTGGAGACACATTTTTACTTGAACTCTACACCATCTTATACCTTTTTTAGAAAAGATTATAAAGACAATGAAAGTGGTGGTGTATCAATTATCGTATCAAAATTTTGTGAATCACTTGAGTTGGATACTCTTTTTAAGCCGTTGCTGTAAGAGCGCATCTACCACAACCAACTACCTTAAGCTCGCTATGGCTGCCTCCTGAGCAGTTGTTTACTCTGGCCGACCTTGAACACCTCATTGACAACATAACCCGACCCTTCATAATAACGGGCAATTTTAATGCCCATAGTCACATGTGGGGTTCTACTTATAGGGATCGCAGAGTCGATCTTATCGAACGTATAATGGAGATAAACGACATTCCTCTTGCAAACACACGCAGAGAAACCCATCTCTCTTTAGCAAGTAGTACTATCATGAATTGATCTTATGTTTACGTCTCCAGCATTACTGACAAGTATAACGTGGGAAGTAATGTCGGACCTTTGTGGTAGTAACCACTTTCCCATTATCTGTAAAATCGATATCGGCTTGGATACCCACAGTCGTCCAGTGAAGTGGAAAATAGCAGAGGCTAATTGGAAAGTCTTCCACCAAAACCTACAATTAGATAATATACGAGTAGATATGTCGAACGTTGATTCTGCAGTCATCTGCATAACAGATCGCTTGAAAAGCAGTTGAAGCAGCTAATCCTGCTGTTGCAAAGTCGAGCCCTGTATTGCGTCGGACTCTCGTACCATGGTGGAATGATGCGTTCTGCAAAGCCATTATGGAGAGGATGAAAGCCTTTCGCAATTTTAGAGAAAATATGACTGCAGAAAATTTAGCAAATTTTAAGCAAAAACAATCTATTGCAAGACGTATCATGCAAAAAACGTTCCTGGATACAGTTTGTCTCATCTATTAAGGGCTACACTACCTCTAATGTGGTATTCGAAAAAGTTCGATGAACAACCGGAAAAAACCTTTTAGGTCTAAAAATGATGATACGCTAGTCATATGCCCAAAGGTAATTTCAAACACCTTAGCATACACCTTTGCCCAGTTCTCAAGCAATGATAGCTACGACAGACGATTCATTTCAATTATAAATGAAGCAGAGCACCATTAGTCGAAAAATGCCAACTACTAAAACTATGCCTTCGTTATGTGGGAACTCGAATCTGCTTTTGAACTTTGTCATAATACAGCTCCAGGTGTATATATGATCCACTATCAATTCATTAAATCACTATTCCAGTTAAGTGTTATATTAGCCGTGTTCAACCAAATTTGGCTAACGAATTCATTTCCTGAGTCTTTGAAAATAACTTCTCGTCCCAATCCTTAAAATTGGTAAACACCGAATGATCCATCAAACTATAGGCCTATTGCACTGATGAGCTGTCTATGTAAGGTGTTAGAACAAATAGTGAACCGTGAGCTGACGTGGTTTTGGAGTCGAACAATCTCATTTCCAGTCATTTAACAACCGATCACCTCGTGTTTCTAGAGACCGCTATCCAGAATGCTTTTGTCACTAGACAAAATTTGGTTCCGGTATTTTTTGACATAGAGAAGGCCTCTGATTCTGCATGGCGACACGGAATTCTGAGAACCCTACACAATTGGGGCATTCGTGGCCATCTGGGTTACATCTTGAAAGGTAAGAGTTTGCTCAGCATTATCAGGTGTACATATAGAAGAGAATGGTGTCCCCCAAGGCTCTGTTCTTAGTGTGATATTATTTAACGTTGCAATGAACGGCATTATTGCTATCATTAAAGCTCCGGTCGGGGCTATTAAGATGTCAACCATTTCTTGTTCTTGTCAAAATCCCTTCCTGGGGCTGAAAGCAACTACAACTTGCCATTGACAATATATACAAGTAGACACTTAGTAATGGATTTCGAATATCGGGCGTAAAAACCAAGTGTTTCGATTTCTATTGCCTTAGAGGATTTATTACAGTTTCAGAGCTTTCCGTCGCCAGCTCCCCGATATTCGTCGATTCCACGGTCAAATACCTTGGACTAGTATTTGATTCTAGGATAACCTGGGAAGACCACTTTTCCTACTTGAGAGGCAAATGAGTGCGATTAATAAAAAGTTTTATCGGGTACTACATGGATTGCAGACCGCGTAGCAATGCTGAAGTTGTATCGTGCACTTCCCTAGTTGATTACGGATGTATTGTTTAAAGTTCAGTCGGAGAATCGTACCTCTGGACCATAAATACCGTCCATAATTCTAGATAAGCATACATAATAACACAATATTTTATATTCTATCAATATGTATAATCTTCTTTATACACCAAAAGATCGATTTGTAAAATTAATACTAATAGCCAGCTAACATACTACACATTGCCTAGTATAAGTCGTTTATTTTTAATTTAATTTCTGTGTGTATATATTTAATGTGTATTTTTTATATATATTTTGAAGGTAGCCAATCAAGAAGCTGGAGCTCCTCGTCCACAGGCCCTGCTAAAAAATCCTCTTGGTCTTACAGTTACAAGTCTGGTTCCAAAAGTTCACAAAATAGTGCTAGTGAACGAGCACGCCAGGCTCAAAGAAAACAGCAAGCTCAATATAGTTCGAGCTCGAGATCAGCAAGTATGTAAAGATTTATTTCAGTGTTGTAAATATAATGGTTATATAGTTGCCTATAATAATAAGAAGAAAGTTTAGTTATATCAAGTGAGTTATTGAAAGGTAATTTGAAAAAGATGGCTTCATCTCACAAAGAAGATAAGGGGTAAACTTTTTCTGTATTCGACCGAAATTCATCTCGATTTGTATATTGTAAATTTAATTATATATTGATATTATATTTTGTATTTAAAGGCGCTTGGAGCACACAACAAAGTGCACCTCAACAAACGTACTCGCGTAGTTATGAAGCATCTTATAACAGCAACAAAGCTCAAAAAGGTGCTCACGCTCAGGCTCAACAACAGTCCTATCAATATTCTGCTGCTGAGGCAAATCGACAATCTTATGAATATTCACGAGCTCAGGCAGCTAAAGCTGCTCGTGCACAGGAACATCAGCAATCCTATCAATACTCTGGAGCCCAACAAGGTGCAGCCGTTGGTGCTCAGCATTCGTATCAATATTCTGGAGCCCAACAAGGTGCAGCGGCTGGTGCTCAGCAATCGTATCAATATTCTGCAAACCAAGCTGGTGTGTACTTAGTTAATATGAATAATTATTTCTTGACTCTAGAAAACAAGCAAATTGTTTTTGTCAGTTCAGTGTAATTACAAATAATGTAATTAAAACTAGAAAATAGAAAATAAAATTTATAAATAGGAACGTCATAAAGAACTAAAAACAATACATATACGAAATTATTAATTGATTGTGCTTTAAATATAACATAAAGCATTACTTATATTTAAGTACTACATTTATTAAAACTAGTCTCTTATATTTTTATTGATCCGCATTTTATAGCTGCCCAATCTGGAAATAACTGGAATCAGAGAAGTGGTTATCAATACGGCCAACACGAAAGTCAAGGAAATGATTATAATTATAATTATGGAAATTATGAGGATTCATATCGAGCAGGTGCATCTGTTTCACCATGTCCACCAGGTTATAGATATGATGATGGGAAATGTAAACGAAACCAAGTTGAACTTAGTTGTCCAGTAGGATATACACTTATTAATGGAATGTGTCAGTCCAGTGAAGAACAGGTTATGTCACAAGGTTCTAATTTTGGACAGCAGCTTGGAGCCCAAGGGACTAGTCATATTACTCCCAGCTGTCCAAACGGATATATATATTCTAACGGAAACTGCAAGAAGCGAACGCAAAATACTGGAAATTTTGAAAACGAGTCTCAACAGCATAGTGTAGTTCCAATGATATGTCCAGCAGGATACAAATTAGATAACGGAATGTGTAGAAAACGGAACCAGAACGAGAAAGCGAGTTATGAAAATAATGCTGATTTTCAAGAAAGTAGTGAAACTAAACTACAATGTCCAACGGGTTATACACTGGTTGATGGCACTTGCCAAATTAAAACAGCAGCAAGAGATGATTTCGATTCTTCTTTAGAGGCTTCACAATCTTCATCTCAAGGTGGGATTGTGCTTCCAACGTGTAGACCGGGTTATAAATTTGCTAACGGTGCTTGTCATGAATCTAAGGTGCAAAATGTTGATGGTGCAATAGTCGAAGAGAATAACTATGAATCGCAAGAAGAGTTAGGTAGTAAAAATAGGTGCCCACCAGGTTACACTTTCACTAACAATGCTTGTATAGAAGAAAAATCTAGTACTGATGATGTAGTTTCACCATCCTGTCCTTCTGGATTGCAAATTGTCAATGGTATTTGTAAACCTATTGGTAAGTATTGTATTGTTTTATATTTTATAAGTATTATTTTTAATTATTTATAAATTTTCTTAAACTTATTTTAGGTCAAGTAATAAAAAAAAAATTAAATATAAATTTAAAATCAGCCGTGATGTATTAAGTTCAATTATAAAATTCTGCTTCACTTCTTATATTTTAGTCTATTGCTAGTATATGTAGATTGGTTACACTAGTTTTATCATTTCTTACTGGGCCATCCTTTAATATTTTCAAGTATTCAGCTGTAGCTTAGATATATCACACAAATTCCTATTTTTTTTTAATCTTTACATATTTTGCATTTCTGCTAATATTTTTACTTTTTGTTCTGCTCAAATATCTGCATATATATTTTTAAATATAAGTCAGAATCCAAACCTCATATTTTTTTTAACTTTCCATCTGTATTACCTAAACAGATGAAAATTTCCAAAATTTAGAGAGAACTTTGCAGATAAAACTTATTATTAAATTAGTGGTAGTCTACTGTTTTTTTCTGAATAATATCAAGCATAATTTATGTAATTCAAAATAATGTTATCAGTGGAAATGCAAACCTTGCCTGATTTAAAAATTCTGACTTCTTATCTGAGTAAATGAATTAGTTTAGATCTAAAATATTAGTAGAATTATCTTGTTGACTATTGTTACTTCAGTATATGTTAATGTTATAATCATTTAAGTCATCACTCTAATTACATTAAATATTTTTCGTTGAAGTTTCAAAAATTTCAGACTGGTGGGTTATCTCGTTTTTTTTTAAATTTTATTGAATTAAATAATTTAATGATATAATAAATCAAAAACAATTGTGGTTTGTATTTCGACACTTTCTACTAAATTTAAAAACCGTATTGATTTAATTTCAATATTCATAAAATTGTAGAAATCAAGTGCTGCTTATTAACACCATTACTAAATCTAAGAGATGTGAAAAATTAATGCTTTTGTAAATACTTTGACTATTATTCCATTTTTTTAATTAAAATTCAACCCATTTTCGTATAAATATCAACATATTTTAAGTATTAAACATATTATGTATTTTTTTTAGATGTAACAGATGCACTACGTCCAGAATGCCCAGCTGATCACATATTTAAAAATGGAAAATGTCAGATTCTCAATGAGGTAGTTGCCCCATCATGCAAAGAAGGATTAGAACTAAAAAATGGGCTCTGTGTTAGCAGAGGTTAGAATTTTATTAGAGCTAACTAATCAATTCAATCATCTCTATTAATATTATTTTTGTAGCTCAAACATCTGTGGATCCATTCTGTCCTTCTCAATATAGCAGAGTTGGTGAAAGATGTGTACCACTAGGTAAGATTAAGATGTTTTTTATAAATATTACTGAACTAAAATATATAGAATTTTGCAACGTATAGTCTTGCTCTTTTAAGGCGAATAATAACTGAAGCTCCATCGTAAATAGTGACGTTCGAAATTAAAAATTCCTTTGGTCCTGCGTGATTCATTCGACCTATGATATCGGTAAATAAGCAAAAACATAATATCAACGGTGAACATTAAGGTGTCGATTTCAAACAAAATTGACAACCCCGGTTTGAATAAAAAGAAAAGTTAAATAATTTGGCCTACGCTATATTCAAAACGGATCCCGCTGATTACCCACTAGTTCTTAGGCAGAGCACCACAATCACTTTAAAAAAAAAATGGAAAGTACTTACCGGATTCCTCCTGGTATCGACACACACTTAATTATATTATATATTTCTTTAGTGGATTTTAGCTTGGAATTTAGACTTAATTAATCAAGAAAATTCAAATGTTCGAAAAAATCAGAACAGAATTTTATTACAAACGAAACAAGAAAAGAAAAACAATAATGCAATACATGTACCAGACCCACTCCTGATTGGAGCGTCGGCGACGTCACTGTTTACGCAAGCGCTTTGAATTAACCCCCTCTATTGCACTTTGACATTTGTTTGTCAGTGTTCGATGTCTAAACATGAAATGATTTAATCACAAGTATTACCATAAGTGATGGCAATTTACTCGAATAAATTTTGTTTTTGCATGAAAGTTTGTTGCTTAGCGATTTCAATGAGAGCAACTGTCACGAAAAAATCACGAGCCGAGAGGGGAGTAATTTTTTCTATCAGTTGCTCGAATAAAAATCGCGAATAAGCAACAAACTTGAATGCACTAAAGACAAAATTTATTCCGATTTAATTGTCATCACGAATGGTATTTGGAAAGACTATTCCACGACTTGAAACGAATATCGGTGAACGGTTCAATATTTATATTAAAATGGTACATCTGCAGTATTTTAGCCGAAAATTTCGACATTGATTAAACAACACCTTCCTTATAATTATTTGCATTTACCTTATTCATATTCTATTCCCAGTCGGTTAGAATCGCGGCAACAGTTTCCATTGAAGTTTTTGCTAAAGACTAGTAGTTTCTATGGGCGCAAAATTGTTCAAATTGTTTTCAAACACACGATCTCGTTTTAGTTTTATTTTTTGGTACAGAACTTGCCACCGTCGCATTCATTATGGATGATGAAGCCCTACCTAACCTTTTGATTTTATAACCTACTTACAACTGACATAAGTATAACCAACGCTTTTCGCTTTTTTATCAAGGCTAATTCAATTTTTTTGTCGGGAAATAGCTAACTTCAGGTTATTCAGGTGAATAAATAGCAAGTTGGTGTTTATTCACTTATAAATTGACGTGATTGGCTAAAAAATAAAAAATGCCTCCTTTTCATTGGCTACATGCAATAGGAGTGGAATAGTCATTTGTATATGTATATGTTATTTACGTATTATATGAATGGTTTAGGCATCTAGAACACATTTACTGCATTCTATGCTGGGGTTGTGCGCTTTACTTTCACGACGTTGCATTATTGACCATTTAAAAAAACAAAACAAAAAAATAGTGCGTGAATATTAATTATGTAAACTAGAAAAAAAAAAACAAAATATTAAAAAGAATTGTGGAGTTAGATTTTGAGTGGACTAGTGTTAATCTAGACATGCGCGGAGGGGTTCATATATACTATATCAAAAAATACATTTTACATTACAAACCTTTTACCTGGGTTTCACCAAATTTCCCTTAATCCGCGGGCGTGCCGAAAGGTACGCACTTAGGCATATTGGCTATTGTCTAGGAGAATATCTGGCCTTAATGACTAAACTTTCCGGCTTAAGAATATCTCCGTTTACAACCCTTCAATAAAATTACAAAGCCCCCCGCAAATAATATTTACAATGAACTACCCTAATAAACTAATCCTATATTTACAATTATTTTCAATTGAGGCTGTCAATATATATCCAAGAACTTGGTTTATTTTAATATTAATGATTAGGAGGTAAAAAAAATAATCGAAAATGGGCTTCGTTGTTGTCGCGAACTGTTTTAATTATTTTTTCGCCGATGTCATTTTGTCGGTGTTTTCGGTAAAACGCCGGTAACAATTCAGCCCCGTGAAATGAACCAAATTCGCTGTAAAAGAACGTCTTAAAAGCAAAATATTATTACAATCATGAACAAAAAGTAAAAGAAGGAAAATACTTATGTCTTGTCCATACATTGATGTTCCGCTTGAAAGCCCACTGATATATTGCCATTGAGCACACGTTCTCCTTCGGGATTGAGAATGCACGAATGTAAAGTGTAATTTAACGTTTATCACACAAATTACGGTGCAAGGGAGTGTCACTACTTTCGATCAGAGCGTCCATTTCGCGATAAAAGCAGGCACTAAAACACGGAATAAGGTTCGTAAACTCACTGTGATGATGTGGATGGCCCTTGCGGAGGTTCATCGCTGTCGTCTTCGTCCAGGTCGTCATCAGAAGCTGCGTCATTCTGGGGTTCTGGTGCTGGTCGAATGTCGTCCGCATGAACTCTTACATTGTGGCCATTTCGGTCGATCAGGAAAATTCGCCCCGCAAAACAATCCAGGATTACAAATGGTCCTAGCCATTTAGCAGCGAAACCGGCAGGATTTTCGTTGTCGCTTATAGGGTGGTTGCGAATAACAATCTGTTGTCCTATTTCGAACTGGGAGGGTTCTGCTTGCTGATCATATCTTCGCACGTACTCTCTATTTCGGTTTCGAATACCTTCTTGACGGATTTGTAGTTCGTCATTGTGGTTGTGCGGGCGGGCTAGCAGGATATCATGTTCTGCAGGCCTTGGTAATTGGTAAACCAATAGTGCTTCAGCGGGTGTAACTCCAGTCGCAGCGTTGGCACGGGATCGGAGTTCAAATAAAATTGGCTGAAGGTGACGGTCGCATTGGTTTCCAGGCTGCCCTTGCATCCTAATCTGCAGGCATTTCTTTAACTCCTGGTTTCGCCTTTTTGTTGGGTTAGCTTGGGGATGGTATACCGGAGTATGAAAAGCTTCAATTCCCTAATTCTGAAGCTGATCTTGCCAATGGCGTGCGGTGAATTGTGGCCCATTATCGCTGATCAAGTTCCTTGGGTAACCGAACCTATGAAAGACCTGTTCTTCTAACAGTTTTAAAATGTTAGTAGTACTTGCCTTTCCGATCGGGAACGCTTCTACCCATTTAGTGAATAGGTCGGTTACTACAACTATTGAGCGTTTACGTGTTGAGCTTGCGGGATATGGGCCCATTAGATCAACTACTACGGTGTGAAATGGTGCAGAGGGGATTCGAGCCTTCATCGGTGCTTTCTTCTGAGCCTTGCCACGCTTCGTTGCAATGCAGATGAGGCAGCTCTTCACGTAGTCCTGGACGTCCTGCACGAGTGTAGGCCAGTAGTATCGGGCACGAATACTACGTATTGTTTCGTCTCGTCCTGGGTGAATTGCCTATTCGTGCATCGCATGCAAGACTCTTGAAACTGCTGTGGCCGGCACGAACAAGGTTCGGTCTCGATTTTCTGCGGGTCTGTGGTATAGTTTCTCTTCAACTGCTTCAAATATATCGTTCCATTTAGTCCAATCGGGATGGTTTGGATCTGCTAGCAGCTGGAGAATTCTCTGGCTCTCCTCATCCTGTTGCTGAGCTTCTATGATTGAATGCACGACAAGGACTTCGAGTGCATTTAGGTCTGGCGGGAGGATGGAATCTAACTCGGGCAGGGGGCTGATAGGCTGGTCTTCGGGGTCACGGCTAAGCATGTCGGGTAACTGTTTGGCTTCTCCTGGGCAATGGCTGATGTCAAATCAAAACTCTGGAGTAATAGCGCCCATTTTGTGAGTTTTGATTTTGAATCTTTGAAATTATTCAGCCACGTTAATTCTCTGCTATCCGTGATGACGTGGAAGTGGCGTCCCTCCAGCAGTGGGCGATACCTCTGAAGAGCGAAAACCAGGGCGAGGCACTCTTGCTCGTTTATATGGTATGGCTTTTGTGTATCGTTCAATTTTCTTGAATCAAATAAAATTATTCTTTTCTCGTTTGCGGGAGTCATCTGAAACAGTACACAAGAAATACCAATATTTGATGCAACCGTTTGAACACTAAATTCAAGGCCAGTTAAGGGCCTATGGAGCTGTAGAGGTTGTTTCACACGATTTCGTAACATCTCCATAGCGGCTGTTGCGGCTGGAGTCCATTTAAATGTGCGGTTAGTAGCCAGTAAATCGTTTATTGGTGCCGCAATTGCAGCAAAATCGTGTATGTACTGTCTTACCGAATTACAAATTCCCAAATATTTCCTAAGTTGCCGCGGAGTTTTCGGGATTGGATAATTTGCAATTTTTTGCAGATGTTTTTCAAGAGGTCTAGTCATATCGCCGTCCACCATGTGCCCTAAATACTCCAATGCCGTTTTACCGAATGAACACTTTTCCGTGCCTAATCGCAAATCGAACTGATCCAGGCGTTCGAATATAAGAGCAAGATGCCTTAAGTGTTCTTCTGGTGTGTTCGAGTAAACGATTATGTCATCAAGGTACACCATAGTAAAGTCGTGTAACATACCTGCGAGTACCTCTTGCGACATTAATCGTTGAAATGTAGCGGTTGCATTTTTCAATCCAAACGGCATTACCCTGAATTGATAGGGTCCTCCATCCGGTGTTGAAAATGCAGTGTATAATTTTGAACATTCCTCCATCGAAATTTGCCAGTACCCGCTTTTTAAATCCAAAGTTGAAAAAATCTTCGCGTCACTTAGGTCGCGAAGCGCTTCTTGGATAATGGGCATAGGAGTCGTCTCGGAAACTGTCACTGCGTTTAGTTTGCTATAGTCAATACAGAAGCGGTTTTCTCCATCCTTCTTCTTGACTAAAACTATAGGTGATGCATAAGGGCTGGTGCTGGGTTCAATTATACCTTGTGTAATTAACTTCTCCACTTGTGCATCAATCTCTTGTTTCCGGGCAGGGTTTACTCGATAAGGGCGGATTCTTATCGGTTTATTCGTTGTGAGGTGAATCTTGTGTTCCATCGTGCGTGTACGTTGAGCAAATTGGTCCTTTGGTTGGAATGTTCGACTAAATCTCTCTACTAGCTCTTCGAATTCCTTAGCTGCGTTTCCAACAAAATTATGATTTAATTTCGGCGGCCTGGTTCCTTCCTCAATCGTAGGTTGATCGGTCCACCGGATCGTTTGGCGTAATCCGGTGCCGATGTGAATGCACCGTTTGCTACAGTCGATTATAGCTTCATGCTTCATGAAGAATCCTATTCCTAGTATATCTTCATATCGTAGCCCGGGCATTATCAGGAACTCCTCTGAAAACTGCTGCGTGCCCAGTCGAAATTGGATTATGGTTGCTCCTGTAACTTCAGCAGTTATATTTTCCTCGGCTAAATTCGTTCTTGCACGCAGTGGTCGAATGTGGCTTTGAGTAGGTGCATACCGAATGTAGTTCTGGCCGGCCCCGAGATCAAGCAAACATTTTAATATTTGATCACTCACTAATAATGGTAAAATTATTAATTGTGTCTTGCGAGTAGAAAAAGCGCACAATGGCTGATAGTCATTATCACTCGAAGACACATTTATATCACACTCACTAGTAGTTTCACTTTTCACTAGAGAATTGTCCTGGTGGATGCGCCCATTATCGTGGTGGAGGTGCCGGAAAGCATTTGCATTAAAACATGGAATGAATTGTATTGACCTTTTTCGTTTCCTCTTACGGTTGCGTTCTCTGTTTGCGGAGGCGACAGGAGAGCTTAATAAATCTTACTCTACTCCTGCCGCTGACGAGAGTTTCCCGACGAATTTACATTTTCAGGTTTTCTGTTCGTTGCTGATTTCTGCGAATCTTGATTTCCATTTATAAATTCTCGATCTTGATTAGTGGTAAATTTATGATCGCGTTTATCCGCTTTTTCAAATCGAGGGGGCCCGGAGCGATAGTATTTGCTTCTATTTTCGCCTCTCCAGGAATTCTGGTGAAGTGGTTTGTTTTTCGGCGGATCTGTATTTTGTGCGGCTACGTTTTGCTTGTGGGCTCCAACTCTTGCCTGCGACGATGACAATTTTGTGGCTCGCTTAACAAACTATTCCACAGTGTCTGGTTTGAAATGTAAAGCTTGTTTAAGCGAGTCTGATGCCAATTCCCACATAGCCAGAGTTTTCATTTCTTCCGACCAAAACGACAGATGTCTATCAAACAAAACCCTCTTCTGGATGGCGAAAATTGCTGGTGACGTGGACCCCTGTGGTTTCATCAGAAGTTCCTTAGTTTCATCCAGTGCCACTTTCGCGGGATCGATGGAGAGAATAAAGAGGTTCTTTGCTTCATCCCATGAAACGTCCTCGTTAAAATAACCGCCGTATTTCTTCGTGCACTCCGCGTCCATTCCCGTCGTCCCTCAGATTTTGACCCTCAAATTCATTTTCCAACTGGCTGATGTATTTTCGCGGGTTACGACCGTCAAATTTCACTTTGTCGTCCTCGCCAATGCTTTTCAGAATATATGCGATTTGTTTCGCGGGCAACTGGTTGGTAGTTATCACTACTGATGAAGGAGGTGCCACCGGTCGAGGAGATAAATCGGTGTCGACTCGCGCTTCCTGGAGTGGTGACGATTTTCTCGGAGCTAAGGAGGATAAGGCGCGATGTTCATGTTCAATGACATCTAATCTATTCAACACCTCGTCCAATCTAGCTCTTATTTCGTCCCTTTCATTTAGAAGCTGCTCCTCTCTTCTTAAATGTGCCTCCCGGACTTCTAACATTTCTTGCCATGTGTAGGTTTTTTCTTGTTTGCGGAGCATCAGCTCCTCCTCTTCTTGTTGTAATTGCTCCCGAAGTCTGCTGAAGTTCTTCATCTTTTCTAAATGAGCACGGTACTCTCTAGCTTCCCTTTCGTCTAATTCTTCGAGAGCTAATGACGCATTGGAAGCTCTCGATGTCGGACGATGTCTTGTATGCGCCACGATTTCATTTACGGATTGCCTGGAGCTTGGTCTCTCAAAATCGATATCTTCAGTACGGGAGTGAGTGCGCATGCTGTAAGTACTCATCTTTGTTCGAGTTTTTTCTTTTTAAAGAATTATTATTACTATTAATTAAACTCGGCCCCGTCGAGTTTAAAAAAAAAAATCAAAATATAAACTCGAACAAAGTAGTAAGTAGTCGGAAATATTATTTAAATAAGTGATTGTGGGTATTATGATTTTCTTTGTTTCTTACAACTAAAAAATTTTAACACTTCACAACACTTCCTGTAAAAAAAATATATTAAGTTTAAACAAAGAGAATCTGAATTTTTATAGGCCAAAATAAAATGTATACTTGAAAATTGATTTCGTGACTAAACTTACGCACGCACTATTTTTCTTCACTTGGCAGAATTTCGCAACTAACTCTTCTCATTGTTCGCGCTGGTTTTTGTTAACCACCCCAACCCCCTTCCAATAAGTCGTCATTGGGGTTAGTGGTGGTTAAGCGCCTCGCTCCTGATTGGAGCGTCGGCGACGTCGCTGATTACGCAAGCGCTTTGAATTAACCCCCTCTATTGCACTTTGACATTTGTTTGTCAGTGTTCGATGCCTAAACATGAAATGATTTAATCATTTGTATATGTATATGTTATTTACGTATTATATGAATGGTTTAGGCATCTAGAACACATTTACTGCATTCTATGCTGGGGTTGTGCGCTTTACTTTCACGACGTTGCATTATTGATCATTTAAAAAAAAACAAAACAAAAACATAGTGCGTGAATATTAATTATGTAAACTAGAAAAAAAATATTAAAAAGAATTGTGGAATTAGATTTTGAGTGGACGAGTGTTTATCTAGATATGCGCGGAGGGGTTCATATATACTATATCAAAAAATACATTCGGATTCTAAACATAATTACAATGCATAATATGCGTGATAATATTAATGTAAAATTATTTTAAACGTATTTAATTTCATTTGTACCTTTTACCTGGGTTGCACCAAATTTCCCTTAATCCGCGGGCGTGCCGAAAGGTACGCACTTAGGCATATTGGCTATTGTCTAGGCGAACATCTGGCCTTAATGACTAAACTTTCCGGCTTAGGAAAATCTCCGTTTACCACCCTTCAATAAAATTACAGAGCCCACGCAAATAATATTTACAATGAACTACCCTAATAAACTAATCCTATATTTACAATTATTTACAATTGAGGCTGTCAATATATATCCACGAACTTGGTTCATTTTAATATTAATGATTAGGAGGTAAAAAAAATAATCGAAAATGGGCTTCGTTGTTGTCGCGAACTGTTTTAATTATTGTTTCGCCGATGTAATCATTTTCTCGGTTTTTTCGGTAAAACGCCGGTAACAATTCGGCCCCGTGAAATGAACCAAATTCGCTGTAAAAGAACGTCTTAAAAGCAAAATATTATTACAATCATGAACAAAAAGTAAAAGCAGGAAAATACTTATGTCTTGCCCATACATTGATGTTCCGCTTGAAAACCCACTGATATATTGCCATTGAGCACACGTTCTCCTTCGGGATTGAGAATGCACGAATGTAAAGACTAATTTAACGTTTATCACACAAATTACGGTGCAAGGGAGTGTCACTACTTTCGATCAGAGCGTCCATTTCGCGATAAAAGCAGTCACTAAAACACGGCATAAGGTTCGTAAACTCACTGTGATGATGTGGATGGCCCTTGCGGAGGTTCATCGGTGTCGTCTTCGTCCAGGTCGTCATCAGAAGCTGCGTCATTCTGGGGTTCTGGTGCTGGTCGAATGTCGTCCGCATGAACTCTTACATTGTGGCCATTTCGGTCGATCAGGAAAACTCGCCCCGTAAAACAATCTAGGATTACAAATGGTCCTAGCCATTTAGCAGTGAAACCGGCAGGATTTTCGTTGTCGCTTATAGGGTGGTTGTGAATAACAATCTGTTGTCCTATTTCGAACTGGGAGGGTTCTGCTTGCTGATCATATCTTCGCACGTACTCTCTATTTCGGTTTCGAATACCTTCTTGACGGATTTGTAGTTCGTCATTGTGGTTGTGCGGGCGGGCTAGCAGGATATCATGTTCTGCAGGCCTTGGTAATTGGTAAACCAATAGTGCTTCAGCGGGTGTAACTCCAGTTGGCACGGGATCGGAGTTCAAATAAAATTGGCTGAAAGTGACGGTCGCATTGGTTTCCAGGCTGTCCTTGCATCCTAATCTGCAGGCATTTCTTTAACTCCTGGTTTCGCCTTTCTGTTGGGATAGCTTGGGGATGGTATACCGGAGTATGAAAAGCTTCAATTCCCTAACTCTAAAGCTGATCTTGCCAATGGCGTGCGGTGAATTGTGGCCCATTATCGCTGATCAAGTTCCTTGGGTAACCGAACCTATGAAAGACCTGTTCTTCTAACAGTTTTAAAATGTTAGTAGTACTTGCCTTTCCGATCGAGAACGCTTCTACCCATTTAGTGTATAGGTCGGTTACTACAAGTATTGAGCGTTTACGTGTTGAGCTTGCGGGATATGGGCCCATTAGATCAACTGCTACGGTGTGAAATGGTGCAGAGGGGATTCGAGCCTTCATCGGTGCTTTCTTCTGAGCCTTGCCACGCTTCGTTGCAATGCAGATGAGGCAGCTCTTCACGTGGTCATGGACGTCCTTCACGAGTATAGGCCAGTAGTATCGGGCACGAATACTACGTATTGTTTCGTCTCGTCCTGGGTGAATTGCCTAATCGTGTATCGCATGCAAGACTCTTGAAACTGCTGTGGCCGGCACGAACAGGGTTCGGTCTCGATTTTCTTCGGGTCTGTGGTATAGTTTCTCTTCAACTGCTTCGAATATATCGTTCCATTTAGTCCAATCGGGATGGTTTGGATCTGCTAGCAGCTGGAGAATTCTCTGGCTCTCCTCATCCTGTCATCCTGTTGTTGAGCTTCCATGATTGAATGCACGACAGGGACTTCGAGTGCATTTAGCTCTGGCGGGAGGATGGAATCTAACTCGGGCAGGGGGCTGATAGGCTGGTCTTCGGGGTCACGGCTAAGCATGTCGGGTAACTGGTTGGCTTCTCCTGGGCAATGGCTGATGTCAAAATCAAAACTCTGGAGTAATAGCGCCCATTTTGTGAGTATTGATTTTTAATCTTTGAAATTATTCAGCTACGTGGAAGTGGCGTCCCTCCAGCAGTGGACGATACCTCTGAAGAGCGAAAACCAGGGCGAGGCACTCTTGCTCGTTTATATGGTATCGCTTTTGTGTATGGTTCAATTTTCTTGAATCAAATAAAATTATTTTTTTCTCGCCTGCGGGAGTCATCTGAAACAGTACACAAGAAATACCAATATTTGATGCATCCGTTTGAACAGTAAATTCAAGGCCAGTTAAGGGCCTATGGAGCTGTAGAGGTTGTTTCACACGATTTCGTAACATCTCCATAGATGTGCGGTTAGTAGCCAGTAAATCGTTTATTGGTGCCGCAATTGCAGCAAAATCGTGTATGTATTGTCTTACCCAATTACAAATTCCCAAATATTTCCTTAGTTGCCGCCGGGTTTTCGGGATTGGATGATTTGCAATTTGTTGCAGATGTTTTTCAAGAGGTCTAGTCATATCGCCGTCCACCATGTGCCCTAAATACTCCAATGCCGTTTTACCGAATGAACACTTTTCCGTGCCTAATCGCAAATCGAACTGATCCAGGCGTTCGAATATAAGAGCAAGATGCCTTAAGTGTTCTTCTGGTGTGTTCGAGTAAACGATTATGTCATCAAGGTACACCATAGTAAAGTCGTGTAACATACCTGAGAGTACCTCTTGCGACATTAATCGTTGAAATGTAGCGGGTGCATTTTTCAATCCAAACGGCATTACCCTGAATTGATAGGGTCCTCCATCCGGTGTTGAAAATGCAGTGTATAATTTTGAACATTCCTCCAACGAAATTTGCCAGTACCCGCTTTTTAAATCCAACGTTGAAAAAATCTTCGCGTCACTTAGGTCGCGAAGCGCTTCTTGGATAATGGGCATAGGAGTCGTCTCGGAAACTGTCACTGCGTTTAGTTTGCTATAGTCAATACAGAAGCGGTTTTCTCCATCCTTCTTCTTGACTAAAACTATAGGTGATGCATAAGGGCTGGTGCTGGGTTCAATTATACCTTGTGTAATTAACTTCTCCACTTGTGCATCAATCTCTTGTTTCCGGGCAGGGTTTACTCGATAAGGGCGGATTCTTATCGGTTTATTCGTTGTGAGGTGAATCTTGTGTTCCGTCGTGCGTGTACGTTGAGCAAATTGGTCCTTTGGTTGGAATGTTCGACTAAATCTCTCTACTAGCTCTTCGAATTCCTTAGCTGCGTTTCCAACAAAATTATGATTTAATTTCGGCGGCCTGGTTCCTTCCTCAATCGTAGGTTGATCGGTCCACCGGATCGTTTGGCGTAATCCGGTGCCGATGTGAATGCACCGTTTGCTACAGTCGATTATAGCTTCATGCTTCATGAAGAATCCTATTCCTAGTATATCTTCATATCGTAGCCCGGGCATTATCAGGAACTCCTCTGAAAACTGCTGCGTGCCCAGTCGAAATTGGACTATGGTTGCTCCTGTAACTTCAGCAGTTATATTTTCCTCGGCTAAATTCGTTCTTACACGCAGTGGTCGAATGTGGCTTTGAGTAGGTGCATACCGAATGTAGTTCTGGCCGGCCCCGAGATCAAGCAAACATTTTAATATTTGATCACTCACTAATAATGGTAAAATTATTAATTGTGACTTGCGAGTAGAAAAAGCGCACAATGGCTGATAGTCATTATCACTCGAAGACACATTTATATCACACTCACTAGTAGTTTCACTTTTCACTAGAGAATTGTCCTGGTGGATGCGCCCATTATCGTGGTGGAGGTGCCGGAAAGCATTTGCATTAAAACGTGGAATAAATTGTATTGACCTTTTTCGTTTCCTCTTACGGTTGCGTTCTCTGTTTGCGGAGGCAACAGGAAAGCTTAATAAATCTTACTCTACTCCTGCCGCTGACGAGAGTTTCCCGACGAATTTACATTTTCAGGTTTTCTGTTCGTTGCTGAATTCTGCGAATCTTGATTTCCATTTATAAATTCTCGATCTTGATTAGTGGTAAATTTATGATCGCGTTTATCCGCTTTTTCAAATCGAGGGGGGCCGGAGCGATAGTGTTTGCTTCTATTTTCGCCTCTCCAGGAATTCTGGTGAAGTGGTTTGTTTTTCGGCGGATCTGTATTTTGTGCGGCTACGTTTTGCTTGTGGGCTCCAACTCTTGCCTGCGACGATGACAATTTTGTGGCTCGCTTAACAAACTGTTCCACAGTGTCTGGTTTGAAATGTAAAGCTTGTTTAAGCGAGTCTGATGCCAATTCCCACATAGTCAGAGTTTTCATTTCTTCCGACCAAAACGACAGATGTCTATCAAACAAAACCCTCTTCTGGATGGCGAAAATTCCTGGTGACGTGGACCCCTGTGGTTTCATCAGAAGTTCCTTAGTTTCATCCAGTGCCACTTTCGCGGGATCGATGGAGAGAATAAAGAGGTCCTTTGCTTCATCCCATGAAACGTCCTCGTTAAAATAACCGCCGTATTTCTTCGTGCACTCCGCGTCCATATACACTAGAGCGCGGCGGTGTTTAACATCGTCCCTCAGATTTTGACCCTCAAATTCATATTCCAACTGGCTGATTTTCGCGGGTTACGACCCTCAAAATTCACTTTGTCGTCCTCGCCAATGCTTTTCAGAATATATGCGATTTGATTCGCGGGCAACTGATTGGTAGTTATCACTGCTGATGAAGGAGGTGCCACCGGTCGAGGAGATAAATCGGTGTCGACTCGCGCTTTCTGGGGTGGTGACGATTTTCTCGGAGCTTCCTGTCTCGGCTGAGAGAGGCGGGATAAGGCGCGATGTTCATGTTCAATGACATTTAATCTATTCAACACCTCGTTCAATCTAGCTCTTATTTCGTCCCTTTCATTTAGAAGCTGCTCCTCTCTTCTTAAATGTGCCTCCCGGACTTCTAACATTTCTTGCCATGTGTAGGTTTTTTCTTGTTTGCGGAGCATCAGCTCCTCCTCTTCTTGTTGTAATTGCTCCCGAAGTCTGCTGAAGTTCTTCTTTTCTAAATGAGCACGGTACTCTCTAGCTTCCCTTTCATCTAATTCTTCGAGAGCTAATGGCGCATTGGAAGCTCTCGATGTCGGACGATGTCTTTGATGCGACACGATTTCATTTACGGATTGCCTGGAGCTTGGTCTCTCAAAATCGATATCTTCAGTACGGGAGTGAGTGCGCATGCTGTAAGTACTCATCTTTGTTCGAGTTTTTTTCTTTTTAAAGAATTATTATTACTATTAATTAAACTCGGCCTCTAGGCGAACATCTGGCCTTAATGACTAAACTTTCCGGCTTAGAAAAATCTCCGTTTACAACCCTTCAATAAAATTACAGAGCAAATAATATTTACAATGAACTACCCTAATAAACTAATCCTATATTTACAATTATTTACAATTGAGGCTGTCAATATATATCCACGAACCTGGTTCATTTTAATATTAATGATTAGGAGGTAAAAAAATAATTGAAAATGGGCTTTGTTGTTGTCGCGAACTGTTTTAATTATTGTCTCGCCGATGTAATCATTTTGTCGGTGTTTTCGGTAAAACGCCGGTAACAAAAATATAGCGGTCCCATTATTTTTAATGGTAATAAGCTATTTTATATAGCCAATAATATACAAAGCCGTTGTTCGCGTACTGTTACTTTTAAAATTTTGCTTACATTTTGGAAAAGATTAGTTGACTAGTTAGTAAATTTCTTTAAAGTTCAGAAATACTGCATTCTGAACTTTGAAGAAATTTACTAACTAGTCAACTAATCTTTTCCAAAATGTAAGCAAAATTTTAAAAGTAACAATACGCGAACAACAGCTTTGTATATTATTGGCTATATAAAATAGCTTATGAGGGAAAAGGAAAACCGACACCATATTTTATTCTTGACTTATACTTTAGCGATTGTTCATGCGGCTTTCCTTAATAAATCGTATGCCTCGATTAATTTACTAAAATAGTAATCAATTTTAATGCGTTGGAATGTGCTCTCATTGAAGTAGGTCTTGCTTTCTGCCTGAAAATTGATTGAAAATGTTTGCTATCATTTTCGATATTCTACCCTTAGGCATAAGAATTAATGCTCTTTATTTTTAAACATATATTTTAGCAATCCGCTGCTCAATACAAAAAAAACCCACTGGTGCTAAGATAATTTTCAGTTTTAGCATATTTCTCCTAATTAAGTATTCCAGTAACTTGTTACCATTATTCATCGATTCTCTTTCAAAATTACCTTATTAAATGACTTACAATATTCTTGATAAAACAACTAATTTTTGTGGATCGCTCTATCTCGGTGTGTTAAATTCCTGAAGCTTTTCCAGCTATCTGGCAATATGTCCTTCTAAATTTTAGACCTGCTGAAGCCTTGCTTTCTTTAAATAAAATGAATAAAATTTATGACAGAAAAAAGAGATATTTTAATTAAATATTAACATTATCAAATATATGATATGCACATTAATTTGCATATATAAATTTATTTATAGATTCTTCACAAGCAGAGCTACCGTTAGCATGTCCAGATGGGTACAAATATGACTTTGGTGAATGTAAAACTGAAGGTAATTCTGTATTTATTAATGTCTTTGTATTTTATGTCCTTTGTTTCTGCTCCTAGAAGAGGAACATGACAATATTCAACCGCATTGCCCATCGGGATACAAACTTGTTGGAACGAAGTGTGAATATCAAGGTACAATAAAATTGTTATATTGCGTGATACTTCAATATTCTTAATATACATTTCCTTCTTAAAGTTGTTCCAGTCGATCCATCATGTCCAAAAGATTACGAGATCGTTGGTGAACTCTGTCAGCGTAAAGGTATTACTTTATTTTATGTATTATGAATTATTAAATGGTATCTATAGCAATATAACAGATTTTTACTCATTTTGCAAAAATTAACCATAATATGGTTTATTATTGTAAGTTATAGAATATACAGGGTTATTCACTAATATTGTAATGATACAAAATAAAAATTATTTACTTAAGTAAAGCATAAATTCTAGTAATACCCTAAAATGAGTAAATATAATTAGCAGCCTCTTTTCCAAAAAATACTTTCTAGATCTTATAAAATATCTGTTTTAATGAATTAAATAAGTTGCTACTAATCCTTTATCAGATGACAAAATTTCTTCATTCGTACTTCTAAATTTCAGATCGAAATAAAGAACCAATTCGTCCAGAATGCCCCAAAGATTATACAATGGACAATGATGGTACATGCAAGAAGATAAGTAAGTACACGTAAAAATAACACCACCGTATATATTTATATGTATAATTTCAGAACAATCCACTGCTTCTCCAGAATGCCCAGAAGGTTATGTGTTTATTAATAATATATGTGAGCTCGAAAGTAAGTCTCTTTAGATGTTGTAATAATGTCAATACAATTGTTTTTATATTTTAAGAAAAACCAACGGTATTGCCGAAATGCCCCGAAAACTTTACTTTCAAAAATGGAAAATGCGAAAAAAATGGTAACATAATTATTTTTGCCATTTACTATACAAAACTAGTTACATTTTTAATTATTTCAGACGAGGAAACAGTGAGCGCAACATGTCCTCCAGGTTATAATATCGTTAATGGCGAATGCGTTAAAGGTAATTTTTATACTTAAAATAACTTAACATAAAGATTTTGAATGCAATACTATTAATTATCTAACTTTCTTATAAGGTAACTAATAAATAATATTTCTTCTATTAAATGTATTTTTTTAAATTTGGCATAATTTAAGAGATCTTATTCATTTGTAGAAATAATCAAATTTTATTTAAAATATACATCAAAGTATTTTTTATGAAAATGAAAATTGCATTACTTTATAATATGTTATTAAAACTGTGAGACTTTTATTAGATTTGTGTACTTTTTCAATATAACATTGGTTATAAATAAAACCATTTATTGTGATTATAAACTTAATTCTTATACACGTTTATTACTTTATTATTAATGCACTTTATCTTTTGTTTTAGAAGAGGAAGATGAAATTATACTTCCACAATGTCCACCTAAACATAAATTGATTAATGGAAATTGTATAGAAGGTAAAAAAATATTATTTTTATAATATAATGTTAGTAATACAAATATATATATACAGAAAAACCCGAAGTAGAACCCATGTGCCCAGAAGGACATCAATATATTGATGGGATGTGCTTAACTGAAGGTAAGAAAAGTTGATTGATAAATAATGCAATCATTTTTGCCTTTTAAAAATTATAATTTTAACGGATAAATTTAACTAGGCCTTCGTAAAACTTTCGTAATGGCCATTTACGTGATCTTTCCGTAGAAAGACATTGGTGCAATTTTTAAAATCAGGACGTATAAATGATTTGATGTAGGTAATTGTAGGACTAAGTGTCTTCTATCGTCGTTCTATCACTCGGAACGTTTATTAATTTTAAGTCAGATGGTATTTTCCGACAAGAAATTCGAAAATAAGAAATAATCCGCTAAACACAATGTTAATTCGTCGATATTAGCGCTCTACCAAACCACTTCATTGGGGATTTATGAGTGATGACAAATATAGTACAGAATTCTTTCCAAACATGGGATTGGAACTTCCTGCTACAATCAGTAATGGTCATCTATGGGCTTCCAAAGCATACCATCCAACAATGTACAAATTAGGCTGATGGCCAACGTGTAAATCGATCGATGCAAACCTGAAAGTACCTGTAGTTGTTCACACAACACAAAGGACCGATTCTGTTAGAATATGAATATTTAAAAATAAGGGATACCGTATATCTGTGGATTTTGATTTACTAGCAATTCAAATAAGATTTGGCAAATTGAGTAAGGCCGCTGTTCATCAGTGGTCACACAAGAATTTACGAGGTGGTTCATTGCCCGAATGCCAGGATGAATAAGCCTGTGAACAAACTGTAAAATAGTAAGCAGAAATGGATGCATGTAGGGCCATCCTCAAGCAAGGGATGCGTCGCAGAAATTTAGAACCAGGGGAACTGTACAGTTCCAGTTTGAGTGCTGTAGTACCATTGTTTGAAAGAAATTTTAAATAGTTATACATTTGCGAAAAAACTAATTTCAAGTCACAATCAATTACATACCAAACTATTCTTATCTCCAGCAACAACCAAATGAGAAATGATCAGAATATTCTATATTTGCACTATGTAGAGGTATAGGATTTGGAAAAGAAACCGAACGATTGTAGAACGCCAAAATTCTTTTTCTGGACTCTACTGAGTGTCTGTGATCACATATTTAAAATTAAGGCCAAAAAAACTTCAGTTAAAGTCAAAGCCGTCATTAGAAAGGGAAAGATCCTTAAGAAGAAGTAGATACAGATTATTTGTAGCGTAAAAGAAGAATAGTAAGGCTCTGAATTTATGGAACACACTTGGCGTTAATGCAAAATGCTTAAAAATATCACATCTCATAGGCGTAAAAAGCCTAATGGTCACATCCAGTTAATTTCGTCTTTGTGGATAAAACTATTGACTTTTTGTCAACTACTGCTAGATGCTGCTACACTATCATATGACCTTTAATGTTTATTTCAGTTTCGTTAATCAAAAAATATTTTGATATAACTAGAAAAGTGGAAATTGTCTTCGTTTTCTGTGATGACCATGAAGAGATAAAGCTATGTTTTTAAAACATTGTAGACTTTACCTCTCACCACTTAAAAATATATTTTGTTAAAATCAGAGCAGATTTGAAAGAATTACTTGCAATAGATGAATCGATAGGATTAATTTATTTATCTAGAATTTTAGATTTTACAAGTTTGACTTTGGTAGTAAAAACCGAACTGAGCAGTAAATATATAGACCCTGTAATAAAATATACCAACAATGTCGAATATAGCGGAAGACTCTAGAGTAATGTAAAATAATGAAAATTCAGAGAGATTAGGAGTGTGATTCCATTTTTAAACTTCTAATGATGAAAAGAAATTGGAAAATATTCATTATCAATTTACCTGCTGAGGGTATAAATGAATGTCTCGGGAAAGAAAGAAAACATAGACAGATGCTTATCCCTACAAGTATTATCAAATATTTTAAGTGATGAAAGGGATCTACAAAAGAAATTCGACTAGGTAAACCGAAAAATATATGTTTATAAGTGTGTAGAGTTTATTCGGCCATCAATGATTCATAATGATGAGGCAGTGTACATTACGATGAGTATAACGTTGACAATCCATTCAAATAACATTTTTTCGCATCTTATCGAAGGCGACAGCGGCAAGTGTGATGAGCATCGGTAGTACAATTTGGTTTTTGTACATCCATTATTCAGAAGTACTAGCTTATTATCTGATTTCAAAACGTAATTTGAATTTGCTACTATGGTCTAGTAATCTGATTCAACTTTTGTGGGTATTGAATTTAGGTAATAAATTTTGTCACGAGACGCGTTGGGAGAAGGGGTGCGTCATCGACGTGCCGACTGGATCGAAATAATAAACAAGTGTCAGATATAAATGTCAGATAAGTACGTGCTGGTAATATTAATTGACTTCAATAAATCATTTGCAATTATTTACACACCCGTATAACGTGCAAAAACGTTACATTGGTGTCAGGTGTGGGGTGTGAAAAATTGCAAACAAAATGGCGAAGTGCGTTACAAAAACGGACCTAAAAGTGGCTGAATTAAAAGTGCAACTGGAAGAACGGGATTTGGATACGAGCGGCATGAAGAGTGTGTTACAACAGAGACTTAAGGAAGCGCTGCAAGAAGGAAGCCATGACCCAGACACATTTTTGGTTAATATCGGAGGCGACAGAGCATCAATTATGGAGCAATTGAGGCAAAATTCCGATACAATGAAACAAGAAATGCTATAAATTTCTAGAAACCTGGAAGAAAAATCTCTAGAAAATTCAAGAAAAATTATCGAAATTGAATATAAAATTAATGAAAATTCGGAACTCATGGAAAAGAAAATGTATCAGAAAATGACAGAAAATTCCGATAAAATGAAACAAGAAATGCTGGAAATTTGTAGGGAAGTTTTGGAAAATTCTAGAAATATTTTTTCTTCCATATTTCTAGAATTTTCCAAAACCTCCCTAGAAATTTCGGAATTGAATTAAATGACATAAATAATTATTCTGTCCACTCGATAAAAATGAAACCACCTAATTTTGAAGGCCAAACTTCTTGGAATAATTTCCTTAGACAATTTGAGGCCGCAGCATCAGCCAATTAATAGAACGCAACAGAGAAGGCTACAGCTTTAATTCTAACACTGCGTGGGGATGCAACACATGTCTTGCAGAGAGTGTCCCAGAGCGAGATGAATTACGACCAAGTAATCAAGCATCTAGAAATAAGGTATGGTCAAACACACCTTGAAAACGTATATCATTCACAGCTTAAAAATCGCTGCCAGAAATCTGATGAGAGTTTGCAAGAATTTGAAGCAGATATAGCTTGATTAACACGACTGGCGTATCCTGGTGCAACAGAGAACATCTTGGAAACATAAGCTGTGCAGACACTTTTAGATGGATTGAAGGATGAAGATATACATCAGGCATTGATACTCGCTCGACCAATAAAATTAATAGACGCACTGTCTCGTGCGCTCGAGATAGAAGCAGCGAAAAGTATAGTTAGGAGTCAAGGCCGTGTTCGGAAAATGGAAGATTCACGAGAAGGATTGGATGATCTTAGAAAAATGATATCATTAAGGATATCATCGAGGAATCGTTAGCAAACAGGAAAAAAGTGGAATGCTGGAAATGTGGAAAACACTGGAAAACACGGTCATATACAACGTCGGGGCAGAGAAAGATCAAATAATCGCACTAATGAAAAGTCGGAAAACTAGAACAAGCCGGACACGGGTGCTACTAGGACAATTATAAGACCTAATATTGTGTCAAAACCGCAAAATGTACGACCAACGACCTGGAAATTACGAACAGCAACAGGAGAAACTGCTAATATCCATGGTGAAATAAAATCCACGATTACCATAGGGAACACATCATTCCAACACCAACTCATAGTAGCTGACATTGAAGACGAATTAATTCTCGGTATGGACATCATGAATACTAGAGGCTTCCTGTTGAATCTTAAGAATGTAATCCTAAAAGGTGAAGAGGAAATATCAGTTCCGGAGAGAAGTGAAGTCATTATTGAGGGCCAGTTGGAAGAAGCATCCCAACACAAAAACATTATGATCTTTGAACCTATTGTTGATGACGATAAACTGGGACGAGGAGTAGCAATAAGAAAAGACTCGTTTGTCCCGATAACAATGTATTAGTTAGAATAATGAATACTAACTATTACTCTGTTCATTTGAGGAAGGGAGTGCTGCTAGGACATTGTTCTGCTGTTTCATCGATATTGCGGAAAACCACAGCAGAGAATAAAATCAATGAAAAGAGTTACCCGGAACTACAAAAGCTGATTTCCCTTTCGACCCAAGATTGTAATCCAACTAAAAGAGAAAAAGGAAAAAAGTTGATCATGGAATACCAGGACGTATTTGATATTGGACAAAGAGGAAGAACCAATATCGTTCAACATAAAATTAATACCGAAAATTCTCGACCGATTAGGCAGACAGCCAGAAGATTGCCACTGGCGAAGCGGGAGGAAGATGATAGGATTGTGCAGGACATGGGGAGCGAGGGCATTATAGAACCATCTAGTAGTCCGTGGGCCTCGCCAGTGGTATTGGTAAAGAAGAAGGACGGATCAACTTGCTTCTGTGTTGACTATCGTCAACTAAATAATGTGACCAAAAAGGACAGTTATCCTTTACCCCGAACTGACGATACATTGGACACCTTGGCTGGATCTACTATTTTCTCCACACTGGATCTTAATAGCGGATATTGACAAGTTGAAGTAGCTCCCGAGGGCAGAGAAAAACAGCATTTACAGTAGGCAATGGATTATGGCAATTCAATGTTATGCCATTTGGACTATGTAATGCACCCGCGACTTTCGAGAGACAAATGGAGACGGTACTAACAGGACTATCTTGGAAAACAAGCCAAACATGTTTTCCAAGATGATTAGAAGAGGTGTTCCGACGATTAAGGGATTCTGGACTGAAACTCAGCCCGAAGAAGTGTCACCTTTTCAAGAAAGAGGTGAAGTACCTAGGACACATTGTTTCAAGGCATGGTATTGCAGTCGACGGCCAAAAGATCTCAACGGTGAGGGAATGGCCACTTCCAAAGAATTTACACCAACTCCGGAGTTTTCTTGGATTATGCACGCACTACTGTCGTTACGTTGCGGGATTTTCAAACATCGCTAAACCATTAACCCGCCTCACTGAAAACAATCCTTAAGATTCATAAGACAAGGATAACAGCTCTACATCCACAATCAGATGGTATGGTGGAACGAATGAATAGGACCATCAATCGCTATTTGTCAAAAGTAGTCTCTCACCATCAAAGAGACTGGGACCAACATCTCCATATTTTCTTGCTGGCGTACCGTTTGGCTGTACATGAAACAACCGGGCAGACTTCCATGTGATTTCTGCCCTCCGAGAGAAGATTTGGCAGGGAGAGACTATGTGAGCGACCTGAGACGAAAATTGGACGAAATCCATAATCATGTGCGATCCAACATCCAACGTACTAGCGACCGAATGAAAAAGAATTATGACGTAAAAACGGATAACAATGATTATAAAGATACAGATATGGTGTAGTTATTTAACCCGCAAAGATGCCGAGGTCTCTCCCCAAAATTGCAAACATCATGGGATGGACCATACTCGATAATAGAGAAAATAAATGACATCGTATACAGGATTCAAAAACCACCCCGAGGAAAACCAAGAGTTGGCCATTTCAATCGTCTGATTCCTTATGCTGGCGAAGAAGATGGCGCAGCGATTCGTGCGGTGGTTGAACAAAGCGACGAGAAAGCATTTGAAGACTTCATGGTTCAGCACTCTGATGAACTTTAGAGTCGTTTTGATGTAACGAGAGAAGAACAACGAGATCTATTCCAAGTACCTTCGGACTATTGTCTTGCCCATTATGTGGCTGAGGATTTGAAGATGTATCGAGGAATTGCTACCGTCTTCAAGAAGAAATTTGGATGGTTGGAGGAACTACGCACTCAATGTCCTAACGTCGGAAGCACAGTCCACGTGGATGTTAGTAGCTACCTAGCTAAAAGGATCATTAACTATCTGGTAACGAAGAAGTACTCTCATCAGAAGCGAACCTACAGGGATGTATGGCAATCATTAAATAAGTTGAGGGATTTACTTCTACGTGAGGGTATCAAGAAATTGGCAATACCGAAACTAGCTTGTGGGTTGGACCAATTCGACTGGAGAACAATCAGAACCATGGTGGAAGTCCTTTTTGCCAATTCTGAGATCTAGATTTTGGTGTGCTGTTATAATCCTAGTGGTATACGACATGAGAAGCCCAAAGACTGCTATTTCTTTCGAACGTCAAAATGTACAAAGGGGTCCCAGTGCAGGTATCGTCATAAGGTGCCGCAGGACTCATTTCGGGACGAAACATGCCTAAGGAGAGGGCAGTGTCACGAAACGCGTGGGGAGAAGGGGTGCGTCATCGACGTGCCGAGTGGATCGAAATAATAAACAAGTGTCAGATATAAATGTCAGATAAATACGTGCTGGTAATATTAATTGACTTCAATAAATCATTTGCAATTATTTACACACCCGTATAACGTGCAAAAACGTTACAATTTTAAAATTTATTTCAAAATTTATTGGGATCGATATGAAACACAAGATCATCATTTCTTTTATTAAGCAATTAACTTTAGATATTGATTCAAAATTTAGTACGTTGTCTAACCTTACATAAAAAGGTAATTGGTTACCATAGAATCCCGAAATAGTCTGTAGAATTCCCAGAAATTCGGATGGCTTTATTTTGGATTGTCATGTACGACATTTTCAATTGATTATTATTTTAAGTTTATTTTTGATTCTAATATAAGGGAAAGATAGCTTTTGGGATTTATTACACCTAAGTATTCCAACTGTTGTCTAGGTTTTCCGAGGCGTTTTCGCCTAAAAAAGAATTTTGTTCGACGTTATATAATTTTTGCGCGTTATAATTTAAATGTCGATTATTATTTGGGTTGGTCGTCGAGGTAGACATCGGGTTTCTTGTCTCCGATTGAAATTTGAATTGTAATTTTGCTTTGAGCGCAGTGTGAATTCTCTCAATCATTCCACGTACGGATTACTGAGGAGGAAGCAGTTTTAGCGGCGTCATAAAATCAGAATCATTGCAAGATATTCGGGTTTCAATTGTTGAACCATTTTGTTTTGATTAACCGTAATTTATTAATTTCTGAATTTCATGAATTTCTGAGCGATCCAGTAGGGTTTGATTGAATAGACCCTTCAATAATACGACTCTGAATAATACTTGCTGTGGTCTAGTGGAGTGGACGAATGGACACGATCCTGGCTTTGGTTTCCTGAAGTTTGAGGAGCCAATTTGCAGTGTTTTCGAGGTTCAAGTTGTGGATTTTTAGGCTGACCAATTCGTAGAGACGAAAAGTGACCAGTGATATTCGCTCAGAGGCAACCAATCCTACCGACTGCGCCAGTTAAGATTCGTAGACTTACTTAGAAGTTTTTAAAAACTGTTTTATTTAGACGACGCGCAAGAGAACGGGTTCTAACTATACAATAATTATAATACAGAAATACGGGATATTTATAAAATAACTCTTACAAACTAAGCAAAATAAATGATAAGCTAAGCATAATTAAAATCGAGACACAATAAGGCGATACCAGCACTTAATGGCCACCTTGATTACACCAGGTCTCATGGCCAGCCTCAACATCTCGATATCCCTTATGGAGCCGGTGCACTCTGCTTATGCAAGTGCTGCGTATAGTATTCTAGAGAAGGCCGCCTCCGACACGACCGTCACTCACAATCTGGCCACCATTATTAATGTTTAATTCGTTCCTTTTGCCGTCTTCACCATGTGAGCGCTATATAGTGAAATGGCTTCTACGATAATCCCGAGGTATCGCATCTTTATCGCAATCTCCTTTCACAAGAGCACAATTGTCTCTTCCTTGATCCGATCGGCTCTCCTCCTAGACAGCGACGGCGTCATTGTTTTGTGTGCCGCCACCTGAATATTAATGAAGGCTAGCTATTCCGGTTCCATTACTAATGATATCCGGGCCGGGTATGAAACCCTTTTTCTATCTTTTAACCAATATGAAAAGGCCATCTGCAAATCAGGACGACTCCATTCAGCAGTGGTAAATGGAAGACGTCGTCGTAAGCGACGTACCACAGTATGAGCATTATAATGACCTCGGTCCGGGCATTTTCTCAATTTAAGTGGGAACAGGGTCCTCAGGGTCCTCACAACTTTTTCGACTCCCGCTATAATTTGTTCTTCAACGTTAGGGGAACCCCTAGTCTCATAACCACAATATGTCTGCTTCCACCTCCTTCTGCAGCGGCCTTCATTTTGCTTCCTTCACTCACTTCATTACCAGCTCTAGTTGGTCCTTTCTTCCACGGGCACTTCACCTCGAGCACCTCACCTATCTTGAGCCCACACCTAGTCAGGTCCCTCCTTGCCGCATCCGTCTTGCTACTCGCCTCCGCTATTTCGTCATAGGTGATTGCCCATTCTACTCTTTAGTATAATCAAATCACCAGCCTCCCGTAGCCTGCTTGAGTATTCATATAATGGCAGAGGTCTACTTTCCTCATCTTGGCCACGTCTCACCTCACTACCTTCGTGTTCTGTTAAGCGATGACGTTTTTCCCCCGCTAGATAATGTAGTAATGGTCGCTGAAACTTTCTCATTCATCCACTGCCTAGTTCTTGATGTAGCTTATCATCCCTGGTGAAACCAGGGACAAGTCTATTGTGGACTCCGCGTTTCGTCGTACTAGTTCCTCTAGATCGTGAACCGCCACAGCTTCGAGTCTTCTCTGTTATCTGCTCTGGTCTACTCACGCTGGTGATTCGGAAATATATTATTGCATATTAATAAATTTAATTTTAATAAATTCTACTTTTGTAACGGCATTAGAATTATTTTTTTAGTTATCGAGAACCCAGTCAGTGCGGAATGTCCAGAAGGATATCAACTTTTGGAAGGAAGATGCATTATAGGTGAACAAATTTTATTGAATAATAGAGTTTTAATTATCTATCGGAAACTATTTAACAAAATTTAACAGTCTTACTTTTTTGTATTACATATTTATTATTCGATAATTCAAGTTTCAAAACTTATTACAAAATTTGTTATATATTTTATTAAAGTTTCTATGATAAAAGCAATAATTATGCTTTTATCTATTTATGTATTTCATTTGACAATTGCCAATTTATAAAGGAAATTTACATATAACTTAAAAATATAGTAATATTAAATATTAATATTCTTTTTAATAATACTTATGTAGAACTAGTATCATTATTGCACATTTATTATGATTGATTCTTAAAGTACTATTATTGTTGGAAATAAGAAAATATTAATTGTATCCATTTTTTAATTCAGATTCATCTGCAAGTGAAGATGTAATTTATCCAATTTGTCCACCTGGATTCAGAAACAACCGTGGAATGTGTCAATCTCCTAGTAATAATTTCACTTCGCTATTTTTTTCTATACTTACAATAAATAATTACAGATGGTGCAGAATTTCCAGCTGCATGTCCTTCAGGTTATATACTCATGGATGGAATCTGCAAACAACAAGGTACAATTATTATAATTGATTGATCAATCATATTTTATGTAAAAAGACGATAAATTATGCAAAAGTAAATGATAAACAAATACAATGAATTGCTTCAATTTTAATCAAAATATAAATAATACATTTGTTTAGGCTCCTGGGGAATGGAAGAAGAAATTTATCCGTCCTGTCCACCTGGATTCACAAACAATCGTGGAATGTGTCAATCTCAAGGTTACAATTGTGATATTTTAAAATATTTATTTTATTATTGATGATAATATTGATTTTAGGAAAAGATAGTTTTCCAGTTCAATGCCCACCAAGATATACATTGATTGATGGTTTATGCAAATACCAAGGTATTTATAACATTTAACATAACAGTAAATATTAATTTCGAAAATGGACTATCTATATAGTTAAGAAATATGCCTATTATCACTTACAAATTAATTAAAATACAAACGCACGTTTGTTTACCTTATTACAACCATTTAGAATTTTTATGTAATATCTACTTGGCTAATGATTTATCTAAAAAAAATGCATTAATCAATTTAGTATAAATTTGAATTTGATAATATTGTATGTATGTAGATGCTGCAGAAATGGAAGAACAAATTTATCCATTTTGCCCACCTGGATTTACAAACATTCGTGGAATGTGTCAATCTGCAGGTAATCAATTCTTTAACTATACTTTTATTAAAGGAAACTTCACAATAATGCAATTATTTTTAGGAGGAGAAAAATTCCCAGCAAGGTGTTCTCCAGGTTATAATCTTGTTGATGGTTTCTGTAAACTTCAAGGTATTAATTTCAATTAGCCTATTGTGATGATAATTCGTTTATACTTATAACTCAATATATTATGCACAAACGTGAACTAATCCCATTGCAAATCAAAATCAGATTTACACTTGGAAATAATACATTTTATATCATTCAATTTTGTTTATTAATTCCTAACCAAAAATGTAGGTTTTTGATAACAAAATAATTTTCACTACAAATTAGAATTTTTTAAATTAAGAAAACCATTAACTTTTACCACATGAAATATAAATATTAAAACAAATTATTTTCATAATTATTTTCATTATTTTAATTAATAATTAAATTAAATGTACTAGAAATTGAAGGCTTTCAAGAATCAATAATTAATTTGAATTTTTTTATATTATAAGTAAATCCACTATTTTACTATTTGTCCTTTCAAGTAGTTTACTGCTATTAGTAACATGCATATTAAATTATATTTATATCAAAACTCTATAAATTCTATTAGATGTTACTGCAAAATATACATCAATTCAAAAGTATTAGATACGAACATCCTTCACTATATGAAAAGTTAGCATCAATATATTACGATCGTTAATATATTTTTACTCCTAATGCCTTATATTATACTAAGCAGATATATAAAAATTGATTCTATTTATGCAGGTTCTGTTGAAATTGAACAACCAATTTATCCATCATGTCCACCTGGATACATAAATAATCGTGGAATGTGTAGATCTCAAGGTAAAATTTCACACTTTTTTAATTTTATGTATTACTACAAAATTGGCGCTTTCAGGTGTTGACAGATTCCCAGCCCAATGTCCTCCAGGTTATATGATCATTAGCGGTCTATGCAAATCTCAAGGTATTAATAATTAAAACAGTAATTGACAATAAAGTTCGGTGAATAGTCATGTAACATTGATGTAGATAAAATTTAACAAACGTTACCTTATTGTCCTTCGAAATAGTCACCTCTTATAACTATACATCGCTGAGATCTGCTATTCATAATTTGGAAACTTTTCAAGAAGGTTCTTTTGGGATGGGATTCATCTTCATAAACACGTACCAGCATCGCATGAGTTTCTTTTAGTGCCAAGTTAAAAACAAAACTTTAAATTTATCTTTTGTTCGTTCGTTCCCGTTCTTAGTTAAGAATGAACGCACTAAATAAGTACTTACACATCGCACAAACGTTGCTTAATTGAATAACGGTGGAAGCAGATAGTCAACACCTGCCACGCAGGTCCAAGGTTTTGTTTCGCCAGTGTTGCCAGATCGACTTCATTCACCGAACTTTATTATCAGAGATTGTATACTTTGACATGTTTGGCTCAATAAAAGCTGATTATTTATTTGCATTCTTCTATAGCTGTTTGGTAAGGAACTCTGGAAATATCTAACTGTGAAGTATCTATTTGGTTTTGTAAAGCTGTAGAAGAGCACTAGTTTTTTTTTTTTAACATAAATGTTCTGGATCACTTTTGTGATCTACTTTGAACAACTTCAAGAATTTAAATGAGGATGATTTAGACGGAAGGGTTTAACTGTGGATATAGGAGGTTGTTAATGAATATGAAGATTATGATGACTACGGATGAAAAATTTATCAACTAAACTGAAAAAGATTTATATTTATAAATGGACGCAAATGAGAGACCACCAGAGTTATTGTAAACAGATATTGATCTCCTTTAGGAATTGAATTATCTCTTTATATATATTTAGTTTATTACAGTTAATCCTTACGATATAATTTTGGGAAACTTCCTTGTATATATTATATATTTTGTCATATAATTTAGTTCTTGCTTCACATCTATGAAATATGTGATTCAAATCTTGATTTTCGATTAGACAAATGCATAAAGGTGACGATTTTACTCCAATTCTGTGCAAATATTGGTTACTGGAGCAATGTCCAAATTTAATTCTGGCGATAGTTGTAATTATATTTCTTTCAATGATAGTTTTCTTGAACCATGGCTTCTTGTTATATATGTGGTAAAATTGTTTATAGTGGTGTCCTTTTTGCATAAATGATTGAGAGAGTTCATTTATGCATTTATTTATATATATATATATATATATATATATATATATATATACAACATCTTTATTAACAGACAAAAATAAAATACAGATAAGACAAATATAATACATTTATGATGATATGAGTGATGGGAGGTTAGTCTGTTAATTGGCTATCGACCGGCGGTCTTTCAGCCCTGATTGGTCCTTGTCGATGTGTCACGTTAGTCTGTCTCTGATGATGATGATGATGATGGGTGATGTGATGCGATGATTTCGAAAATAGTAAATGGAAGGGTTTTGAATTTTGGGATTAGGTTAGGATTTCTGCGTAAGCAGTAGAGGGTAAGGATTTGATGGTTGAAGGGATTTTTAGAAAATTTCTCACTTAAGTATAGAAGGCGTTCCTTGATGGGAGTAACAGAGGTAGAGTCATATAGGAGTTTGTTAGAGGGATTGTGTAGAGGATTACTGGGGTGGCGGATTTTGGTTAAAGTTCTTAGGGAGGATCGCTCGCTAACTTGGATATTGTGGATGGTAGGATTGCAGGAGTTGGAGAAAAGGACATTACCATAGTCGAGTAGAGGACGGCATATCATTTTATATATTTTAACCGCTGTTTTTATAGATATACAGTTCTTTTTGTAAGTTAGGTTTCTGAACATTTTGGCTCTAGCTATGATTTTTGTTTTGTTTGAAGCTGTGTGGTGTTTGAAATTGACTTTTCGATCTATGGTAATGCCTAGGTATTTTATGGATGTAGAAGGGGAAACAGTTATGTTGGAGATATGAATATCGTGTGCAGGATTATTGTTACGGTGATAGGGAATTAGGAGCTGGGATTTGTGGGGATTGATTTTAATTCGCCATTTAGCAAACCAGTGTTGCAGGGAGTCAATTTGCTGCTAGAGGGATTGAAGAGCTTTAGGAACGGTGGGTGCGTGGGAAATTACCGCTGTGTCATATGCAAATTGGAGGAGATATTTAGAAGGATTGAAGTAAAGATGATCAGGATTGTAGATGTCGAAACAGAAGATGTTATATAGTAGCGGAGATAGAGGGGAACCTTGGGGTAGGCCTTGTACAGGAGAAAAAGGAGGGGAGTAAGAGTTGTTTATTTTGACTTTAAGGGATCTGTTTGTGAGGAATTGATTGATAATGAAAATAATATGGGTGGGAATTTTAAGGAGGTAGCATTTATACAACACACCTTGATGCCAGACAGAGTCGAAGGCTTTTTGAATATCTAGTAGCAGGACGGCTGATGACTTTCCTTCAAGGTGTGTTGTTTGGATGTTTGAGGTCATGATGGTAAGAGGAAGGGTAGTGGAACGTTTTGGAAGGAAGCCAAATTGGTAGTTTGGGATACGGTCTTGGATGTGGGATTGTATTTTGTTTTTAAGGAGTGATTCGTACAGTTTTCCTAGGACGGGAAGTAGAGTAATTGGACGGTAGCTGGAAATTAGAGATGGAGGATGGTCGCGTTTGGGGATACAAATAATTATTCCTAATTTCCATTCGGAGGGGTAATATTTATTTTGGTAAATGAAATTAAGGATGTTGAGGATATGGACGTGTATGTGGGATGGTAAGGATTTTAGTATCTGTCTATGTACTAGGTCGTGTCCAGTCGCTGTATTTTTGCCCTTTTTTAAAGTGTTGAAATAGTCCTCTTCTGTAAAAATGTCCGTCGGTTTTGAACTGTCATTGAATCTAAAGAAATTATTGTACCAGTCGTTTACAAGTTGAAAGGTCGATTGGTCAAAATTAGGGTCCTGTGTCTGTGAATAAATCGAATTGAAATGGTCTGCAAATTTACGTGTGATAATGTCTGGGTCTGTTATAGTCTCGTCAGTGATAGGGTCGTAAAGTTCTTGTAGTTTGTCCGTCTTTTTGTATCTACTAAGTTTTCTAATTTCAGTCCAAAACTTTTTACCTTTTGAGTCGTTAATTTTCCTACAGCTGTTGATCCAAGTGTCCGTCTTATAGTCCATAATTAGTTTTTTAATGTCTTTGTTAAGTTTGTTGAATTTTTGTCGAAGTTCAGGAGTGTCCGTTAGTTGAATGTCTCTATAGATTTGTCTTTTATGTTTGATAAGGCGAAGGATAAAATTTGGAAGAGGATATTTATAAACTTGTTTCTTAATTAGAGAAGTGTTTTCTTTTATCGATTTATATAGGATTTCGTTGAATTGGGTAATGGTGTTAGGATTGATATTGGGATTGGAAGCGATGAATTGGGTCAAGTCTGTAGCAACTGTTATTGTGTCACATTTGTTAAAGTTGTAAATTAGGTTAGGGGTTTGTTGTGGGAGATTAGATGGGATTTTTAATTGAAAGGTGATGGCAAGGTGATCGGAGCATAGATCAGGGACAAGGTTGACAGAGTGTATAAGGTTTTGGATGTTCTGGGTACAGAGAAGGACATCAGGAGTGGTTGCTTGTGTGTTATTCATGATAAAAGTGAGTGGAGTAGGGATACGAACGAAGTTAGAGTTGGATAGGAAAGATGAAAGGTGTCGTGATTTTTGTTTGTTTATATTGAAGTCACCAATGATGATAGCATTATCGAACAGAGAGGCTTTTATGAAAATGGAGTCTTCAATAGGGGAATGAGGGTGAATGTATACGAGAAACAAATTGATTTGGAAAGTGGGAAAGGTAATAGTAAAATGTAAACATTCATTTAGTGGGTGGTTAATTTTGGGAGTATTTGATTTGCCTAATTTAACAGAGGGATGAGATGCAGCTATTGACCCCTCTCTGATGTTTTCATTGTACTCTGTGGCTGGAAGTTGGATAAATGGCCAATTTTGAAAGGAGAATGGAGTTTTGGATTTGGTTTCGACGAGCATACAGAGGTGTGTTAGGTTGCTGGTAAGGTAGTTGTTGAGGATGAGGGATTTATTAGCGAGCGAGTTAATGTTACAATACAACACATTAAGGCTAGTGAATGTTAACTATAGTGTGTGCTGTTCGAACGCCTTCTATAGTTTTTTTAACAAGGCTTGTCGGTCGGTGTTAGTAGGGTTGTTAATTTCAGTCGTGTAGGTATCTAAAATATTATCGTGGAGGGTGATTGATTGATGTACGCGTGATTTCTTAACGTCCATGTCTTCAATTTCTGTTGATTTTTTGTTTTAACAGTGAATTTTTATATTGGGAATTCCCTCGATGACGTGGACGATTTGGGCATTTGGTGGACCAGGCACCGTGATCATCTTTTCCACATGATGTACATTTAATTGGCAGTTGTGTTGGGCAGGCGGAAGTGTAGTGTTCACCCGTGCATTTAGCGCAGCGTATTTTGTCTTTGCAGTCAGCTGTTATGTGGTCAAATTTGGAGCATTTATTGCACGGCGCTGGAAGGGGTTGTGGTGCCATACTCTCCTCTACTGGATAAACTTTGCAGAGGAACTTAAACTGTTGTTGCAAAAGTTTTGTATAGGAGCTGTGTGATGCTGTGATGATGCGCACCATTCTCGTTTTCAAACCGGTGGCTCTTGAAATAATTCGGCGGCAATATCTATGCTCGATTCCGAGCGTGTTTAAATGTGCGCTGATCACCGCGTCTTCTATTTCTGTTTCTAGCAAACGTATCACGCATGAGTAGGATGGCGCGGCGGAGTTGCGCTCGCGAGGAGGGGAGGTCGCCAGTGCAAATGTGCGGATGACATTTTTACCTTTGAGGATTTTTAAGTTGTTTTCACAGGTTAATTTGTTCAAGTTTGATTTGACGATGAAACCCAGTTTAGTTTTGATAATGACAACATCTTTGTCATTAATGTTGTTGATCCATAATTGGACCATTTGAAGTTGTGTGAGTTCGGTGGTGGTGGTGATGTTAAATGTGTTGTTGTATTGTTGTTGTTTGTGTTGTGTGGGTGTTGTTAATGAGGTGGATGGTTGTGAGTGCATGGCTGTTGTTTTAGGTAAGTTTATACTCTTACTTGATGCTTGCGAGTGGATGCTGGAGGTTTCCATGTCCGATGTGCTGCTCGCGTCGATCTGCGCGCCGGCGAGACCTGGCGTTTTTTGCTGACTTCGTCGGGTTCGCTCTTCTTGGGCCGGCCTCGTTTTCTCTTCTTCGTTTTTGACGTCCCTTTATGTAATGATAACGCCGATGGTTTTACCATTACGCTCCTTGGAGCTTGTGTGATTGGCACTTTGCACTTTACGTATAATTTCCACTACTGTTCGCTATTGTATATATATAAGACGCTTGGATATCTGCGGAGCACGTGTGTACGGCTAGGCAGTTTGTTCACGAATGCATTTATTTAAATTCTTGTATTTAAGTAAATTAATTAAATTACTTCTTAATACGAAGATTTCTTCTTTCGAGGAGGAGTGATTCTTTGGCAAGATTATCAGCTATTTCGTTTCCGTGTATTCCGGAATGTTCTTTATCCCACAAGAATATTACACTTTTGTTTGAGGATGTATTTATATAGTTAAGGGATTTAAGAAGAGATAGAATATTAGGGTCACATAAATCTTCTTTTATCAATTCTTGCAATAGTGACTTACAGTCAGGGATTTTCATATATTTTCCATCTTACGTTTTGTGGTTGATAAAATTTACTGCGCTTTTATGGCGAAAAGTTTTGCGCTATACTAGGAAGACGACATTTTTCAATGTAATTTTTATTTTGATAATAAAAAGCAGAGCCGCATATTCCTGCTTGATTCTTAGAACCATCAGTAAAAAATTGTTCTTGATTTTCTACGGAACTGCTTATTTGTAAAGTGACTCGTGCAAACATAGGATTTAAAGGATACTTGGGGATTAGGACCTCGGGTCTTGCGAGGAGGTAGGGAAAGTTACAGATTGGACTTGTATCTGAAGTCTGAATAAATTGGTCATATTTTTTTACTTTCGCATAGGATAGACTGAGTACTGGCGATTTCTTTTTTTTCCCAATAATTATTTGTCAATACATTTATAGAAAAATCGTGGATCTTCTTTATTCTTCTATAATCAGTTGTTAGTTTTTTTTTATAATGTATTTATCGCTTAATTGTGTTCTTCTTGTTTGCAGACTTTGTTCTGAGGTTTCTGCTAGCAGAGCATTTGTAGGAGTCGAGCATATCGCTCATATTACTATGCGTAAAGCTCTATATTGAAGAAGATCTAGTGATCTTAGTAATTTATTAGAGAAAGAATCGTATAGTATACAGCCATAATCCATCCTTGATCTTATCAAATTTTTGTATAACGTAAGAAAAATTGAAGGGTGGGATCCCCACCAGCAGTGAGCTAGAATTCGAATGACATTTAGTGATTGCTCGCATTGTGTGATTATATTGCTGCGATGCAAATTACAAGTCAATTTCTTGTCCAAAAAGAATCCCAGGAACTTCACATTTTCGTGAATGGTGTACTGAATATTATTGAGAATAATCTCTTTGTCATTAAAATTCTTCCGGGTAAACACCACTAATGAAGTGAAGTCTCAATTCAGCTAACCTCGAGAGCTTATCAATAGCAGACTCCATTCCCTAAACACAAGTATTAAATTTTTTTGATGAAGTGTACAAAACTATATCGACCGCATATTCCAAGGAATTAATATTTCGTGGTATGTTATTACGTATATCAGAAATATATATAGCGAACAAGATTGGACCAAGGATAGCACCCTGTGAGAGTTCTAAAAAAGAGGACCGCTTTACGATTGTACTGAACATACGTATAGATAGATTTCTCTTGTGAGTACAGTTGTCTTCAAGAATAGATTGGGTATATTAAATTAATATTAAGATATTATTTTGAACATTATCGAAAGCAGATTCTATATCTATAAAGAATGACAACATAAATTCCTTGATGGTGAAAGTATTTAATATATCCATAACAATGGAATCAGCATTGTCTGTAGTTGATCTAGCTTTTCTAAAACCAGATTGAGTGTTTGGTAAGAGTTTATTTGTTTTAATCCACCATACTGACCCCGCTTTAACAATACGTGCAAAAGTTTAAAAAATACAAGACGAGAGTGCTATTGGTCTATATGAACTACCAAAATTGGGGTCTTTACCTGGCTTCAGTATAGGAATGATATTTACATTGTTCCATTCAGCGATCCAAGATTTCCCATTTCCCATTTTTGGAATTTAGATTAGTATATTCTTTATTTAATAGAGAATCAGTGTCTCAATATCATTAATTTGACTTCTATTTTTAAGTACATCGTTTAAGATTTTAATTATAACTTCCTAAATTTGATTGTTATGATAACTAGGGGGAGAGGGGTTTATTATCGTCCGATTTGGTGTTAGAGTAGTAGAGAACATCGGTTGTATTTTTAGGGGCGGGGGTGAAATATCAGCATGATAGTGTTTACGTTTAGGTGGAATACGTATATTCGATGTTACATTAACTACATTTTGTTGTACTTGTCGTTTTTCGGGGAGAGATGGGAAATCTTTATTGTGAGTTAGTGGAAAATATCTGTTTTTAGCGACATCTGCAAATGATGTCGTACCAACATTTGATGTATATGTATTTTTATTATATACTAATTCCATTTTCTTAGCACGGAGCATACAATGGACATGTTCTGGATAGACTATAGTGATTTCCAAAACAGTTGAGACAATAATCAATTCGTTTGTTATTATTATATTCTTTCGTAATATGCGTTTCACTACAGTGGCCGTATCTAGGTTCTGATTTACAGTTCTTACTTAGGAGGCCGAGTCTTAAGCAATTATAGCAGTTTACTACAGGTGCGTACGTAAGGCTCAACTTTATATGCGCAACGGAAAAATTTATATAATGTGGCAGATTCTGACCGTCAAAGCTAATTAATTTTCACCAATTGATTGATTTAATTCGCTAATCATACTCTGGTTGTTAGTGAGATTATTCAGAAAGAGGTCGTAGTCTAATAACAATTAATTTATAATAACAACTATTGTTAGTAATAATGAAAATAAATAAATGGAATTCTCTGACCGGTTTCTGGAGATTTTACGGATCGCTTCACAAAACACAACCACTCTGTTCGATTGCAAAATTACTTATGTACTGTCTCATATAATTGCATAATCTCAGGTAGTTTCTGGGTTTTGAGACAGAATGGTTCTCTATATTTGTATTAAATTCCTTTAAAGATCTCTTATTGAAAAAAAATTCTCCTTCGCTAAACGTCTTATCTGTTGTTTTTCTTATATATATATTTTTTTTCTTGGTATTTCTTTCCTCTTTTAGTCTACATAAGTGCCTGTATCATCTATTCTTTCTCTCCCTTATTTTGTCATTTTATTGCCAGTAGCTTCTCTAAAGATCCATTGTAGAAAATAGGTGAGTGTCTTTCAAGTTTCAAAGAGTTTCGAGGATTACAGTCATATGCGTTGGCTCGTATACATTTTGTAACACAAAACCGACTATCTCTTTATTTATTCTGCAGCAAAACTATAGAGGATGCATAAGGACTAATAGATACATTTTGCCAAAAGCTCTGCTACTTGGCGGTCTATTTTTGTTTACTTGCCAAATTCCCAAGTTGCAAATTTAGAACATCCGAAATTATATTCCCTGTTACTGAATTTCTAAAGTCTAGTCCTGTTATATTTGTAGTTGCATGTTGGCCTGCGAGATTTTTTTAATGCAAAATAGAGGAATAACTTGGGTTTAATTAAGTTCGGCTCATCTCTTTGGTTAGCAGACACGGGATAACAATGATGGGAATCATGATGAATTTCGTGGTAACACTCGCGTTATCTTTTCCTAATATTTTGGTAAATGGCGTCGTCTTACTTCACCTCTTGTATTCTTGATCTTATAGCTGTACGATGGCAAATCAATCGTTGTAATTAAGGGCGTTTTAATTCTCCACTGGTTATCATCGGTCGCCCCTCTGCCTGTTTCCCGACTAGGTATCTGGACTATTGAAATATGTTGAAAAATGCATTAAAATAGTTAGTTTCCTATGATTTCCTCTTGTCTGTTGTTGAATTGTGGTTGATTCTCAGACTTCCTAAGATGTCGCTGGCTTCTTAGTAGGATTGCTCCTCTTTCATTCTTGACCATGTACGACCTTGGTGACTTATGTTTTTCCACTATTATTCCTCTATCTCATTAATATCATGACTGAATCTCCCTTGTCCAACTCAACCTGTTTATGAGGTGTTTGATCGTAATAGGCTTTATATATTTTTCCTGCTTGTCCTTTTTTTTCGAATTTCGTCGATATTTTCTTCTTTGAATTCCAATTATTTATTCGTCGTTGGAAGCTTTGTTTTTAAACGGCTGCCAAACAATATTTGAGATGGAGACATATGAATTCCCTGTATAGGTGTTGTTCTGTACTCTAACAGAGCAATTTCATTGCACTTTCTTAAAAGATTTTTACAATTTGTACAACTGCTTCTGCCATTGATGATGACTAGTTAAAATAAATTTAAAGTCCCAATCTTTAGCACATATAGCACATTCACACGTTCCAAATGGCATGTTCTCAGCTACAATTTCTGTAGGTACCCCATGACATGAGAAAATTAAACTAAATTAATTACTTCTAGCCACTTGGAGAAGTAGTTAAATAAACTTTTTACCCCAAAATCGCAATAATCCACAGCTAATTTTTTAAATGGGGCTATCATGTGGTTTAAGATAATTTTCGGTACAATTCAAACTTTTTACTCTAGATTAATAAATAACAAACGTAACATTTTATCAGGTTTCTCTATGATCACCAAATTACGAAGCTATTCCATTGGCTCATTTACATACTTTTTGAATTATGCCCTTTCTTTCTAGTTTATTTAACTTCTCTTTTAAATTATTTCTTAAAGCTCAAGCTACTGTACGAGATGACTTAGCTACCATTATTGCATCTTTTTTAGTTTTATTTTCACAATTTCATGAAACTTTCTCAGCCTTATGAATATCTCAGTATTTTCTCCCAGTGACTTTGTTTTTATTTATTTATTTATTTCAACGGTTGACACTGTTTTTACAAAACATTACACAATAAAATAATAAAGATAAAGGTATAAACTAAATGACAATTAGTACAAGTAAAAAACAATATTATAAATACAAAAAACAATTAATTAAACTTACTAAATATACTACAAAAATAAACATAAAATTAAAATTAATCTCAATTAATTATCTACAATAAAATAATCAATGGAATAAAATTTTAAATGAATAATATGAATTAACAAATAAATCAAAATTTTCATTATAATTGAGTTTGTTAGCATACCTCATGCATCGCAATAAAGGACTATAATACATATAATTTGTAGAAACTACATTCAATCTAAAAAGTGTTTTTTGTCTGGATAATCTATTACTTTGAGGAATATGAAAATGTATTGATTGAAGCAGATCAGTTGAGAGATATGCCCAGAAACAATTCTGTGTAACAAACAAAGATCCAATTTGATTCTACGGATCTCAAGCGAATCAATATTCAGGTACTTGCAGACCATTTCCTAATTATTAAATGGTAACTTCATTTTGAAAGAAATGTAAGAACAAAATTTTTTCTGGACAGATTCTATCTTTCTTGCGTACTTTTTATAATGTGGAGACTAAATTTGTGAACATATTCTAAATTAGATCTAACTAATCCGCAATAAATTGTCTTTAATGTATCATAGTTAAAATGTTTGCAATGTCTCAATAAAAAACCCAATAATCGAAATGCTTTATTACACATTTGAAAAATATGAGATGAAAAAGATAAATTTGAATCCAATAAAATGCCCAAATCCCTTATAACCGATACATTTTCAAGGTTAATATCATTGATGTTAAATGTGAAGTCAATAGTTATAGCCTTTTTACTAAAAGTTATAGATTTACATTTTTTAATATTTAAAAACAAATTATTCCTGACACACCAACTGAATAGATTATCTATATCAAATTGTAGATCGAAACAATTAAAAATATCGCCAATACAATGATATACTTTCAAATCATCTGCAAAAAGTAAACAATTCGAATATACAGGGTGAGTTTTTTTCGATGTTCTCTATGGGGATCTCGGAAACTACAAGAGATAGAGAAACGGTTAAATGGGGAAAGAAGTGTAGATTTACGAGACGAATACAATTCCACTTTCAAAGTTTTCAAAAAAGTCAAGGGTAACTAGATATTTTGAAACAGTAAAAAGTGTCAATTTTTTCAAATCAATATATCCCGCTTATTATAACAGATAGACAAAAACTGTAAAGGACAAAGTTTTAGATAATTTTATGTAGATTAATAAAAAATAATCAGAAATTTTTTATCACCATCATTTTCCGAGATATGATGCAAACTTACATTTTTTTAAATGGAAACCATAGTTGGCTATGGCCTCATTCAAAAGGTATTTTTTTTTCGCTTTAATCCAATATTACATACGACATAGTTATTTATAAAAATAAGTGAGTTATAGTCATTTTAAATTTTATTATAAATAAAAAATGGGTAGCCATGAAAAAGATGAAAGTAAAACAATTGCAGTTGTTTATAATAATAGCAATATTGTAATTATTAGTTATACAAAGTTAAATAAAAATGAAAAACCAGCATAAGAATAATAATTTTGTAACTATCAAATGGCCTTCTGTATATGGTATAAATCCATTTGTCAAGAGGATAATACGTTTCTTACAAAAATATTATGAACAGATGAATAGCGATTCACTAATTGTGGTAGTTTTAATCGCCAAAATGAACATAGATGAACTTAAGAGAATCCACGAGAAGTTTCACAGAGAAAACTACAAATTAAATTTAGGTTTAATCCATGGTGTGTTTGGATTAATAATTCTCGGTCCATATATTTTTGAAAGCTCACTAAGTGAAACGGATTACTTTCATTTTCTTCAGAAAACATTTGAAGATACGCTCGATTGTTTAAATTTATCATTACAAGCAAGGTTAAAATGGTTTCAATATGACCACCTCATAACATGTTGGCTTTACAAATTATTTAAATGATGCTTTTCCTAACTCATAAGTTGGAAGAAATAAACCAATCCCAGGGCCATCTACATCTCCCGATCTGCGCGTTTTAGAATTTTTTCTGTGGAGTTATGTAAAAAACAAAGTATATGAAAAATCATATCAATCTGTGGAGGATCATAAACTAGTTGTTATTGAAACATTTAATTCAATTTACATGAGAATAGTCAAAAAGCGATAAATTCAATTTTAAAAAGATATAATTTATGTCATAATAGTATTAATAGTGGACTCTTTGACCATATTTTTTTAATATTAAAATTTCTCTCTCATTGATATATTGGTAATTACAGAATTACTGTATGCAGTTGTTTTATTTTGGTTTATCTCTGTAAAACTAATAATTACAATATTGCTAATATTATAAATAACTGCAATTGTTTTACTTTCATCTTTTTCATGGCTACCCATTTTTTATTTATAATAAAATTTAAAATGACTATAACTCACTCATTTTTAGAAATAACTATATCGTATGCCATATTGGATTAAAGAGAAAAAAATTACCTTTTGAATGACAGCCAACTATGGTTTCCATTTAAAAAAATGTAAGTTTGCGCCATATCTCGGAAAATAATGGCGATAAACATTATCTGATTATTTTTTATTAATCTGCATAAAATTATCTAAAACTTCGTCCTGTATAGTTTTTTTCTATCTGTTATAATAACCGAGATATATTGATTTGAAAAAATTGACACTTTTTACTTTTTTCAAAATATCTAGTTACCCTTGACTTTTTTGAAAACTTTGAAAGTGGAATTTTATTCGTCTCATAAATCTACACTTCTTTCCCCATTTAACCGTTTCTCTATCTCTTATAGTTTCCGAGATCCCCATAGAGAACATCGAAAAAAACTCACCCTGTATAAAGCAATTACAAATATCATCAATAAAAATAAGAAATAAAATAGGTCCGATGTGGGAGCCTTGAAGTACACCTGACGCTATCTGAACTGGATTAGATGTACAATTATTAATCTTAACAATTTGTCGACGTCCTTCTAAAAAACTTTTAATCCACCTCACAGTTAAATCGTGAAATCCATAGGAATATAACTTTGAAATCAATATAGAGTGCTGAACCCTGTCAAACGCCTTCGCAAAATCGGTGTAAATGGCATCAACTTGTACATGTTTTTGGAAAGAATTATTAAGAAAATCTTGAAATTCCAATAAGTTGGTTGTAGTAGATTTACCCTTCACAAACCCATGTTGTTGAGTGTTGAATAAATGTTTGGACCTATGGATTATTCGTCTGGTTACCAAATCGTCAAAAATTTCAGGGGTTGCTAAGTGTATGGCAACCCCGCGATAGTTTTCAATACATTTTCTATCCCCAATAACACAAGCTAATTTAATAGAAGTAGAAAATAAGGTATGTAAAGGTTTTGACAGAGTATGCCATCAGGCCCACAAGTAAACCTTTTGTTAAGAGATTGAATCGCGTTGAAGACATCATCCAATGATATCTGTAACTCTTCAGAAATGATAGATTTAGATGTCCTAAATTCAAACAGATCATTATTATATGCACTTGCATAAACTTCAGAGAAGTATTGACCGAAAGCATTTGCAATATCGCTGCCTTCAACATATATTTTGTCCTTAAAGGATATAGATGAAGGAATACCATTATTGCCCATGGCATCATTAATAAATTTCCAAATATTGCGAGGATTTTTGCGTATACCACCCTAAACTCGCTGACAATAAGAATTATACAATGATTTGCTTAAAATAGAGCAGTTTTTACGAAGTTTGCTGAAAATGGTATAATCAACTAAGCTGTTACTACTCTTGTAATTGGCATGAGCAATTTTCTTCTGCTTTACTAATGAAATCAAGGTATTGTTAAATCATTTTGGATATGTTGTTGATTTAATTTGTTTAATAGGAACATTGCAATTGATAACATCATACAAAATATCATAAAAGCGATTAGTCATACTATCAATATCATTACTATTGAATAAAAGATCCCAGTTAACTAAACCTAGAATATAATTAATTCTGAGTTAATCAGCATTTATAAAATCAAATATGGATTCAACGTAATGTAAATTATTTGTAGCAGATTCAATTTCCATGCAGAATTCGTACCCATAGTGATGAGTAGAATTATTGCACAGTAAATCAGAAGCCAATTGAATATCAATATTAGACAAAGAAGTAAAACATAGATCTAAAAAAGTTCCTCTACTATTCGGTATGGTATTGATTTGAGACATGTTAATGTAACTAAATGTTTCAATTAAAATGTTAGCTGATAAATTATTTATCAAATAAAAATTCAACTGTTTGAGTGTGAGCTTGGTATTTATCATATGAAGTTAAGAGTGATGTAAACCCCACCCACTATTAATTTATGAAAGCCAACCTTAAGCAAAACAAAGCACTGTTCAACAGGCTTTTGTTCAATTGAAATAAGCTGTGCAATTAGTGAATTACGAAAAGCAATTAATATACCTCCTCCGCGACATTTATCGCTGGTTAATGGTGAGCGATCAGATCTATCAAGAGTAAAATTATTTATGCGAAATTCATTATCATAAAATTTAGAGTTAAGCCATGTTTCGACAGATTCTATATTACTACTGATTTCATCAATTTTTTAAATTAATTTAGATTTTACGCAAGCCTTAAGTCCTCACAACGGTTTTGCTTTTCTGTCTGCAATAACAAAATTTAATTTTACAATTGATTCGTTTATCTTACAATCTAGGTCTACTTGTCCAATCGGTTTTATTTTAGAACCTCCATGTGCCTCAAGTGTTAGTCCAGTTATCTTTATTCTTTTTCATAACTCTGGCTGCTACTTCATTATTATCTTCATCCAATCTTCAGTCAAGACATTCACCTCGGATCCTGTATCCATCTTGAATTCTATTTCCTATCCTCCCACTGCAACTATTTGGAACAATTCTTTTCTGTTATCTTCTCCTTGTATTGCATTTATATTCACTAGAAACTCACCACTGTATCCATTGCTGCTACCTTTTTGTTTCTGCATGCTACTGTAAAGTGGTTAGGTTTTCTATATTTTCTACATATTTTACCAAACGCCGGGAAATTTCTTGCTTTGGTTTTATTTTTACACCTGTGACAGTTGAATTCGTTTTTATCATTTGCTTCTTATTTCTTCTAACTGTATTATTTTTTTATTAAATTAAATTGTCAACTTTTTCTTCTTTTCCTAGAACCTTGATTTGATTTTATTGTGATTTCCCTTGTTCTGCATGCACTGATGGTTTTAGGTAAGTCTAATTATTTAATGTTTAAGAGCGTTTTTTAAAGTTACAGGATAAGTCCCAGCACGATTCTATCCCTTACCATTTCATTTTCTTCTGTATATTTACATGTTTTTACCAGTTTCTTTGTCTTGCACGAAGTTATCAATCAGCTCATTTTCATTTAGCACTCTGTTGTAAAATACAAAACATATATGACATTATTCTTCGGATTCATATATGTTCCGAACTCTTCGATCACCTTTTCATATTTTTGTTTATCCTCTGTATTTAATTTGAAGTTGTTGTACATCTCGACGGCCTCTTCACCCATCACGTTTGAAATAATTACCACCTTTACTTAAATTGTCTTCTCTTGTAGTCCGCTTGCAATCAAGGACATCGGTCGCGGAATTCTGGTGTATCCCATATTATTTATTTTTCAATCTGCACGTGGTGTTTCCTTTTTTTTTAACCTCACTTTTCTTTTTCTTCCTCTAATACAACCTCGGCTGCGCCATGTTTTATTCTCTCTTTGTATAATGTGCACGGAATAATTGGTTTATATATTTATATATTTTTCCTGCTTATCCTTTAATTTTTTCGAATTTGTTCAATATTTTCTTCTATAAATTTCTTTATTCGTCGTTGGAAGCTTTGTTTTTAAACGGCTGCCAACAATAGTTGAGATAAAGACATATGAATTCCCTGTATTGGTTTGTTCTGTACTCTAACAGAGCAATTTTAACTTCATTGCACTTTCTTAAAAGATTTTTACAATTTGTACAACTGCTTCTGCCATTCGGTTTGATTGATGATGGTGACTAGTAAAAATAAATTTAAAGTCCCAATCTTTAGCACATATTGCATATTCACACGATCCAAATGGCATGTTGTCAGCTACAATTTCTGTAGGTACCCCATGACATGAGAAAATTGAACTTGGAGAAGTAGTTAATTACTGCTAAATAAACTTTTTACCCCAAAATCGCAATAATCTACAGCTAATTTTTTAAATGGGACTATCATGTGGTTTAAGGTAATTTTCAGTGGAATTCGAACTTTTTACTCTAGATTAAATAAATAACAAACGTAACATTTTATCAGGTTTCTCTATGATCACCAAATTACGAAGCTATTCCATTGGCTCATTTACTTTTGAATTATTTCTAGTTTATTTACATCTTGATCGCTTAAAATCAATCGAGGACAACAATGTATTAGTTACATTATTTAAAAATTGGCGACAGATTCAGCTTTGCCATCGTACAAAGCTGCTGTCTATCCATGTAGCAAATGGCATAATAGATATCCTCAATTCTACCATGGTCAAATGGCATGCCTACTAGGATGGGTTGCAAAAAGCCGGATGGCGCCACCACTTGTCATGATGTTATTTCTCTCTCCCTTGGCGACATCCGATAGGGTTTACTAGGTGATTTGAATTTTGTGTTCCGAATAGTTTGTAAATCCTATATCTCGCTTGCTAGTGAAAAAAATATCACTGTACTCCTGTAACACATCAATTATTTTGCTTTGTCCTTTTGTGGGAGTGCATTTACAACTTTCATAACATCTTCATTACTTTCCGCGACCGTAACAATTTTATTTTTAAAATCTAAAATAACATTTTTTCTACAGCTGAACATTTAAAATTGACATTATCTCTTAGCTCTATATCTATATCAGCAGTTCCAATTGCATTAAAAACTTCATTATTAACACTTTTAAATAGGTATTTATTATCTAAGATTTCTATAAAATTTTCTAAAAAGTCCTTTGATACAAGTTTTTTCGCGGATCCTGAATCCAAAATTATTTTAATATTCTTACCATTTAGCGAACCCTATTTATGAGAAATACCTTGAATTCCGTCATCACGAACTGCATTGTATAGGGCGGCATTCTGACGTCTTAATGGCGCCCCCGGTCGTTTCGGGTTTCTTCGCTCGCTGGCGGTACTTCCCACTTCGTAGCCACTAGGTTGATTTTTGGTCCTACTGTAACATAATGTAGACTTATATCTCAACTTTCCACATCTGAAACAGATTGGTCTACCATCCTCAGTTCTTGATGGTCTATTTATTTGTTGTGAACTGCTACTTCGATTTTGTCTGAAAAAATGTGATGAAATCGGTTGGTTAGATTAAGAACAGTTACAATTACAACGTTTTTCGTTCTGTGGTTATGCAGAAGTATTTTCTACAGGTAAAATACCGAATGGAGTGATCATAGTTATCTGCGCTCTCAAAGCTGCACTTTGAATTTCACTTATTTTCATAACCACTTTTCTTAGTTTTGCTTAGTCATATTCGCAGAGTGCAACATTACATATTTTTCCAGATAAGCTGGATGCATACCTGATAAAAATAGTGAATAAGAAAAATAGTCAATAAGCCGTTGATCGCTTACCGTTCCTAACTCGTCACAAAAATACAGAATATCTTAAAAATATGTTTTAATATCCTTCTGAAGTGCTTGTTTTCGCGCCACCAACCTTAACTTGGTAGCATCGGGTCTGGTCCCCTCCAAATTCGTTAATAGCATCAGATTTTACGTCCTCCCACGTCTTGTGAGCATTTTTGGGTCCATTCTGTAATTTGTATATCAATAATAAGCTCCATTTATTAAGTAAGTACTTAAAAAGTGGAGTTTATACTGGTCGCACCAGCCATTTGAAATCAATCAAATTTGAAAAGACCCTGTAAATTCGGCGCCTCCGTCACTTGTCACGTCTTGGCTCAAACTGATTATTATAATAAATATTTAATTATCAAAAACTACTTACATTTATTCCTCTTTAATTGTTTACACTCTTTTCGAACACTAATTAAATTTCACTTATTGATTAGTTCTATTATTCAACTATCTATATTATTTACTATTAACTACTTTACTTCACCAAATCTAAATCTTATATCTCTTATGATTAACAACTACCTCACTGACTCGAATCTAAATCTTCTCTCTATTTCATTAAAAACTACCTCAGTACTTCAAAATCTAAAACTTTTTTGTCCTTTGGCTAATCGCCCGATCGGGTTATCCCCGTTGCTTGTTTTCCGATCCACCAATAAAAGGCTTCCATGTCAACAAATGCTTAGTTAGTAGTAATTGTCGGCCGCTTATTGGTGTACCTGCAAACAACGCTGATGTCGCTAACGCCGATTCCCGTGGGAATGCATATCAGCGTCTAGACTCCGCACACAGGTAAAATTCCATATTTCGATTCGGACCAGATATCCATACGTAACAATATTTTGTGGCCTATTTTTTTAGACTAAATTTTTTATATGACCCTACAGAAAAAAAGTTAAGTGGAATCATATCAGGAGAGCTGGCCGTTCAATTGCCCCCCTGCGCCTAATCCAATTAACAGAAAAAGTTTCATCTAGATATGTCCGTACCTCAAGTCCAAAATGTGGAGGAGCTCTATCTTGTTGAAATCATATTTGTTCTGGCGATAAATTGGGATTGTTATTGCTCGGGAATAATAATATAAGCTCTAGAATAATATGCTTCCGCAAAAGTAATCGTTTAACGATCAAATTTCCATTTATAAAATAAGGTCCTATGACGTGTCCAATAACAATGCCACGATTAACATTTACTTTTGGTGGTCGTTAGGTGTGAATTTACTCCATCCAATGTGGATTTTGGTTTGACCAATACCTACAGTTATGTCGGTTTACATAAAATGTAGACACGTCGGAAAACAATATATGGGTGACCAAATTGGCATTTCGGTTTAATTTATCCATAATAACTTTGCAAAACTCGAGTCTACGATCAAAATGGTCTTCACTTAATTCTTGCATGAAATTAATTTTATATGGATGGAAAAATCGACTCATGTTATGATTTAAAGCCCTGTATTTCCACCACATCTAACATAACATTCAAAGAATTTTCATCCTTTGTAGCGCTTACTGATTTTCCACTTTTGGTAGATCTGTGAGACCTCCAGTTTCATGAATCCGGTGTAATATTTTTAAAACTGTTGATTTAGAAAGACATACCTGATCGGGATGCAGTCATAAAAAATATTCACTACTTCGCCATAACTCCGTTTTCTATCACCATATCCTAGGATCATTAAAATTTCATTCCTTCGGTTTCACTAAACCGTACCATTTTTGCGCGCAGCGTTGTTAAGAAGATGAAAACTTGATGACTAGCTAATTTTATATAATTTATAAAAAAAATGTTTTTCAAAGATATGTCTAAAACGGTCAAGTTTAGCTTTATGATGTGCTATAGTTTAGATTTTCGAGATAAATTTAAATATTAAAAACAAGCAAGTTTATTTCGTCCTGATTTTTGTTACTGGTCGTCTATACTTAATTTGTCTTTATTGTAATATTTTTATAATAATCTAAAATTTTATATCTTAATATTTTTCGCTAGCTATCTTTCTTTAGGAGATATTCGTATGTTTCCATACATATCAGCCATCCTTTATATAACCCTTAATAATATTATTAATAATTATTATTTATTTATATAGATTCTGGTGCTACGGAGGAAACAATTTATCCAACTTGCCCACCAGGATTCCATAATAATCGAGGAATGTGTCAATCTGAAGGCAAGCAATGTATTCATTAATAGTACTTTATAATGACTTGAATCGTTTTAGGAGGAGAAAGATTCCCAGCTGGGTGTCCATCAGGTTATACCCTCATTGATGGTCTTTGTAAATTACAAGGTATTCAAAAGCTGATAGTAGTTGTTTGATGTATATTCTGTTTTATTTACATAATTTTCTTATTGATTCCAATAATCAATACAATCTAATACACATATTTATAATATTTAAAACCATTATTCCCTTAAACAGATTCTGGTGTTATGGAGGAACCCATTTATCCATCTTGTCCACCAGGTTTTCTCAACCATCGTGGAATGTGTCAATCTGAAGGTAAAATATATATTGATGAACAATATTTTTTATAACATAAATTGTTTTAGAAGGAGAAAAATTCCCAGCTCAGTGTCCTTCAGGTTACATCCTCATAGATGGTATTTGCGAATTTCAAGGTACTAAAGAGCCAATTGTAATGTTTGTTATTTTATTGTATATCTTATCTTATTAACATTTTCTATTTATGCCAATAGAAAGACCTAATATGAATGTTTATAATACTTACAATCATTTACTTATTACAGATTCTGGTGATATGGAAGAACCAATTTATCCATCTTGTCCGCCTGGATTCTTTAATAATCGAGGAATGTGTCAATCTAAAAGTAAAATCTCTATATATTTTAAATATTATATAATTTAATGAACAATTTTAGGTGGGGAAAGATTCCCAGCACAGTGTCCATCAAATTATGTTCTTATTGATGGTCTTTGTAAATATCAAGGTATTAACGACTTTTATAATTACTTTAATTTTGGCATATTTTAATCATAAGGTAGGATTAATTCACCAGACCAGTAATCTTAAGGTTAAATACTAGTAGATGATCTTTGTAAATTTCAATTAATAATTTACAGTTATATTCTAAAATTATTAACCAATTTTCAGATAATTTTACTTCCTCTTTTAAACACCTTGCTTAATACGTGGTTTTAATATAATATTACAAGTTTTTATTGTACTGGTGAGTAATAATATTATTTAACAATGTAGTAAATTGCGATGAAAATAAATTACAACCAATATTACATCTGATATTGACAGCCTCACCATGTACCAATATAAATTAATAGCAATGTAAAAGTCATTTACACAATTCTATATTTAGATTCCGAAGCTATGGAAGAAGTAATTTATCCATCTTGCCCACCTGGTTTTACAAACAATAGAGGAATGTGTCAATCTCAAGGTATTTATATAATACATATATTTTATAATATTTATTCCATTTTAATTTGAATCGTTTTAGGGGGTGAACGATTTCCAGCTGAATGTCCATCAGGTTACACATTACTCGACGGGATCTGTAAAGTTCAAGGTATTATTTTTTATTAAGATATTGTAGTGTTATTCCAAACGTCCATTTAATTTAATTTATATAGATGAACCCTACAGACTTTCTTCCTCAAAACTTTTTTTTTTTGGTTTAAATTTAACAGTTTTAATTATTTTATTTTATTTTAAGCCTCTCATTTCTGGTGTAAGGCATACATATAGTTTTGTTTTTCTTCATGTCCTGTCTAGTATTTATTTTCTGCACGTTCTCTGACTCACTCTATTCAAGTTTTGTTGTTCTTTTTTATATTTTTTCCTGTTGCATATTCTTCAAATGGTATAGATGTATTTCGGTTTGTAAGTTTGTATCTCTATCTTATTTTCTATTTTTCTTATATACGAGGGATGTCCGTAAATTAAGGTCTCCAATTACTTTTCTCATAATAAACATGATTTTATTGCAAAACAAAGTACAGATTCTGAAAGCTTGGACTTTTAGGTAATTTTCTACGTAGTCCCCGTTACGATCAATGCACTTTTGGAGCCGCTCCGGGAGCTTTTTCATACCCGCGTCGAACCACTCTCCAACCGACTCGCGCAAGTAGATATCGACAGCTGCATTCAGCTCCTCGTCACTTGAGAATTTTGTTCCCCCCAAGTGTTGCTTCAAGGTGGAAGCTAAAAGAGGACGACATAAAAGGTGTGAATTGAAAATTCCTTCAATTCGGGTGATTACAGTGATAAATTTCTCTAGCATCAAAACTTGTCTACCCACAATGCGTCGAAAATGATGCTTGAAAGACTTCACCCCTAATGCCACCAAAATTTGGATCATAAGGGCGAGTTAAAGGTCCATTCAATATTTCGAGAAGCGATATGATTAATTATTTCTTCGTTAGAATCGTCCAGCATCTGTGAAATCTCCGTAATTTCTCGAGCTGCTCCTCTAAAGTTTCGTCCCTGGTCCGAGTAGATTTGATTAGGTAAACCACGTCAAGCTGTAAAGCGATCCAGAAGTGCAAGACATCCGTCGGTAGTGAGATTGGTAATAGCTTGCACAGCCTTGGTTACCATACAGACGAAAAGACGAGAAGTAGAATTTAACCATGCGGTTCCTGCGCAGCACCGATGCTTTTAGTAAAAAAGGTCTCTTAAAATCAACACCTTTATGGCTGAAAGTTCTCGAGGGCTCGACTCTAAAGGAAGGGAGATCCGCATTAAGCTGCTGAATAGAGTTCGCTTTAAATCGGTAACAGGTGAGACATCTAAATATTCTTTGTCCAATGAGCTTCCTAGCCGACGGAATCCAGTAGTTGCGGTGAATCAAACTTTGAATTAACTATGGACCGCCGTGGCAGGAATACAAATGAAAATAATCGACTTTCATAAGGGATCAAGAGAAAGTTTTTGACTACTTCGGCCGATCTAGGAGTTTTTCAATCGACCCCCTACCATTACGAGACCACAGGGATCAAGAAATGGCGACAGGTTTCTATATCTTTTGGAACACAAGTATCCCTTATCTAATTGTGTAATATCGCTTCGTAAATGCTGCGCCTGTATGAGCCGAGCTGCAAGCAATAGGGCATCACGATATTCCTGTCCTGTTAAAGGCTCTAAAAGAGGTTTTTTATCGAGTTTTCTTGCCCTGGCATTATGAATAAGAGAGTCATATCCATCCATTTGATTGACAGTTAACTTCCGATGTTGTCCAATCTGCCAACGATTTATACAAAAAATCTGGACCTTTCCATTATAATCTGCAATCCACTAATTCTGACGGCAACAAACCTCGACTCGTAGGGTCGGCAGTGTTTTCTGTACCTCGCACATGTCTCCATTAAGCCTCGGGGCAATTTTTATGAATTTGAGCCACTTTGTTTGCGACAAAGGTTTTTAACAAATAAGGTAGTGTAGAATCTGTAAAACAAATTGTTGTGTTCATTCGAAGAGTATCAAACGAAGGCTTGATATGACCATTGGAGTTTTGCCAGTAACCATGCTGCACCTAGTTTTAGACGTAGAATTGTCCAAGTCTTGAACGGCACCACACGCGTTTTGGCAACCAACAAATTAATGAGAATTGAATTAGAAAGTTCAACACAAATATAGATGACAGCAGCAATTCCATGTGTACTGGCATCTGAGAAACCGATACAATGAGGGATGGATATATTTTCCAACAATCAATGTTTCTGCAAAATACAATAACATTTATTGACATTCATTGGTGTCCTAATCAATTTTAAGCAACCACAATTGCTGCAAAATAATTTTTAGAGAAAAAACAAAAGGGCTGAGATAACCAATTACATCATAAGTTCGAGCGATGCGAGATAAAATGCCTCTTTTTGAGGGGGTTTCGCTCGAAGCATTGATGACGTACAGGAATACGTCCTTTGTAGGATTCCAAGAAATTCCTAGAACTTTCAAAGAGGAAGAAGAGTCGGGTATTTTTTGTGTAAAATTAACACCAATATTAACGATTGATAGATGAGAGCTGGCCCATTACCTAATTGAAATCCGCTTAATTCCAAAAGATAAATTAGTTGATTACGAAGTTCAAGTGCACTAGATTCATCGTCGGCTCCCCACAAAATATCAATGTAAGTTCTGTGCCAAAGGACTTCAGCGGCTAAGGGAAAATTTTATCCTTCATCCTGAAGTAATTGTATGATAGTACCTTGAGCCAAATATGGCCTGCTTGTAGATCCAAAAATGACTCGCGTGTATTCCCATTCGCGTACAGATTCTTCTGATAAAATTCTCCAAAATATGTGTTGATATTTGCAGTCATGGATGCAAGAAAATGGCTCGAAACATTTGACAAATGTCGCAAGTAATATCTATTTGTGGGATTCGAAAACAAGTGATGACTTGCCCAATATCAAGTTTCAGTCCACTTAGAAGGGTGTCGTTGAGGCTAATCCCACGAGGATTCCTTTCGGTAGGGTTAAAAACGACTCTAACTAATGTACCTGAAGAAATTTCTTTCTTGACACCGTGATGTATCAGGATATACGAAGAAGGGCTTACGAGTTTCATAACGACCACACTCAATCCTTGTGATTGTTTTACGCAAATATTGTTTACACATTTCATCTTTCGAAGAAATATAAGCAAGCGAAGGGATTTCTTAAAATTCCCAAAAAGAGCGTAAATTATCGTCCAAGGATTTATAATAGTCGATTTGAGCGTGCATTGACGTACAAGAAAACGGATTACTCGGTAAATCTATAGAGCAACCACTCTTGGATGAATCATCCCAAGAGAGGTGAGAAGTGCACTGGGCATGCCCTTGATATGTGCAGTATTCGAAGGTGTGATATCAAGAACAGCTTCCATGCCTAACAAAATGTCAATTGGTGCGGTGTGGATTAGCTAATCTTAAAGTTAAAAAACGAGTCCTAAGATTCAAAGGGAGAGGAACTAGGGGTAGATCGTTGGTAATACCGGGTAAAACAATGGCGTTGAATTATATAATATTTTCAGTCGAATACAAAGGAGCAAGTTTACATGTTACAAGTCTTTGAGGGGTAGATAACGAGGATTATCTAATGCCTTTCAGAGAATAAGGGCACTTGAACCGAGACAAATATAAACAATCCGCTGAGCAGGTAGTAATAAAGTTAACTTGGCTATCGGAATCTATAACTAATCGACAAAGTGATGATGAATTTGCAAAAGAAACGGAAGTAGTAGTGATCTCAGATATATTCGATGTAGTGGGTTTCACTGCAACCGAAGTATCTGCTTCATTCCGCTGAGAAGAAGTACTGAAATGCAGGGTAATGTGTTCCTAGGCAGGCGAAACATCGTCTGTTTTACTTTCCAATTTCATGACGAGAGCGGGGGAACAAGCGAGGAAAGACAAACACTTAATTAATTTGTGATCACCTTTACAAAATGGACAAACACTAGCGAATTGTGTATTTTGAGTTTCTTGTACAGCCATGTACACTCGTCGACCTTCAGAAGTTTCAGCAGAAATGGTAGGTTCAGCCATGTACACTCGTCGACCTTCAGAAGTTTCAGCAGAAATGGTAGGTTCAGCCATGTACACTCGTCGGCGTTCAGAAGTTTCAGCAGAAATGGTAGGTTATTCCTATTTGTGACAAGAGGATTGCTTTCAACAAGTTCCGAACCTTAGACTGTTTACGAAGAAAATCAATCAAATTTTGGAAAGGAGGAAATTTCTTATTATCAATATAACAAGTTTCGAAAACCTTGCGAGTACGATAAATCTAGGAGACGAAGCGAAATTTCTAATAAAATATAATATGCCAAATCATCAATCTTCAAAGCCTTGAGGAAAGTTATATGGGCCTGAAGGATATCAACAAATCCTCTAACTCGTTGAGATGTGTCTGATTTTAATGGATTTAATTTTAAAATCTCCGAGATAGTGGTTAGCTATAAAAAACAACGGTTTGGATTAGAATTAATGCACTACCTTCCACTTAACAAATAATAGTTTATCATCCTGATCGTGAATTGTCACTTGATGAGAGTATTATGCTATGGAGGGGTCAACTATCCTTTAAAGTTCGCAATGCGTCGAAAATTGTAAAGTATGGAATCCTGATACGCATGGTTAGCGAGGCAACATCGGGGTATATTTGTAACTTCAAAATTTACTGATACAAATGATTATACGGGTTTGTTGTTACATGACAGTGCATTGATTAAACATTCTGTTGAGTGGATCTTACTGTTTCATATGAGATCGTCTTTAAGGTTAATATGATGTAAATGCGAAGGTCTAATGCAATGGGTAGTCTTAAGACGATATATAGTAGATAAAAAAAATTGGGACACTGTGTCTATTTATATATTCCGCTTTTTTAGACAGCTAATTATGCAATATTTTAAAGTTTGTATGTATGGACACTCCTTCCTTCATGTATGCACTGTACACTTTGCGAATAATTTTAATGAGGAGTGGGTTCCTGATCCACAATGGATTTATATTCTCTAATGCATTCAGTATGGCTAAGTTACATGTTGCAGGTTACAGTGTGAAAAACTTTTGTAAACAATCGCGACACAAGTGCATTGTATGTGCTCGGTTATCTCATCTACCGAATCATATAATCTGCAATTTCTACTTCTCTCATTTTTCCATACTGGAGGGCACAATCATGAGTCCCGGGAAGGTTTTCAGCTCATTTCTTATGAGTTCAAGCACCTTATGGCTGTGATAGAGTTAGAGTTTAATGAGCCGTTTTGATTGACGTAGGCCTAAGACAACGTTCCAGTAATTACGTCTTTTGTCTTTTATCTTTTTTTGCGCCACCTCTCTACTGTGCGTCCGCAAAATGGTACTGGTCCTGCGAGTGGCATTTGCGCCTTGTTATCTTCGATACCCCCGTGCCCTGGGACCTACATGAGAGTCATCGAGTTATTCTTCACCAGTTACAAGAGCGATCGTTGACATTCCCATGCAAAAACTGTAGCTGTAGGCTTGAACGGCTTATAGTACGGCTTGGCTGAGCAATCCAGGCATTCCCTAGCGCACATATCAATTGCAATTGTCTGAGTTAGTTATGGACCACTCCAAGGCTTCACTAATGGCTAGTACTTCCGCAGTATATCTAGTTGCAGTAGTTGATGGCCCTTTCATGACAGAAATATTGTACGATTGAATATAATATGCAAAACAGTCCCATTGCTGAATTTGGAGGTATCAATATATATGATGTCCCAATCACTGTAGTTTTTAGTACATTCCATATACATACACTGGCGAGCAAAAAACGAGGTCACTTTAAAATTATAACTTATTTTTGGAATTATTTTGTTTTAACTTTATGTTTACAAATTGTAAACCAAAGTAGGCGTTTAATAATACATTTCCTGACAAATGTTATCTATCTGTCAGTTACTATCACCGTGTTACAGACTTTTATAAAACAACATCCATTTCGCTCTAATTAAAAATCTACGTTTCATTGTTGTTTTCTTACTTAGTGTTGATTTTTCTCTGCGAAACTTGTCATTCACACGGTGTACTGTACTTAATAAGTCATAATGCCTTTGGCCCTGTTGTTGTGGTAATTATAGCGTCGATTGAAGATGGGCGAGAAAAACGTGAAACTGCAAGGATTGTTGGCAAAAGCCAAAGTGCTATACAAAAAGTATATCAGCGTTACTTGGATACTGGCATGATAAACAGAAGACCAGGATCCGGGCGAAAAAAAGGCACCACGATCAGAGATGACCGTTTTTTGGTGTCTACAAGTTTGCCGAATAGAACAGCTTCAGCAGTTTATCTACGAAATCAACTCCATGAAGTTAGCGATGTAAATGTTAGTGAATGGTCCGTTAGTAGAAGGCTTCGGGCTGCTAGATTGTCTTGTAGAAAGATGGATACAGGTACACCTTTACAATGCCAACATCGTGTTGCAAGATTGGCAGAGTGCTGTTTTCAGATGAGTCGCGGTTTTGTCTCAATGGGTCAGACGGACATCGGAAAGTATGGAGAAGACGCGGAGAAAGATATGTTTCAGTTTGTATTGATGAGCGACATCCATTTGGCGGTGGGTCGGTTATGGCTTACCTAAGCACCTACAAAGTTGGTCTTTATAGAGAATGGCTCCCTGACAGCTCACAGATACATTACGGAGGTTCTCGAAGATCATGTTATGCCCTTCATGACAACTATAGGCGAGCGCGGCATTTTCATGCAAGATAATGCAAAACCTCACGTAGCCAGAGTTGTCAGAGAATATCTGGATGAAGTGGGAATTTCGCGGTTCGATTGGCCAGCTGTCAGCCCGGACATGAATCCCATAGAACATTAGTGATGAGTTGGGGCGACGTATCAGAAAGCATACACCTGCTCCAAGAACTGCTCAGGAACTAAAACAGATGCTACTGCAGGAATGGAATAATATCGACCAAAATGTGATCGTTAATTTAATTCAAAGTGTTCCTTGTCGACTTCAAGCAGTTATTAATGCAAGAGGGGGTAATACTCGTTATTAGTGATAAGATTTTTTCATTATTTTTTGTTCCATATTAGTCCTAGGAACAAAAATTCGAACTTCGTCTGAACTGTAAATTTGAGATATTTCCAAAATAGACACCAAAAACAATAAATATGCTTCACGATTCAACATTGTTTTTTTTTAATTTAGTGTGCAAAATACAGTACAATTGTTTACAATTTGCAAACATGAAGTTAAAACAAAAAAATTCCAAAAATAAATCATAATTTTAAAGTGACCTCTATTTTTTGCTCGACAGTGTATATCATAGGCGCCATTAGACCTCCGAGGCATGCCATGTGTGGTGATTCTGAGCCCGGATAATGTACTCTGTCTGGTTCTAGTATAAATTTCTTTATTGACGAAGATGTTAACTGTGTTATTTGCAATTTTATGATGTAGTTTTGTATGCTCTAGAGGAGTCCACAAATAGAGCTGAGCGTTATCCTTTTTGGTGAGAGTACAGTTTATCAAAAACCAGGTCGGTCACTGCCTCTCTAGTATCTCGGCTACCTCTAAACCCATATATGGTTAATTAGAAGCTTAATTCACCCCGGGTTAAGTAAAAATTTAATTCACCATATACGGTTGATTTAAGAATCAAATTATTTTCAGGAAATCATTTTAAACTGAATTTAATTAATCTTTAATATGTTTAGATAATGTATGAAGTTAGGGATTATTGCCCTATGTTCATTTACTGAGTCACTATTATGCTTTTCCTAGGTGCTTTAAAATTAATACGATTACTTTTTTTCCGTATAGAGTAGCAATTAGAGTTCATAAACTAATTATTATTATTATATATATATATATATATATATATATATATATATATATATATATATATTATTGCTCTCGACTGGTAGATTATTTAACACTTTGTAAGATATTTGGTGGAGAAGTATCTGATGAGTTTAAGATGCAAAGTTTCAGTTCATTCAAGGTGAATGATTTTTGAAGACGAGTTTCTAGCGGTTTCTTAAAGAGTGTATCAATATTAAGTAATGTAGATGGCGGGACTAAGCTAATGTTAATATCTTCGCTCAGAATATCAGGAATATAGAGGCAGGAAATTCTTTTATTGGGTCTGGTTAACATAGTTTACATGGTTTTCTATATCTTGGATATTGGCATAGTTATATTTATCTCCGATTTTGCTTGTTTTTGTTTTTGCTTGAACAATCGCTTAGTATATGCCGCAGTTCGGTTATAAACTAGGAAGCTATCATAATACTGGTTTTGTTTATATGTTGCTAAGGCTTGTTTTCTCTTTCTGATCAAATCGGAGATTTCCTCGTACCAATTTATCAGTAAATGAGATGTATTGATTGTTTAGCAAGGATAATGGTGCAAGCAGCCGTAATAATATTTCCCATTAGATGCTCGATATCTGCAGTGTTGGATAGTGTTTATCCAAAACAATATTTGTTATAATAAGGTAGTAAAAGTATTAACGGTTTAGAATTAAATCAAAACTTTCAGACTAAAGAAGCACAATTTATTAAAGGCACAATCCTTTTGTGTATACAATAACAGTGAAAAAATGTAAATAATTGGTGTGAAAAAAAATTAAGACTAGTAATAAGTAATAGAAAGCTACTATTTAGTAGAAATACTAGAATACGTAAATTTTATTAACAAATCCATGCATTTAAAAAGCTTTGAACAGATTTCAGTATACCATCATTTTCTATGACTCAAAATTTTGAACACATTCTTAGTAATCAATTATTATATTTGAGATGTTTATGCGCTAAATACGATTCAATTTTCAGATGATGATACCAGACCAATATTGCCAACCTGTCCTGCAGGTTTCACAATAGATGGAAATATCTGTCACTCCAATGGTACGTTCATTATTCAAATACTTCTTGATTTTAATTAATCTGAGAGGAGTAATTTTTTAAAATATTTTCATCATATTTAATTTCAAATAATGAATTTAGTTCAACCGATAAATTTACATACAATTTTTGTTTCAATTCTAGATGGTAGCCAACAAGAATTTCTAGCAATGTGTCCAATAAATTACAAAAACATTGACGGATTTTGTAAGCTTGAAGGTAATGTTTACAACTAATTTTAATAATCATTAAAAAATATCAAACTTATTTCAATTTTCAGGAGACAATCAACAGGTTCTGCCACGATGTCCACCAAAATTTAAATTAACAGAAGGGAAATGCATATCTGAAAGTATATATTTACGCCTTACAAAGCTAGATTTTAATTAGAATGTTTTAAGGTGGTGATGGTGCAGAGTTTTTACCCATGTGTCCAATACAATATATTAACGTCAGAGGCATCTGCGTTCCAGAGGGTAAATTTTGCATATAAATTTATTTGTTTATTTGAATATACGACAATTTTAAATTTTGTAATCTCAATAAGACTCAGTTTTGTAGTTTTGTAGATTAACGTTTTTTTTCGTATTTTTAATATCCCTTGAATGTAGATCAATGTAGAATATATAATATGATTTACAACAATACAATTGAATTAAAATATTATCATATAAGACACGAATAAGTAATATTAATACTTAGTTAAACTCGAGAATATTCAAATTTATTAAGTATTCATTTATTTCCCTTATTACTGTGCTTAGCTTTCTTCTATGAAAAACCGAAGAAATCTAAACATTCATTGTCATTGAAAGTACAATAAAAATTATGGTAAAATGTTAGATCTAAGGCTACAAAATAAAAAAAATTAAAAAATCTATAAGAAAGTAACCCTCACATAAACGAACGTATATTGTTTTTAATCTAATTACCACACCAATATCTTATTTTCTTATATAATTAAGTTTGACACATTTTTATAAAGTCATTAAATTATTGCTATGTTTGTCAATCTTTGATATTTAAATATTCGCCATTCTATTTCCAGTACATTAAAAAAATGACATTGGATGATACCATTTTACCTTCATAATTTTTAACTAAGCTGTAATAAAACTTTTTATTTTTTTTAATTTCTCATGTTGTATATTAAAAATATTGTTAGTTTTTTAGGGCATTATATTTATTATTTAATATAACAATTTATTACAATTAAAATATTTATACATCAAACAGAATAGTTAACATTCGCCAATTTCTTGCAATTGTGGAAAATATGTTACTTTGACTATGCAAAATTTTCAGCTTCATTATTTTTCAGGTTATGATTCAGCACCAATATATCCTACATGTCCTGCAGGATTTAAAAAAGATGGAGATATTTGTATTTCAAATGGTAAGTTAAAGATTCATGCAATTAATATATATTTTTTTTCTTTTTTGGCTTTTGCCTGGCCTTGGTGTAATTACCATTGGCCAACATAATTATTTTAATAACCTTTTTTGTTTACTTTTATTTGTTTCTTATATTAATCACATTCATACCATATTTATACCAGGAGCTAAACTAAGGAAACACACTCTTCTCGCCTAGGGGCATTTTTATTAGACAACAACACTAAGCCTCGATTAATAGGTAACCCACAAAGGGATAAAAACAAAGGACTCACATGCAAATTCAGCACATAACTTATATTATATCGTAACTCCAATGGAACGAAGATATTCGAAAATGTGTGTATAAACCTCCACGTTTCTTGATTCTAAAATTGTCATATAGTTATAAGGTAATATTAATTTTGCGCCTATCGAATTGAAAAGAGTTTCTCTTTTCTCGTTGTATTTTCTACAGCTCATAATAATATGTTCGAGTGTTCCTCTCTCGCCACACTCACAAAATGGATCATCTCTGCGTCTAATTTTATTCAGATACAAAGGGCACAATCCATGATTGGAACGAAGTCTACAAATAGTTTTTATGAATGTTTTGGATGCATTTTCAGATTTAATAAACCACGGTGACATCGGTGCAATGAGAGCAATACTTCTGTAGAAATTTTGACCATTTCTATTTTGAATATGCTGATCAAACTCCTTATCAAGTTGTTTATTTAATTTATTATATAATTCCGTAGATGTTAGAGGATAATTAAGATAATTGGTGCTGTATAATCCATTTTTTGCTAGAGAGTCAACTATTTCGTTGCCTGTGACACCAATGTGTCCCTAAATCCAAGCAAGAGAGACAGTTTTATTAAATGTACAAATATGTTGCATTATATCGGCGGTAATGTAATTTAGATTTGAGGAAAATTTAAAATTGTTATGAAAGTCGACAATACTTTTACAATCTGTTAAGATTACTATATTTGTATAATTTCAAAAATCAATATCTATAAGATATTTTAAAGCTTCCAGTATTGCTATTAACTCTGCTGTATAAGTTGGGGGGTCATAGTATGTACATCCGAGTCCATTTTTATTAGTCCCATCAGTAAATATTTTATAAGCCTTGGGCCATGTATTATTGACATAATAAAAAAAAAACGTTAACTATGTCTTTACAGCTGTTAGTAGCCATATCTAGATAGTGACCCCTAATGGATTTTACAAGAATTTCGTAGGGTATTGAATAAATTAAATTTCTATAGGTGTTATGTACTGCAACGTCATTATCTTGAATTAATCGAAAACAATCCACTAAAACAGGGGATTTTTTAACAATCCATTAACGTTCGGTAAAATCTAAAATATGTAAATTATTTACATTATGTAATAATTAGATTTTTTACATCTTGTATTAATTAAAAACTTCAATCCTATTTGTTTTCGTCGAATCTGGAGTGGTCTTTCATTAGCTTCAGACAGCAAAAAATTGATAGGGCTTCTGCGAAGTGCTCCCAAAAATAATCTTAAACATTTATGTTGTAGTAAGTCTATTTTATTAAGATGACATTTACTCACATTTCCATAATACATTGATCCATAATCAATTACGGATCGTATGTAAGAACGATATATTAAAAGAGATATTGCTGGATCAGCTCCCCACTTACATGAAGATACAGTTCTTAAAATATTAACACCTTTTTCGGCCCTTGTTATTAGATACGGTATATGTTTATTCCATAACAATTTACTGTCCATAAAAACACCTAAGAATTTTACACATTTACTGTGATTATATATTACATTGTCTAGCGTTATAGAGTCTGCATCAAATATTTGTCGAGTGAATGTGCAAAGTTGGGATTTTTCATTACTTATTGTAAGGCCATTAACAAAGCAATAATTTTTGAATTTTATTAAAGCCATTTCTAATGAAACAAAGCTGTTGTTATTTTTTTAATTAGTAGTATAAATGCATATATCGTCAGCATATTGATTTATTTTAACACTGGGTTCAAAAACTAAATCTAAATCAAATAAAAAGAGAGCATATAGAATAGGACTTAAAATGTTGCCCTGTGGTAGCCCTATATTTGAGTTCTGCGGGCCAAATATTTTGTCATTTATATGTAAGTATAATTGTCTATTATGAAATAAATTAAATAATAAATCAACAAATGGTGATGTGGCCATCATAGTACTTTCCCTATAGTTTACTCGAAAACTATGAAGTTTACGCAAAAAAGTTATTCTTAATAATTTATTAAGTTTTAAATTCTCTATATTTATTTGTTATATAAATTTTATGTAACTCTTATAGTTTATTAGCAATTGGCAAAGAATATCAAAATTTTCAATTTTTTTTTTTTCTCGAAAGTTAAGAATTTTATGAAAAATATGTTCAAATAAAACTTGTTGAGTTTATTATTCCCTTTAACTTTTGTTAGAACCGTTTTTTAAAATTTTTCATATTTAGAAATATAATACCAAAAAACAAAAAAACGCCTCGAGTAAACATCCACTTCCGGTCTATGAATGTTTACCAAAAGCTTTTCAGTTCCAGTTTCTAACGATAAAACCTTAAGTTTAATGTTTCATCTCAATAGGATCTTTCGTTTTTGAGATACAGCGCCCACCGACAGACACACAGACACACAGACACAGAATTTTTTTTTCCAGAAATTAGTGTTTTGGGTTCCGGGGACCCCAAAACGGATATTTCCGCAAAAAAAAAATTTCAAAAAAAAATCACGAAAACAATACTCCCCCTATATACTACGTGTATAGGGAAAGTAATAAAGATGGTGGAAAGCCAAGTTTAGTTAATTTTATTGTTAGTAAGGATAAATCCACTCTATCGTATGCACTTTCAATATCTACAAAAATAGCGGTGATAGATTTACTGTTAGAAAATGCTACTTGTATATCGGTTATTAATGTGCCAATTGCATCCTGCGTTGAATGGAACTTACGAAAACCATATTGATTTTTAGGGAATAGTCCTTTTGATTCTACCCACCAGGCTATTCTATTTTTTTTAATTATTTTCTCAAAAGTTTTTAGTAAGCACGAAGATAACGAGATAGGTCTATATGAAGATATTAGTTTAGGATCTTTATTAGGTTTTAAGAATGTAATTACTTTATAATGCATCCATGCTTGTGGAATACTACCGTTTAATAGAATGTCATTAAATATTTGGAGTAAATGTATTTTTGCGTTCATCCGTAATTTATCGATCATGCAATATGCAATACCATCTAAGCCTGGCGCTGTACTTTTCTTACTTTTTAAATTCATATTTTAGTTTTAGTTTAATGATTAATCGTATTGGAATTATTTTTTAATCAAACATTACTTACTAAAGGAGGGGCTAATTTATTTAAAAGTTCATCACACCAACTCCAGCAACTATTGGCTGTTTATTTTCGTAAGATATGTTTTGAATTTTTTTTATTTCTTTCCAAATCATGTTAATAGGAGTATTTCGGTTGAGTTTAGAGCAGAATTGGGCAAAAGATTGCCTCTTACTGTTGATAATCACGTTCTTTGCAATGGCTACTCCTATTTTATATTCGGTTAAATTTTCTAGTATCGGATTTGCTTTAAATATTCGAAGGGCTTCTGTCTGTTGTTCAATGGCAATCCTACAGTCCTCGTTCCACCAAGCCTTGGAATTTTTGGGAGTGTTCGTGTATGTAGGGATAGATAACTGATTAGCTTTATGTATGTTTTCAACGAATTGTGTATATGTTAAATCGTCGTTTGATGTAGATAATTGTATTAAATTGTACATATGAGAGCTGTATTTATCGCAATCTGCTCTATTAAAATTATACATTTTTTTCATTCTAAAAGTTTTTTCATGTGGATTAATGTTTATAGACATATTAATGACATAATGATCTGACCCAAGGGTGGTGTCTAGAGTTTTCCAGTTATAAGTCAATAATGCAATATCTGGTGAAGCAATTGTTAAATCGATTACATAAATGTCGTGGTATATCCGATTCAATAACGTTGGAGATCCATCATTTAAAATACAAAAATTGTTATTTTCAATAACTTTAACAGATTAGTGCCCTTACTACACTATCGTTTCTGAATACGTTAAAACTGGAAAAAATGAATTTCATATGTGGATAAAACCACGATTCACTTATTAGGCTTATATTTATTTTATTTTCAAACATCAAATGTTCTAAAAAACCTTTTTTATTTTTTAAAGATCATTCCATTGAAGTAGATTTAGGTCGTGTACTGCGTTAATTGTTTTGTTAAAAGTGATTCGATTTTATTCTTTATAACCAATTCAAAGTCAGGGGTCTCGGGATTATGTTTTATTAAATTTATAACATCATTACAGATTTCGTTTATCAGAGTAGGAATAGAAAATACTTCTGATTTATCTGTGGAGAGATTATTCTTAAATGCTATTCCATTAGAAATAGGAACTTTAGGACTTGATATAATATTTCTGTGTTCTTTTTGGGTTTCCGCAATTTTTTTTAGAAACCTCAACCTCGGGACGTTTTCGTTTACTACCCAACTGGTTGGAATTTAATGGAGGGAAGCTATATATATTCATAGCATATTGATTAGTCACCGCTTAGAAAAGGATATTTTGTGTTTATTTAGCGCATCTCTATATGATAGATTTTCTCTGCACATAATATTTTTTATAAATTTTTGTTTTTGAAATTCGGAGCATATTGAATGATCGGTCGAGCTATGATCACCCTCACAGTGCACACACTTTATTTTAGCCAAATTTTGACAAACATCGGCGTCGTGTTCGCCTAGACATTTTATACAGCGCTTACTATTAGATTTGCAGTGTGTACTAATGTGTCCATATCGCAAACACTGTATAACCTTTTGAATGTATGGTTCAACCGGACATGCAACTCGGAAAATAGCTACCATCGATGGAAGCTTTTGCCCTTTGAAAGTAACTAACACTGATTGAGTCGGAATGTAAATATTTTCTCCATTGGCAGTTTTGCGTCTGTTTAAGCGTTTAGTTTGCAAAATTTCAAATTGTTCTGAGAGTGGTTGTATATATTCAATTAATTCCTTTTCCGAAATTGAAGTGTCAATGCCCTTTATAACACATAATCGGCGTACCATAAATTGAGGAATGTAAGCTGTTATATTTTTCTCTTTTAGATATGCTGATTCAATTAATTTGTTAGCCGAAGAAAAAGTTCTTAAAACAATTTTTACCCTATTTCTGCCCATTGCATTAATCTCTATAATTTGATTATCTATATCTCTGCGATTTATTAAAATTAACTTCCCAATTGACATTGGGTGTAGCTTTCCTAAAGCCGAATTTGCGTTATTTCCTTCCAAATAAACTTGAAAAGGACCTACGTCCCTTGCCTCGTAACGATAGTTAGGTTTTGTGTTATTATTTACATTTGAAATATCACTATTTTTAACCGTATAAATCGATCTAATTATATATGAATTTGCAGATGAAGAAGTGACCTCTGCAGAAACACCTGCGTGCGGCGTGATTCCGCTGGGCGATTTTTCACATGTTTTATTATTGCTTAAATCTAAATCTCTAGTCGATTCTAACGTATCCATAGACATATCATTAAGTATATTAATGGACTGGCATATTATGCCCGGTGGAAATGAAAAATTATTTTGCTTATCTGTTTGTGTCTCGGCTACTGGGTTTTCCGGAGGAAACCCAACCGGAGTATCCATGGGAGCCGACTGCTTCCTACACGGTTTATTTTTCTTCTCTTCACCAAACTATGTAACTACACTACACCGAACACTAAAATATTAATCGTTTTTTTTTTCAATAAACTTCTATAAATATACGCGCTCGATTTGCTTGACGAATGCTTAGAAAAACGATCTTCTCTCGACAATGGACCGTACCGAACTCAATTAATATATATTTCAAGTATAAAGAACCAAAAAAAAAATTAACAATTCTAAATGGTTTTTTTTAAATATTTGATAAACATCAATACACTTTTGCGTACGCTTGAAGAAATTATCTAAGCACTTTAATCTTTGGCACTTCTAAAATATGAATTTTGAATGCATCATCGATAAGCAGGTTGAATAATTTATATTTAATTTGCATTACGGTTGACTTTTTCAGTTATCAAAAAATCGCTTATTTGAGAGCCCGCATTATAGTGGAGAATAGTTTAATATCAGCTATTGGTTTCCCTAAATTTTGCTTCAATCTCAAGTTATATCACATAATGCTTTTGCAATACCAGTAAATGAACAGTTTGTTCGTGCGGTATGATCAAGAGAATAGTTAGTTAATGTTTGTTTATTGTACATATTTTATTTATTTATAATTTACTACACCTATAGAATATGTTACTCCCCCTTAGGAAATTTGCCATTGCAGAAAGGAAGATATTTAAGAACAACTTTCCAATCGGTGAAATATAACATCGTGATACCGGACGCTCCTAAAACAACCCATTGCGACAGAATTTCTACCTGCTTTTTACCCAACAAACGTAGAAGAGACATTCTTAATATATGTTATTGGTCTAAAATGGAGGAATTCTCTCCTAATTGAACGTTATATTGAAATAAAACAACCGGGGTGAAATTTTGACCTACCACACTAGTTCCTTATGTACAGTTTATGTCTATTTATAACTTATGAAAATGTGCGATGGGTTCAAGGCAACGGTTCTCCTACTGCGGATGTGGTTCGTCTAGCCTCCGTAGCGCTGCGTATTCGGTGTCCAAGAGTCGAGATCTTCATGTGCATCTTCCCGGGCGACGGTGCTAGCAGAGTTATTAGTCGGGGAACCACCAGGTACTTCGAAGTCCTTTTCGTTGCGTTGAGATTCCGTGTCTCGAAGGCCCCGCTGCACCCCTAGGCGTCTTCTGGGGTGATATTGGCCGGGGTACCATCCGGGATTTCATGGATCTCCTTGCCACGTTGTAGACTCTTTTGCAGAATTGGGCGTGGGTACCCGGTTCGTTGATAGATTTGTGTGTATCCGGCATCACCGTATTATTTGAGGTTTGATCCTTTCTGCAAAAGCTCTTACTGAGAAGCCGTTCTTTTTAATTACTACCATGTTCTTGCTCCACTTAGCTGTTGCAATGATTTCCGGATTACGTTTATCCTGACGAATACGCGCGTTTTCTAGGTTCTTGAATATTAATGGTTTAGACTTGCTGTGATCTGTCGTCTGCGTTGATTTAACACTTCAAAATATTTTTAAGTCATTCTACGTAATTGTTGGATTCTATCATCGGTATGCGAGGATTTGTAATTAGTATTTCTCCGAGGAGTCGCAATTCTTCTCTGCATACTATAACTGCTGCTGTGGCTTTTATATCCTCCTTACACACCGTTCGGATTCCTAATGATACGATAGATAGTATGTCGGTCCATGACTTGTTCTCGCACATTAGTGCGGATTTTAGATGTCTTTGAAATCTTTCCACTAATCCATCTGTTTGTGGATGGTATGATGTCGTTCTCAGTCTGGAGAAACATATGATTTCTTTTAACCTGTTGAATAGCTGTTACTCGAATTGTCGTCGTTGATGTGTCGTGACCCTGAATGGTGTTTGGTATCTAGCTATTAAGTATGTGATGAATGACTCTGACGGGTTTGATTGTGGCTCTTCGGCCAAGATGAGACAATTGCTGTAAGCTGTTGAATAGTTCTTTTTCTAAATTGGTTAGTATTGAATGGTCAAGGGCACAACGGGCCTAGTGAGGCCTAGGTGCTCTGGTCAATGATTTGATCACCCTTGGAAAACTCAATCCAGATCCAATAAATGGTCAAACTACATTGGTCGAGGTGTCTCAATATATGGCTGCATTGTATCTGGAAAAGCGATTTTCTTCAGCTGTAGACTGGTGCTTCCCTCGTTCAGGATGCGTTTGAATTCTACATCTGTTTCCTGGTCTGCTCCTAATGCTCTTTACTTCGGATGTAATAAGTTCAATCCTACTGAGCTTGTCAGAGACTACATTTTCTTTATCTTTAATGTGTTGTATATCAGTAGAAAATTATCTGATGTAATCGAGATGTCGGAATTGCCTCGGTGAGCATTCTACTAGCGTCTGCGCGAATGCATATACGAGGGCGCCCTGAAATGTTTTCGGAATCGACTAGAAAAATACGGTATTGATGTGGTTTTTTATGTTTATTTTTCCATGTAGTCTCCTCGAAGATCAACACACTTTTTCAAAATTCAGCCGGAAAAGTAAGATGTTTAGAGGTCTGCAAAATAACTCTCCTTTGACGCAAATATCTTTTCTGACAGCGATTTTTTCAGGTTTGGAAATAGGAATATGTCGCTGGGTGGCTAGGTCTGGTAAATATGAAGGATGAGAGACCAATTCGCAGTGCAACTCATTCAATTTGGATACGACGATGCCGGATAAATGAGCTAGTGCATTATAGTGGTAGAAAATCACTCTTTTCAGGTCAATAAATCGCTGTAGTATTGCCCCGTAGTCGCCCTTCCCTTCTGCAAATAGTTAATGAGGATCACACCTTGGAAATCCCAAACAATGGTCGCCATGACCGTTCCGACCGATGGAACGGTCTTCGACTGTTCCCAGGTCTCCGGTATTAAGTGGTTCATCCAAGTTTCGTCTACGGTTACGAAACGCATTAAAAAATCTCTTCGATTGCGTTAAATTTTAGCTAGACACTCCTCCGAAACGGTCAGCGTTTTTTTTTTTGCTCCGGTGTGAGCAAACACGGTACCCATCGCGCCGAAAGCTTTTTCATTACCAAAATTTCGTGTATGATATAGCCAATGCGTTTTTCCGAGATGCCTGTTGTCTCTGCTATCTCTGTCAGCTTTAATCCGCGATCGGCTATCTTTGATTGAGGTTTTTGGGGGTCCGCTGCGTGGTTCGTCGCTTGTGCGGCCACGTTTGAACTCGCTCACCCAGAAGCTGTCGATCGAAAATGATGGAGTAGATCCTCCATGAACCTCTAGCAAAATATTTAGAATTCCCGTGGCCGTTTTCCCAGCCATCCAGAAGTGTTTTATCACAGCACGAAATTCGATTTTATCAATTTTTGCGAAACCACCTGTCTTGCTGTACAAAACATACTCTTAAACAACTATTGACAGTAGACATCTGCAATTTTGACAGTTGCTATAAAAAGTATTGCCCTTGCCGACCAATGAAATCACATCAACCATCTCTTGCCGATTCCGGAAACATTTCAGGTCGCCTTCGTATGTATTACTAGCTTGTGATTGGTAAAAATAGTGGAAGTTCGTCTTTCCAGCAGGTGCTGATACTGTTTCATTATCTCATATATTGTCAAGAGTTCTCTATTGTATGCTGCATATTTCTGTTCGAATGGTGACAGTTTGCTTGGCATTAAATATAGTGGTTTCCACGTTTCTTCGTGCGAATGTTGAATTATGCCTCCAATTGTAGTCTGTTGTGACTGTCAGCTTGGAATTAGGTTGTGAGTGCACCAGCAATGCTGCTCTGGTTATTTTCTGTTTGCATTTACGAAACGCTTCTCGTGCTTTTTTATTCCATATGATCGGTTGGTTGCCTTTCTTCATTCCTTTCAATAAATCGTTTAGTGGGGCTTGTACGTCTGCTTCTTCTAGGGTGAAGCGGCGATAATAATGTATTATCGCAAAGGACTTCTAATATTTTTCTGTCTGCTCCAAATTTGCACTTTATTGGATTTATTAGGATTCCGTTTTCGTCTTGCTTAAGGTGCTTGGTCTGAGCTATCTATACGTAGCTGAAATTGAAATCTCGCAGTATTCAATCCATAAATCTCTGGAAATTCTGCGTGGCTTTACGTACACCAAATATCATGTATGGGAATTCTAACAGTCTGAATGGCGTGGTTATTGTTTTAGGGATGTCTTCTTCTGATGATATGCTCTGACTATGACGATTATTGAGAATATATTTTTGCCGTGAATTGTTCCGTAAAAAATCTTTGATGTGCGGGACGGGGTATTTATCGGGTACTGTTCTCACGTTGAGACGTCGGTAAACTCCACACTCTGTATTTTTCTTAACCACTAGATATGAAGGTGTATTTCACACATAATTTTGAATTGGGTTTTTGCGATTGCTAATTTATCTGATGCGAACCATCTCAACCTGCTGGATACTGGTGATCCAGTGGTCGTAGAAAATTGGTAAACCGACTGGCTTGCAAATCCATGGAAACTTTCGCAACATTTCATGATATTTTACATAGCAACTATAAAGTTTCTTAACAGCTTCAGGTCCAAGTTTAAATTTATCGTACAGTATGTGTTTATAAAAGTTCCGTTCGCTGCATATGTATTAAAAGATGTTGTAAAAATACAGACGTTGGCTCCCGTATTGATTAGGAAATGTTGTCTGTTTGTTATCGGGGCGGTTCGTTTGGCTTTCTTGGTTGACTTACCAGCCTCGTAACTTTCTACTTAGCTCAGGTTTTGATGCCTTGTTTAACGTAATTTGTAGCACTTACCTTTGGTTTGTAGATTTTGGCGGAATTGCATCTCTAGATCGATCTTTTACCTCTGGATGATTGCTATCTGCTTCTCTGGGCAGCAAGGCTAACGATTCACTCGCGAATTGGTTGATTTATTTATGAATTTAAAAAAATCTAATGTATTTCCTTCATGGTAGGAATTCCTTACGCAGCTTTTATTTATAATAAAACGAATCTGGTATATGTACAAAATATTACAAATAAAAAAAAGAAAGGAAGAAATTTTAGCTATATATAATAAAATTGAATTCAACTAGATTCACGGTTACGACACTTTACGAACGAAAACAAATGAACTTGTGACGCGGTTTGTGAACTTGTTTAAGATTAGAAATGCAGTTGATTTGTGATTGATAAAAGTGCAAGTGATTGCTTTATCGAGACACCACTGATACTTGTCGAAGTTTTTTTTTCCAGGTCGGGATGCATCCCCTTTCTTATCTAGTGTGGGTGTTATCTTCATGGTTCTGATTGGACCGTTTCTTCGCCATTGCTTTCCTCTGTGGTCATTTTAGTGAATTTTTCATTTTTCAGTTTAATGAATGTTTTGTAGAGGGCGCAAGCTGTATTTGTTTTTAGTTGAATTGCTGCATTTTTAATTTTTATTAATTTTATTTAATTATTATTAATACGCTCTCCTCGTGTATCGTATCTCTCATCTGGTCATCGTTTATATTAACTAATATTTTTGATTTTGATTTAAAACTAATTAAATTAAAATGATTCAAGGCAAAATATTTTATTCGTTCCGCAAGTGTTTGGGTGCGCTTGTAACAGTACCCTTAATCCATGGTCCTTTTGTGACTTGCACGTCCGTACCGAACCGAAGCGTTATCGTAAGCCTTTTATTGCTGTCTTGTATGAGTTTCATTTTATGGTGACCAGATGGAACGTTCCTAATTTACCCTTAAATATTAACAAATGTGCTTTTGGGTGAAATTATTTTCTACGAACTTAATGCATTCGGTTCTAAAGATGAATATGGGTGGTTGACCTGCAATAATATTTAAAAATGTCACGATTAAATGTACTGAAATGAGGCTCGATGTTCCGATGAAAAATAACATTAAATTAAATAAAACGCACGGATTCATCATGTTTAGTGCTCGCGGTCGAGCAACTATAACATGTTGGTCTGTGACATAGATTTGGCTTAGCGTCAGTACCGCTTCGCCCGTCTTCTGTTTGTTTGAATTTGCAGGGGTACTTTTGTGCTTTGTGGCCGAACTTAAAATGAAACCAACATGTATCGAAAATGCGACTCTTAAATTGATTTTATTATCGGCGTCCTTTTCTATCTTGCTATTAATTCCTCTATCGGCACCACTGTGTAGTGTGGTCATTCTCGTGTTTCCGTAATTGTTCTCTAAGGTGTCTCACTTCGGTTACTAGGTTTCTCAATGGGTCGCTGCTGGAGGTTATGTGTTGTATTGTATTTATGATAGCGTCTGCTAATTCGGCAACCCTGTCTAGGCTTACATTTAATTGGTTTACCAGTATGGCTTCAATACTAGACGTACAGCGGCGGTTGTGTATTCAGCCTCTGGGGCGCTGGGTAATCCTATGTCCTAGGGGCTCCTTCGAGTTCCTTTTGTGCGTCTTTCCGGGCAATTGAGGTAGCCGAGATATTATTCGGGATATCACCAGGTACTTCGATGTCCTCTTCGTCGCGTTGGAGATTCCGTTGCTCGACGACCCCATAACATCCCATGGATGTCTTGTAGGGTGAATATAGTAGCGGTGATATTGACCGGTGATATAAGTGGAAAATCTCCTTACATCGTTTCGGATTCGGGCGTGGGTTGCAGAGAGTTCAGCATCACCGTATGAGCTCTGGTAGCTTGGTGTGCTGTGGTGAGCTCACTTGGCTACTCCCTTCTACTTAGGAAGCCAGGGTAGAAGGTACTGGTGGTTAATGAGGGGCGTGCACACTATTTAAGTCTCCACACACAGCAATGTTTTCTGGAACAATCGATTTTGGACGACAATTAAAAACTATCCTACAGCGATGGTAATATGGTGGTTTTTAATTGAGTTTCATCGCTAAAATTAGAGCAATCGATGTATTGTAATTGTAAAAAATTAATTAACGACTTTATTTTCTGTCAGTCTAAACCTCTCAAATGATGCGTACACATCAAATCGTTTTAAATAACTCTACTGATAAAAAGTCTAACGTTTCTTAGGGATATCGGTTATTAGATAGCAGCACTGGGATCATCCATTTACGAAGTTTAAAAGGCAATCCTCATAGTATGCGGATATTTCAATATGTACATTCATTATAGCTTTATATTTATAAATACTTAAAGTAATCACCTTAATTCTACCACATATTGATACTTAGAACCCGAAGCACGACAATTTTAGAGATTAACAAAAGCCATCAAGATGAAAATGTGATGATTTTGCTCGAAAAATTAGCATCCACTTGTTGATGTTTAATAATACATTCATCTACCTCTCTTCGGTGTGCATGGTCACGATGATTGAATTTTGTTAGCATCGAGAAACAATTTTTTTGTATGTACTGTAGAGAACTTCTTGAAATTTACAATTTTTCTCTAAAAGGCCGAATTCAATATTTACATTTAAACGGCTTGTTTTTTAACGACAACAGTGTTTAGTCTCCAACTGATCCAGTTTCTCTGATTTTTTTGAATTAATCTCTTCATAGTTAAAGTTAAGACACTATTCTGATGATATTTCGTATGAAATTTTCGAGCTATAGCCGCAGAACAATCATTATTTTTAAAAAATTGTTCAATAATGAAAACACGTTTTTGTATTGTGTAAAGCTACATTTGTACTAATCCTAAGTTCTCAGGTAACAAATTGTTTTATATAGGGTTGCCAACAATTTACTGTACAAATGGCGGCAAATATAAATATTGTTTAATTTATATAGTATAGTTTTTAAGGACATTTTTTTAGCAATTAATAAAACTTCAAGCGACAAAGATAATAAATTAAAACATAAAATATAACAGAAATGTTGAATCGCAATTCAAATTAAAATAAGGTGTATTTAAATTATATCCTTTTTAAGTTAGTATGATGATACATGAAAAGAAGAATACTATTTTCCAATGCCAAATTATTTGAGTTCTGACTTAAATTAAATATTTACTATCCTTTTTTAAGAAAAATCAATAAAATTGACTTTGACCAAACATCCCCTTACAATGTACAAAATACCTGATTCTATATATGCCAGAAATGTTGTTAAAACGCTAGAGTACCCAAAATATGAAATCATTATGAAAAATAAAACCCAAAAGCTAGCTTTTTTTAAATATGCGAAATTTGTTAAAAGCCATATCTTCAACGTTATCTAAAACGTTAAAACAGTTTTAAATTTAAATTCTTTAAAAGAATTGTTAATACTTATAAAAAATAATCACGTAAAGGTCTTTAATATATATTATTAAAAGAATTGTTGTTTAAATATATTAATGATATCCATTTATTGTAGATGGAAGTGAACAACAGTTTCGACCGACGTGTCCTGTAAGCTACAAAAACGTCAAAGGTGTCTGTATACCCGAAGGTAATATTGAATACATATAATATTTTATTGATGATTTTTATATTGAAGTTTTAAGGTGATGACCAGCACAAAATACCGCCCGTATGTCCATCGAAATATAAATTACAGGAAGGAAAATGCGTATCAGAAAGTATAAATTTAAATGTTGTACAACTAGAAATTAATTAGTGTTCCATATTTCTAAAGGTGGAGAGAGTCAAGAGTTTATGCCCATGTGTCCATTGGGTTATACCTTAATTAAAGACGCATGTATTGTAAAAGGTAATGTTTTTTTCTTATTTCTTTCATTCCACAAAATCCAAATATTATTTAATTTTAAACAATTAATTATAGAAAATATATGTTGCATTAGATTAAAATATTTTTTTTTGTAAAACATTACTTTCTGTAAATTTCTGTAATTTCCGTTAAATTACTGAAGTAAGAATATTTTAAATTTTTTTAATGTCATTCAATTCATTGAGGTAAAAAAGATTTTATAAAACTAAATATATAATAGCGTAATCAAAATTAGAATTAATTAAGTTATGTAAGATAATTTAAGTATAATTAATTCCTTATTTTTATTACAGATGATAGTACAGGCTGTCCTGCTGGACAAAGCAAGAATTCGGAAGGAAAATGCCAACCAGAAAGTAATTTTAATTAGCAACATTAATGAATAGAATAAATTTAAAAAAATAATATTTCAGTTAAACCGAGGTGTCCCAAGGATTACAAATTAGTTAAAGAAGTGTGCGAACCAATATGTAAATATAAATCTCTTATTAATATACCAATAGGATTGTTTGTTTTAACTGGCATAAGTGTTTATATGATAAAAATCTAAATTAAAAAACAACTTTTTTAGTCAACAATTTATATAAATATTTTAATTAAGCTATAGACTATAGAGAAAATATTTACGTTTTGAAAAGTGTATTTATTAATTAATTTTAGCCGGAAATGGTGCCCTGATTGTTCCAAAATGTCCACATGGTTATAATTTAGTTAAAGGATTATGTATACTGAAAGGTATTTATCCAACTTAGTTGAGGAATTATAAATATGAATTATGAAAATTTCAGCTTGTCCTACTGGATATAAAAACACTAACGGAAAATGCGTAAAGGAAGGTATTTATTTTAATATTTTAGAGCTATTTGCGAAATATGTTATAAAGTAATGCATTGATCATATGCTATATTTTATTTTACTTTTGTTATTTTAATTGCATGTTACTGGAGACGTCTACTTCAAATTATTACACATTTATATGTATATATTTTTTTAGTTTATAATTTTTATATTTTTCTCATAATATGTATTTAATAACAATATATTTTATAGCTGTACTTCCAAAATGCCCACCAAATTATAAACTAAAGGGCGGTGTATGCGAATCGACAGGTAAATATTTTTATTGAATTTATGTTGTCTAAATTATTTGAAATGGTTAAAGTTGATAGACCCTGTTAATATTATTATTTCAATTTAGATAATTCAATGGAACAAATATTGCCTACATGTCCGAAAAACTATAAATTATATAACGGGAAATGTATCTTAGGTAACTATTATATTTATTCCATAACTTGTTAAAATTCGGTGATTTTTATTATGTAATTTTATTTATTATTTATTTATATAATTGATTTGTTGAGACTAATTATTTTAATTTAGATAGTGATGGAACTGTTGTTGAAGGAGAAGATAAAGGAGATCCGCCAGGAAGCGGATCACAGACTTCCTGCAGACCAGGTTTAATACTAGTAAATGGAAAATGCATCTCTAAAGGTGAATAATTTTTAATTTATAAAAATTATAAAATACTATTGATAAATCGCAATATGTCATCTTATTATAATTGGTTATTCTATGTTAATAAACATACAGACGTTTATTACAAAGTTATATAAATATAAAGTACAGAAATGCTGATGGTTTATTAATGTAATTCAAACAATAATTTAATTAAATACATTATTTTCCTTTCAGGTCAACTGGAAGGTAAAGATGAAATATTGCCGTTTTGTCCTGATGGTTATACTCTACTAAATGGGAAATGCATTCGAACTGGTAAGTTGCAAAAGTAATCATCAAAGAAGCGGCCAGGCAAAAGGGTAGATAATTTAGCTGATGTCTTCATGGCAAATGCAAGATAAAATTGGTATGTATATTGGTATATTTATAACAAACTAAACTGGAATGCCCATCTAGAGGGATCCAAGAAAGCATGCATAGCCCTCTGAGAATGCAGACGAGCTGTGGGGAAAACATGGAACTATCTCCAAATGTAGCTCTATGGATCTATATGGCCACCTGTCACCCTTGGACGTATATATCAGAGAATAGGCAGAAGTGGCAGTTAAAAGGCTACGAGTAACAAAGCCTCCCTGCAAGACTTGGTTACTGTGGTTACTGAAAAATGCATTAACCTCGATAAAACAACACGCTTGGCTGTAGGGCCTAAAAAAACGTCATTGTGATGAACACTAAAACGGCCAGATACAGTATGCAACTGCCATAGAAAACATATGGAAGGTTGTAGAACTCCTAAAAGGACACTGCAATTCAAGATCGCACCTGAAAAGACTAAGAATATTACTGCTAGTTCTGGACTCAATGGGAGAGGGATGGCTTCAGTCATCAGACATCCTAAGAGCTCTCTTACTGTAGTCCTGGAATTTTCCAATGTTTGGGTTGACCACAGCAATGAATGAGGACTATCCAAATCAAAATCCATTGACTCTTAAACATTCGAAAACACATTATATTATGTTATATCTAGTGCCATGTTTTCATAAATACTAGTCAGTTGGATATTTGATCGTACTTGACTATGCATTTCCTTTATGTTGCGACTGAAATCTAATACATATTTTTTGTTGCCACTTATTGTTGAGCATCAATATTTAAAATCAGAAGGATATAGTTGAAAATTATCGGTGTGTCTTTCCGATTGTTTTATTTATTGTTAATCGGTATGCTGGCAAAAATTGATAAAGCTATTGGTCACAGTCTCTTTCAAGGCTAGGAATTTAAGTTGATAAAGAGCGACTAATAGTTTTATTAGTCCATTTCATACTGTTTAATTGAGAATATAAAGCTCCCTTTCTTGTCTTCTGTATTCCCTTGGAAGAACCAAAATGACATATTCAATTTTTAAGCAGTGCTTTTACAATTGTTAACATATTTATTGAAATAGTTTATTTCGATGGTGCTTTCTTAGACCATTGTAAATTCTTTCTTGTTATATATTTCTTGCAATATTTTTATATATTTATTATACAGTTCACTAATTAATATGTTTCTCATTGTTTGTTCAAGTTTCTGAACAAATATCTACAGACATATGCATTAGGAATTTCTTCAATGATATTTTGCCCCTAAAAATGTGAATTTACATTAATTTGTCTTAATTATCTAAGCAAGGTTTTAGCAGTCCGTTGACCAAACTAAGAGAATCACATTGAGTCCACTATAATTTGAATTATGTGAAATATTTTTCAATTTCTTCACATTGGAACTTTTTTTCTACTTTATCAAGAGTTTATAAAATAAAGGCTGTCTCCATCGCTTTTGTGTCATTATAATTCTGTTAGTTTTCTTAATATAATCTCCAAAATAGAGCTTATACCTTCATGAATTGCCTCTAATTCATACTGCGTAACAAAATTAAGCTTCTAATACCTAACAAGCTATCTAGCAACTTGTTCTTCGGGATTCTTGAACTAAAGAAGTCCGAGTAGAATGGCCAGTTCTTAATTAATTTTTCTTTCATATAAAAATTTGACACCACTATTAAAAATAATTATTTCTTTCTTATGCATTAAATTCGCTCTAATTTTGACAAGCCCTAAAGTAGATCATATATATTTTCAATTTACTTTAATAGAGCTTTAGCGAGAGCAATATATGGTATCCAAAATTAATTTTAAATGAAAAACTAAAGCAGTTTTAAATTAATTTTTTAGACATTCTATAGCATTTCAAGTACTATAAGGAACTTTATCAGATGATAAATAAACAGTACTATGTTAATATCACACACGGGATTTATTTAGTGACTATAGTTTCAATATTTACAAGGCCATCAAACTTACAGAACTGTAAGTATTAATAGCATTAATATTCGTAAACTGGGTTATACAACTTCCCATTTATGATTGTTTGAAAATATAGAAAAAAAAGTTTTGTATTCAATTGGTTTTCAATCAAATTGTTACAAATTATTAGACTTATGAATACTATGGAAAAGTGTAAAAAAATGTTGGAAAGAAAGAATTATATTATAAAATTTAAAATATAGTTTGTCCTAATTTTAAATGAAAATATTTTAATTTAAGTTAGGAAGTAAGTAAGTAAGTGATTTATTATTGCTAATACCCAAGGTTAAGAAACGTCAAAAAGTCTATAGTAAAACAATGAACTTGTATACAGGGTGAGTTTTTTCGATGTTCTCTATGGGGATCTTGGAAACTATAAGAGATAGAGAAACGGTTAAATGGGGAAAGAAGTGTAGATTTACGAGACAAATAAAATTCCACTTTCAAAGTTTTCAAAAAAGTCAAGGGTAACTAGATATTTTGAAAAAAGTAAAAAGTGTAGATTTTTTTAAATCAATATATCTCGGTTATTATAACAGATAGAAAAAAACTGTAAAGGACAAAGTTTTAGATAATTTTATGCAGGTTAATAAAAAATAATCAGAAAATTTTTATCGCCATTATTTTCCGAGATATGACGCAAACTTACATTTTTTTTAAATGGAAACCATAGTTCGCTGTGACCTCGTTCAAAAGATAATTTTTTTCACTTTAATCCAATATGGCATATGACATAGTTATTTCTAAAAATAAGTGAGTTATAGTCATTTTAAATTTTCTTATAAATAAAAAATGGGTGGCCAAGAAAAAAGTGAAAGTAAAACAATTGCAGTTGTTTATAATATTAGCAATATTGTAATTATTAGTTTTACAGAGATAAACTAAAATGAAACAACTGCATAAAGTAATTCTGTAATTATCAATATATCAATGGGAGAGAAATTTTAATATTAAAAAAATATGGCCAAAGAGTGCACTAATAATACTATTATGACATAAATTATATCTCTTTAAAATTAACTTTATGGCTTTTTTGACTATTCTCATGTAAATTGAATTAAATGTTTAAATAACAGCTAGTTTATGATCCTCTAAGAATTGATATGATTTTTCATATACTTTGTTTTTTTACATAGCCCCACAGAAAAACTTCTAAAACGCGCAGATCGGAAGATCCAGGTGGCTCTGGGATTGGCTTATTTCTTCCTACTTATGAGTTAGGAAAAGCATCATTTAAATAATTTGTAAAACCAATATGTTATGAGGTTGAACACCGTCATATTGGAACTATTTCAATCTTGCCTGTAATGATAAATTTAAACAATCGAGAGTATCTTCGAATGTTTTCTGAAGAAAATTAAAGTAATCATTTTGACTTAGTGAGCTTTCAAAAATATATGGAACGAGAATTATTAATCGAAACACACCATAGATTAAAACCAAATTTAATTTGTAGTTTTCTCTGTGAAACTTCTCGTCGATTCTCTTGAGTTCAACTATGTTCATTGTGGCGATTAAATATACCACAATTAGTGAATCGCGATTCATCTGTTCATAATATTTTTGTAAGAAACATATTATCCTCTTGACAAATGGGTTTATACTACATACAGATAATTTTTGATAATTACAAAACTATTATTCTTATGCTGGTTTTTTATTTTTGTTTAACTTTGTAGAACTAATAATTTCAATATTGCTATTATTATAAACAACTGCAATTGTTTTACTTTCATCTTTTTCATGGCTACCCATTTTTTATTTATAATAAAATTTAAAATGACTATAACTCACTTATTTTTAGAAATAACTATGTCGTATGTTATATTGGATTAAAGAGAAAAAATTACCTTTTGAATGAGGCCATAGCCAACTATGGTTTCCATTTAAAAAAATGTAAGTTTGCATCATATCTCGGAAAATAATGGCGATAAAAATTTTCTGATTATTTTTTATTAATCTACATAAAATTATCTAAAACTTTGTCCTTTACAGTTTTTTTCTATCTGTTATAATAACCGAGATATATTGATTTGAAAAAATTGACACTTTTTACTTTTTTCAAAATATCTAGTTACCCTTGACTTTTTTGACAACTTTGAAAGTGGAATTTTATTCGTCTCGTAAATCTACACTTCTTTCCCCATTTAACCGTTTCTCTATCTCTTATAGTTTCCGAGATCCCCATAGAGAACATCGAAAAAAACTCACCCTGTATACAGGGTGTTAGTGTGACTCTGGGAATATAATTATAAATATAAATATAAATGTTTTTAAATGACCAATATACATGCCATCAAACAAATTTAAATACATTTTTCTAAATATTTTCAATACCGCTCATGATAGGGTGCTGCAATTTGGTACAGCCTACGTTTTTGTTTGCTCGTATATCTACATTTATGTTTCCAAGATTTTTTAGAAAATTTCTTTTAGAAACTTTTATCACTTTTTAAAATTTTTGATAACAGTGTGCGTTTTTGAGTTAAAAGCAAAATTGTTAGTCTCTGATTTCAATCGTAACCAACAAATATCCAAAAATTATCGGAAAAATCTGAGTTTTTAATTGAACAACGAATTGAGCTGTTAATTTAAAATAGAAGTTGAACATAATTAAAATTTAAAACTACAATTAAAATCAAAATTCAAAATGGTGGTTATAGTCACAGCCCAAGCTGTAGCTAGTATTAAAATAAATAATAATTAAACTTCAAATTTAAAATTTGGATCAAAATTAAGGTTAAAAAAAATGTGATTAAATAAAATTCGAATTAAATTAAAGTTAAAGTTAAAACAAAAAAAGAGAAGAGAAAATATTAGACAGTCTAAGAAATCGTTTTTTTTAGGCACTCCTCGATGCTGAAGAAAGATTTCTTTAATAAATACTTTTTCGTGATGTTCCTGCAATTAGAGTAAGGAAGAGATTTTATAGAGGGTGTCAACTTATTAAAAATTTTGGGTCCGTAAAAGTTTTTTCCACTTTAACACCTAGACAATCTTAGTCTCCCTGGGTATATAAGTTCATTGTTTCTAGTATTGTATCCGTACACCAGATCAATTTTTGTGTATAAATCAATATTCTTAATGAACATGCCGTGGGCATTCGAGTACAAACAGACAGGGCGATGTACATATTTGCAGGTTCCTAAAGCATTCTTGACACTCGTCCCTGTATCCTAGATCAGCTATTATCCGAATGGCTTGCCTTTGTATAGCAAATATTTGAGATGCCATACTGGAATGCCCCCATACCAGTATGCAATATCTGAATTTTGGTATGGAAAAAAGCATGATAGGGAGTTAATAGTGCGTGTTTGGGCAATGAATTACTTAAATGCCTGAGCAAGAAAGTTATTCTACTGGGTGACTGATCCAATGCTTTCTCGTGCTCCTTCCAGCATAATTTAGAGCGCAGGTTAAATGCTAGGAATTTGCAGTGTCCATGTTCGTTATTGCCAGAATTTAGTGAAAAGGTGAGATCCAGAGTCTTTGATGTATTTAGAGACAATTTGTTATAGTTAAACCAGTTCTAAACTTGTTTGTTTATATCTCCCTTTCCTGTAATGCCCTTGGTTGTGTCGTCAGCAAACATTAAACTATTTCCATTTGCAATATACGTTAGTAGATAATTTACATAAGTAAGAAAAAGTAATGGCCCTAAGATCGACATTTGTGGGGCACCACATAATATAGGAGCAAGATACTTTTTCTTTAAATACAACTTCTGTTCTGGAGGTATGAATTCATCAATCTGCAACTTCCAGCACTAAAGCTGTAGTTATACAGTTTCCGAATAAAAATATTACAAAACCATTCAAACAATAGTTAAAGAGAATGAGGTTCTAAACAAGTTTTATTAAAACATGTTTTTCCATAAAATTCTTAACCTACGAGAAAATTAAAAATTTTGATATTTTTTGCCTATGGCTAATAAACTATAGGAGTTACATGAAATTTATATAACAAGTAATTGTAAAAAATTAATAATTGAGCAAATTGTTAAAAATCGCCATTTTGCGCAAACCTCATAGTTTTCGAGGAAATTGTAAAGAAATTACTATGATGGCCACATCACCATTTTTTTTGTTTTTATTTTTACGTTTTAGAACTTTTAATTAAAACCTCGCTTTTAATTTACTGATAGAAAGGTAGGATAGAGGCCTCCTACCCACCCTACATATGATTACTTTAAATACTAATGGTTGACGATTTTGCTGCTTAGAAAACAATAAAACCCTGGATGTAATAAAAAATAAAGCATAATCCAAATGTACGTTTGAATATAAATGACCTTCTATAGCTAATTTTATCAAAGCTTGATTTAAAGCCTTTTCAAGTATCATGTATATAATTTTTATTAATTTACACACTCAAAATTTTACTTTGTCAATTTCTTTTATTCAAATTTTGTAACTAAAGTTATTGCAAACCACGACGCAATCAGTAATTAAAATTAATATGTATATGTAGGGTGGAAAAGGAAATTTTAAGATTCGTAAAATATTCCACCATTGTTTTATATCATCAGTAGCTTCTAGGATCTTTCTAAAAATATTGTTTTGAAGCATTTTTTTTAAATGTCTAAATTCTTTCAATTTCTCACACAAAATTGCAAAAATAATCTTTAAAAACATGTGTTCTTGACTTATGTGAAGATTATATTAATAATAAACGCGGTTAAATTAAATTAAAACAGTGAAGAAAGGAATTGAACCGCGTTTATTTTTAAAAACATTGTTTAATTTTAACTGTAGTTTCTTAGAAATGGTCTGGGGTTCAAGCATTTTCAACAGTTTTATTTAACCAATCTTTAAAATTTTCCAGCAATTTTTCATTAGTTCAGGAATTTTCCGGATTTTATTTTTTTATTTTTTAGAAACTTTATTTATTATTTCTTGTTTTTATTCAAATTTGCTTGATTCTTTTAGAGAACTTCTAGAAACTTCGAAGTAATTTTACATCCGCATTTGTCATGACTTTTAGAAATGTCAAGTAGTTTATATTTAGATTTTAATTTGACGAAAAAATGTAACCAATTCGTGAAGATTTTTTTTTTAATGAATTTTGAAATAATTTTAATAATAAATAATAGTTTTCTACAAATGATTGGGGATTCAAGCAATTTTAACAGTTTTTCTTTACAGTCTTTAAAATATTCGAGAAATGTTTCTTCTCACCCTAACTGTAGAATTATCTTCAAGAATTTAAGAATTTACTGTATTTTGTGTCCCCGCTTCTATAAACTTTGTTGAGACTTTTCGAAATATAAAGCCTTTTTTTATATTCGATGAAAAACTCCCCAAATGTTTACTTACAGGCCCTTAAAAATTTCGAGAATGTCTTCTTTTATAAATTTTGGAAAATCTTCCAAAAATAAATCCTGGAAAATTTCAAAGGTTTATAAGTAAAAATTCGAAATATTGGTAAAATTCTAAACAGGTTCCAGAATTTACGATAAAATCCCTTGAAATTTTGTCATGGGTTTTAGAATTTTCTGCATTTTTTTTTTTCTTCTTTATTTACACAATTTTTTCAATTTTTTTTTTCCAGATTGCAAGAATTATTTTTAAGTGTTGGAACTTTTCAAAAATATTCTTTGAGACTTTAAAATTTTCAACATTTCTTATCTCATCCTAATTTTTCAAGAGATAATTAATAATTTGTTTATTTGTTTATTTGTTTATTAATACTTTAGTATTCGTATATACATAATATTTAGCAAAGTTAATTACAAAATATTAAAAAAACATACAAATAATTTAGGTTATACGAATCCTGGGCGGAGTTCACTCTTTTTCAAAATGGTCTTCCACTCAAACCCTGATTTTCTTCTAGTAATAGGATATCCCATTACACTTTCTGTGTAGCTAGAAGCTTCTTTTTAATATTATAATAACTTTCATTTTAGAACTAGAAATAAATAAAAAATAGTTACAAGTAATTTTAAAACCAAATTTTTTCTGGTAATTTCTCGTCCAAATACCTAATTTCAAACATTTTTTTGCTAGATTTCTAGAAATTTTTTTTCGTGTAGAAATTTTCGCTCCAATTGTAATCATTCATCAAGAGTTGTTTTTTATTTACTTGCTTTATTTTATTGAAATTCTCTAGGATTTAAGTAAAAGTAATGCTTTAAATGCTACATTTTTGATGGAACCGGATGTATAAGTTTGGTGAAGAAAAGCACTTGTTATGTTCGATATTTTTATTTACAGTTTTCTGAGACGTGTCAGGAAACTGTAAACTGCTTTTCTTCTCCAAAAATCTCTAGGATTTTTACAAGGATACTTCAGTAATTGAAGTTTCTAATTTACAAATTTATAGCAATTTGGTCGTGAGCTCTTCTTTTAGGAAAAATTGCTACAAAAAATCTTATCAGGATTAGCCACGATTTTCTTAGAGGGTTCTAGAATTTTAATGTAATTTAAAGTTGAGATTCCGAGAAAATTTGTCAAAATTTCTAGATTTTTCTTTATATCTAGACTCTTATAACGTTTACAATTTTCATTTCAGGTTTTTCCTCAAAATTGTAAGAATTTTCTTTGAGAATTCAAAAATTTTACAAATATTTTTCTTATCGACCATTTATTACTTTAACTTTTTCAGATTTCCTACTAGGGTTCTAGAAATATCGACTAATTTTATGTCCAAGATACCAAGAACTTTATTCGTAGGTTGTGTTTTTTTATATAAATTTCTAGATTATTTCAGTAATTTTTCTTTTTGAAATTTTCATTAGGTTTTGAAAGGTTTACAATTTTCAACAAAAATTAGTCCAGATTATTTAAAGTTGTTGAGGTTGTTTTAGAAAAAAATTCCTCCGAATTGCATTGTTTCGAGATTTTCTGCCAGTATATTTATATTCGAACATATAAATATACAATTTAAAAACATTTACAAATAATATATGATGTGTTATACTGTCCGTTTGGGCTATCTAACATCGGTCTTTCTGCCTTTTCTTGACTCTAATTATGTGTAAATAAATAAATAACTTTGCTTGCTAGCTTAACTGTCTGGATGATTCTAATTAATGAATTGATGTAGGACTGGAGGGTGTTTAAATTTGGGTGGAATATTGGGATTTCGGAGAATGCAAAATTTATTAAGAAGAAGTTACATTAGAAGGATTGTTGACGAATTAATAAACAAGGCTATGTATACGTTGGGAAACAGGAGTAAACTGCGTGTAAAAAAGAGCACATTTATTGGTTTATTGTAAGGGTTAATTGGATGTCTAAGTATGGTAAGGGTTCGTAGGGCTGATCTTTCGGCTACATTAAAGTGATAGAGAGTGGAGGGACGGATTTGGTTGAAGAGGATTACACCATAGTCTATTAGAGGTCCACATATGGATTTGTATATCCTAACTGCTGTTTTAGTAGAAATATCTTGGTTTTTATAGGTTAGTGTTCTAAAATGTCGAGCTTTAGTTTTGATCTTGACCTTTATAGCTTGTGCCTGGGCTTTGAAGAAGAGTTGGGAGTCGGGCTGGATGCCTAGGTATTTACAGGAGTAGGTAGAGTAACAGACTCCGAATTTTTAAATATTCTAAAATTTTCTAGTAAGTTTTAATCTGCATTCCTAGAAATTTTATCGATAGTTTTAGAATTTACAAACATTTTTTTTCTAGATATCTAAAACTTTTCCGCAGTTTTATTTACTTATTTTTCTCCAATGTGCAAGCGTTTTCTTTGATAGTTATAAAACTATTCACAATTTTTTCTTTTAGACTTTTACATTTTTCTAGGATATTGTTTATCTAATTCTATATAAAGTTTACTAGAATTATAGAATTTTCTAATAATTTTAATTCTAGATTCATCAAAATCTTTAATGTTCTAGGATGTTTATCAATTTTCCCTGTAATTTAAAGAATTTTTTTGAAAGTTCTGGATTTTCTTACAAATTTTTCTTATAAAATTGTAGAATTTTTAGCGTTCCACGCTTTATCTTATCTGGAGCTCCTACTAGATTACTCAAGGGTTCCAGAATTTTTTCAAACTTCTTCTCGACCATTTATAAAATCCTCTATCGTACAATACATCATCAGTAAAACATAAAAAAATATTTGTATGAATGCATCAATTTTAAAATGCAACTTTTTGTGTTTGTTTACATTTTCCAACTTCTAACTAAAACCCTCGCTTATATTTTACTGATTGGAAGGTGGGATAGAGGCCACCCATCCACCCTACATATACATGATAACTTTAATTGCTAATAGTTGATGATTTTGCTGCTATAAACAGTCAAACCCTTTTAGTAATAAAAAATAAAACAAAATCAAAATTTAAGTTCAAATATAAATGATTTTCAATAACCCATCACGTATCAAATTTTTACCAATTTACTCACTCAAAAGAATTTTGAATTCCTTTTTTATTCAAGTTTTGTAAGAAATTTCATTAGATACAGCGAGACGATAAGGAATTACATCACCTTTCATCAAAAATTATGATGAACGATTTGTTTGAATTAATCTATAAAATTTTGCAATAATGTTATGATTATTTACGTTTTACAACTTTTAATTAAAACTGTGGCTTATGTGTTACTGATTGGAGGGTGAGTTAGGGTACTTCCCACTCACCCTACAATAACTATTTAATAATTTTGACATTTTTGTTCGTAATTGTTAATAAACTATAGGAGTTACCATGAATGAAATGTATATAATGAGTAATTGTAAAAAATGCAAAATTGAGAAAATTATTTTTGCGTAAACCTCATAGTTTTTGAGAAAAATATAGGGAAAGTATTATGATGGCCACATCACCATTTTTATGAAGTGGGATTACGGTTGCTATTTTTAAACATGTCATTTCATTAAAAAGAGGATTTCACGCATCTGTTTTAGTTCAGTAAAATAAGCAAAAGCTGGTTCAGGACTCTGGCATTTATCAATGTACGAAAAACAAATGTTAAGCAATATATGGAATAGCTCGAACTTACCATGTTCAGTGATTGGTCTTACCATTCGTACAATAGGTGTTCTAACTGTATTCGTCCAAAGAACCTTGATGCGAATTCATCACATGGTCGGATAGACAGTAGTCTAATGGAAAACTATTTACTTCTGCATCTGGAATGTTCGTAAAAACATTGTCCAAACTGTTTTTGTGTGGTGCCAAAAGTGATCAAGCCTCGAAGACCATAGGATGATAAAAGATTATTCACATCACGTGCACGGTGATCTTCGATGAACATTAAAATTTATCCCCATGATAACGTATTTGTTAAAATTCACATAATTCAATATATTACCTAGAACATCAAGAAAAGTTATAAAATTGCTATTAGGAGACCTATATACATTAATAATAATTATGTATTGTTCATAGAGGTATGTAACACCTATTTTGCAGTGTTTTTCTACTGACAGCGCATTTATGATTTCAATTTTGGCCAATTGAGTGTTGTCTTTTAATAGTTGCAAGACACTTCAATGGCTATATATTGATCTAGTAAAATTTGACGGACAGGTTTAATTCTTTATGTTCAAAATAGAGATTTCAGATATGCATATTACGTTGAATTAGTATGAATTCTATAGCAAAAATATTTCTATTTCGTTTAATTCTTTAATAAATTTTGCTTTCTAGGTAACGTGTTACCGTTCTGTCCCAATGGTTACAAATTGATGAATGATCTATGTATTTCAAAATGTAAGTAATGTTGAAATTAAATATATGTTAATAGAATTTATTTATGTTTCATTATCATTAATTTCATTAATTTTGAAAAATTAGAATAAACTAGTCATAGACTAATATTGCATTTTACATTTTTATATGTAATTTAATATCCCTTTTTGCTAATTCGTAATTCATACAAATTAGTTCAATTTAAGATTACATTTAAAAGTATTTATAATTATATGTTATATAAATAATATAAAGAATATAAATTCTTGCAGCAAATCCAGATGATAAAATATCACCTTCATGCTATCCAGGTTTTAAACTTTTTGCCGGAAAATGCGTCCCCAATGGTAAGCTTATCTAAAGAAAATAACAAATTTATTCCTCACTATGTTGTTTCAACAGATCAAGTACTACCTTTTTGTCCAGCTGGTTACACATATAAAAGTGGAATGTGTGTATTTAATGGTAAGGCAATAATTCTTATAAATTATATAACTTCTTTACATATACAAACAAAATTTTCTCGTAGCCAATAAAAACGATATAGTGTTGCCATTCTGTCCAATTGGTTTTGTTTTAAGAAAAGGATTTTGCGTAGCTAGAGGTAATAATCAAATGTTGAAGTTTAATATCAGTTACTCATTTTGGTTTTTGTAATTATTGCTTTAGATAGTTCGAAGGATGACATGGTACTGCCGTATTGTCCTGATGGTTATAAATTCGTTAAGGGAATTTGCGAATCTGAAGGTAACCTAAATTAACATTTTATTTAAATATGTATTATTATTTTCTAAGCTTTAGTCTTCTGATCCATCATTTATAATATGTAATATACATTATTTACATAATATAAATGATGGATCAGAAGGCTAAAGCTCAGAAAATAATGATTTCTTTCTGAATGTCTATCAGAATTAAGTATAAGGTTTCTATTTTATCTGATGTAATAACAAAACCGCAGAGCTTCGGGGATTTTTTTTTCTCGGCAGAATGTTCTTCCATTCCAGCCAAATGCTTTATTTCACGATCTTCATTTGATCAGTATTGCAAATTACTAATTGCCATTTTGACATCATTTTGCTTCAAAAAGCATATTTATCCAATTTAGTCGCTTATTATATATTATATTTGATATCAAACTGACATTTTTATTTAAATTTATAACTAACAAATCATGAATACTTACATCTGGGTACACACTGTTATCACCTAATGTTTTAGATCAAATTAAGGATCAAGTTCTACCCCTTTGTCCATTTGGTTTCAAATACAGGAATGGGATGTGTCACGGTGATGACCAAGTGAAAGATGCTGAAGTGGCACCGTTTTGCCCAATTGGATACATATTCAAGAACGGATTATGTGAATCAGATGGTAAAATTATAACATTATTTTATATTAATTTACTTCTCTACTTTATTTAGATTATTCTTTAGATTATTTAATAAGTAGCAAATTTTCTTTAGCTTCACTGGAAATATTGTGTTTTTTCTTTATATTTTTAGGTCCCATTAAAGAACAAATTTTTCCATCATGTCCATTTGGGTATAAATTAATGAACGGAAAATGTTTATCTGATGGTAACTTCATGAATATTTATATAATAACATATTTATACAAGCTTCTTTTAGCCAAAGGCAAAGATGAGCACGAATTACCATTTTGTCCAGCTGGATACAGTTTTAAGGGAGGATTATGTGAATCTGACGGTATAAAATACACGTGTTACTCATTCTAAAGCATTATCTTCTTTTTTCTTAATTTTAGGTCAATTAAAAGATCAAGTTTTACCAATTTGCCGACAGGGATATATGTTTGTTAATAATAAATGTTTACCAGAAGGTATGATACTTCATATTAATAAAGTTAGACAAATGAAAATGTCATAAATAAACTAAAAGTAAACAAAAATTAAATTGCTCATCATACTCTTCATATAATTTATACTAGTACTAATCATCATTATTATATTAAAACTGACTTAATTAATTCTACTTATTAAAAGTGAAATATGGAATTAATTCAATTTATATTTATTGATTGGAAACAATTTACGTAAACACCGATTTATGATGATACAAAATATGGCTCATTAATATTTATTATATTGTATATTTTACACAGAAATGCAAAATAAAGTTTTTTTAAATACTTGGTACCAATTATTAGGAGAAGCAAGTATTTACATACAAGTTGTGATTAATATTTTACAGATCAATGGAAGAATTATGTGCTACCAATATGTCCAACCGATTACGAATTAATTAACGATATGTGTATACCCGCAGGTATTAAATAGCAAATAATGTATTAATTAAGTATAACCCTTGTAATTTACATTACAATTTTTAGATTCCTCGAAACAAAAGGTGAACCCAATCTGTCCATTAGAATACCACCTTATAAAAGGCAAATGTTTATTAAATGGTAAGTAAAAAATAACATTTAATTTGACTCTATCGCCACCTTAAATTTGTGGCAAAATATGTACTTAGTAATCTACGTTGTTCCTAGGTTAAATTGCACTTGGAATATAACAGTTCATCAAAAATTCTTTGAAGATGTTGACAAAAACGACTTTCAATATTCTCCAGTCTTCAGTGCTCGGATATGGCACTCAAATTCCGCGTTATCTTCTTTTCTTGTATTTTTTGATATTCGGTTTACCTTCAGTTGGTTTTTGTATCCGGTAAATTATGTAGTGGATATTTTGACAATTTATTTATTTATTTATTTACATCTTTGGTTAAAGAAGCACCAATTCCATGTCTTTTGCAACCTTAAGAAAAATCGTCGTAATTGTCCACCATAGTTGACTTTTGAATCACCTAAGTAGATACTAATGTAAAATTAATAATAATAGTAACAATAATAAATGTGTATCAAATGATAAATAAAACTTACTTTGTTATTAACAAAGTAAGTTTTATTTATCATTTGATAAAGTTCCTGATTCAAGATGTATCACAAAGTTATGGCTTCAAGCATCCAACATAATAATAAATGTTTATTCCCAACACACAATTACAGTCATACAAAGGAATTTTCTTAGAAAAAAAAATGAAATACATAAGCAAAATAAATTTACAAATAAATTTATATACGAGTGAAAAAGAAAACAAATATAAAGATCAAGCGAAGTACTATCCGAGGGCAATAATGCAATTTAAAGCCTTTGATATAAATATATAAATAGGAGAGTGGTAAACACCTACAATTTCTATAATAGGCGAGTTTGCGTGGTGATGTGAATTAGTTATATACGGTATAAAAAAGTTAGTGAGTTTCTTGCACTACATTGTGGAACCTGGAAGAGTAACTGCTTAGTCAAAGCAGTTGCGTCTTGGTGGCAGCATTCCAGTTTATGCAAGGTAACAACATTTAAGAATTAATGATGGCTGGCTACCGATGGCATATTTTATTCCTGCTGTAAATCCTTGTATGGATAACCGCGAAAGGGATAGATATAACATTTTCAGGAATCTTTTTAGATAGATTCCACATGTTGAATATAAAATTGCTTATATGAACATCATACTGCAGCACAGTCATTAATTTTGCACAAAACCAAAGATTTGAAAAGCAAAATAAGTATACCGTTATCTTTAAAGACTTTATAAATACCAGTTACTTTTAACTACATTAACAGCTTTTAACTACATTAACAACATGAGCATTACATGTTAATTTCATATCAAAAATAATACCTAAATCACTAATTTCACACGATTAAGAAATTTATTATTTAGAGTATAACCAAACGTTATAGAGGAAAAGTGTCTGGTGTAGGATACAATGTAGCATTTATCAGGATTTAGAGGAAGTTTATTGTTCATGCACCTTTAACTCAGTTTATCTAAATCGTATTGTAGAGCATTGCAGTCATTAATTAGCACTCTAGATACTTTTATGAATTTTTATGTTGTCTGCATGAATTAAGATTTTAGACTTAACTGCATCTATTACATCATTAAGAAATAAAACAAATAGCAGCGGGCCTAGATTAGACCCCTGCGGTACAGCACATTTAGCAATATAGCACTATGACATATGACCCCTAATTTCAACTTGCTAGATCTACCATCTAAGTATGATTAAATGACGTAAATTATATTATAAGGTAGTCCAAATAATCTAAGTTTATTAATGAGATTTTCATGATTTATGCGGTCAAAGGCTTTAGGCTTCCATGTTAATTATTTATTTATTTACGGCAAACGCCATTTATACAAAATTACAAAATAAGTTTGATCACATTTGATCAATGAAATTATTACAGGTTTATCTATTAAAAGAAGGGAAATTATGGATAAATTAACTATACAGAATACTATATGATACATATTAACTACTGTAATGAAACATATATATTGCAAGATAGAAATTAAATTAAGAAAACGATGAATGCATATATAAATCACAAAACAAAAATACATAAAATTTGTGCGCGAATACAAAAATCAAATCTATAAATTACTGAATAATTCTATCTAAATATATAATTCTGTTATATTTTAAGTAAGCCGGTATCTGGAAAATAATTTTATGTTATTAGTAAAGAAGACGAAGTTAAATTTAGGTTGTGAATGATTAACAAAACGCATCATTCTGATTAACGGATCATTGATTAGATAATTTGACACACAAAATGAAAGACGAAATACATCCGAATTTCTGGTTAAAGCCCCACCGCTATGGAATCTAACATTTTAACCATTTAAAATATTTGCACTTTAAATAAAAATGTAATATCAGCCAATATTCGTCTATGCTGTAGAGTCTGTAGATTTAAATTACTCCTAAGTCGTTCATAATTCAGATCATTCATTTGAATACTCAATTTGAATGCTGCCATTCTCAAAAATTTATTTTGCACTTTGTTGACTTTTCTAACTAAATATTTTTGATGCGGTGACCAGAAACATAAAGCATATTCTAATCGAGATCGCACGAGTGAGCAATATAAGAGTCAACACTATTAAACCGAAAAATCTTTCGCAATTATCGAGATAAAACCTAATAATATTAAACCACCATTTAGAAGGGATTTAATATGATAAACAGAAGAAAGTTTAGAATCAAAAATAATTCCCAGGTCCTTAATTTCTGTAACCTTTTCAAGAAAAATCTCATTTATAGCATAGTTAAAACTGAATGTACTGCCACCACGAGAAAAAGACATTGATTTGCACCTGATATTTAAGTTTAGATCATTTGTTTCACACCAACTAGAGAGGTTGTCAATATCTGCTTGCAGATGTTCTGCGTCTTGAGGGCCATTTATTGTTTAAAAAGGCTTTAAATCATCGGCATATAGTAAAATTTCATAAAATTTAACACAATCTACAATATCATTGATATATAACTTAAAAATAATTGGTCCCAGATGAGACGCTTGAGGCACACCAGAGGTGATACTAATTACGTTGGACTCATGGCTATTTATCTTAACGCTTTGTACCCTATTGATCAGAAAACGTTTGATCCAATTTACCATCGATGAATTAAATCCTAGGTCCATTCATTTATTGAATAAAAGACCATAAGGAACTCTGTCGATGGCCGTTGAAAAACCTGTGTAAATGGTATCTACTTGGTATTTATTTTCAAATGCCTTTAAGAGAAATCCCTTATAACTTATTAAATTAGTTTCTGTAGAACGTCCTCTCAGAAAGCCATGCTGTTTACTCGTAATTATATGTCTACTTAAATAACCTAGTTGCTGTGATAAGATGAAGTCCAATAATTTAGTAATTGATGATTGCAAGCACCCCCTCTATAGTTCTCAATATCATTTCTGCATTCAGTTTTATAAATATGAATTATATAACTAACATTCCAGGATTCAGCTTGTTCTGAAATACTTCTTTGAAATAGTAAGGTTACAGGAGGAGTGAGAGTGTAAACACAATTCTTCAAAATTCAATTAGGAATATTATCGTGGCCACCTGAAACGGATGGTTTAAGTTGACTAATTGCATCAAATACCAATTTAGAGTTTACAGTAAACCTATAGCAAGGATCAACACAATTAGATTTAGTGATATTGTGGAAAGATGTCCTACTAACACTGTTGGCACTGTTGATACTATAAGCCGCCGAAAATGATTTCGCAAAAAGATTTACAGTATCCTGACTATTGTTACTTTGATAATTATTCAAATACGTACTAACTGGTACACCCTTAATATTTTTGGATTAATCAACAAAATGGCAAAATGATTTACTGTTTGTATCAATTTTGTTTTCAATCTTTGTAATGTATGTTTTATACAATTCAGTACTTAAATTTTTGCACTGACTCCGCAAATTTCGAAATTTAAGATAATCGTCGTAAGTATTAGTCTCTTTGTATTTACAGTGCACTGACTTTTTTAATCTTATAAGATCTATTAGTTTTTTAGTGAACCATTTGGGATACATGTTGTTCTAATGCGACTTTAATGGAACATATAAATTAATTACATGATACAAAATGTTATTGAAAATATTTACAGCTTCATTTATATCAGAACAACTACTAAATAAACCATCCCACGAGACAAACGCAAAAAACTATTAATTTCAAAATAACTCTAACGTTCTACATCCTCAACAATAGTATCATGATGCTCCTCACAGATCATGTCAATGTCATAGGTAATATGCGAATTTTCACACAAAAGATCATTGGCCGATTTATCATTAATTACCTGCAAGATCAAACATCAGATCGAGAAATACTCCATTAAGATTAGGTATATGATTTAGTTGAATTAAGTTATAATAGCTAAATGACCCTACTATGAACTCAATTTTATTTGTACAGATGTTTGGAATATTCACTACAAGAGAACTATTGCTTCATGTATCCGAGGGAAGATTTTAGACCTTTAAAGGATCAGGTTGATAATTCTCTGCAACAAAATCAACATCGGCGCAGTGTGATTCAAATTTCTCGATGGAACTAAGAGGGGGTAAATATGCCGCTCCTATCACATACATTTTCTTGCTTCTTTTGAAGGAGATAAAGATATGCTCTACATTAACTTGAGGAACCAATAAGCAATCAATCAACCAATCCCATACACTTGTCGCTATTTAAATTTGACCTAACCATTCTAAAAATATTGAAATTATTGAGTTTTAATTCGCTACTTTGTATATCAGATGAGAACCATATTTATAACAAAATGAATCCATCATACGAACTTAGTGAAACTAATAATTTAGAAAGTTTTGTTTCCATAGCGCCGACATTATGAAAGTAAAATGATAATTTCGCTTTTTTGTTTCAATAGGTTTAGGTTTCATTTTGACAATATTAGGTTTTCTATTGATCAACCGAATACTTATATCGTTCTCTCCATTGTGGATCCTGGCGGCTAATAATTTCGACTTCTGTGCTTTAAATACATTCAGTACATCATTTTTGTCTTTAAAAATAACTTTGGTTGGTCTGGAATGGCTAGATAGTGGCTTAGCTAGGACGACTGCAGTGTCCTTAACGAAACACTCAGGAATGTTGTCTGTCCTATAGTGAATTTATCTTTAGACCTCAGCAAAGTTGACCAACAAATCCAAAAGAGAATCATCGAAGCGATTGGGCCCAGCACAATAAAAATAACTGAAGTGCTCAGCAAAACTTTGAACAATTTAAAGATCCTTTTCGAGAAGCTTCCCTTGCACCGTCATCGCTGATGGTACTCTAGCTTGATTGCGCCTGCAATATAGAATTTATCTGGATCACAAGATACATTTTTTCTGAGGTTTAAATGTATTAAACGTAAGCTTTGTGAATAATGCCTTTTAAGTTATATTCAGATTCTCTAAGCCTCATCTTGGTAAGGTTACCCTAGAAATGACAATACACCTTTAAACGGATAGAGTTTGATAAATTCGCATCAATGCAGTTAATAACAATCTCTAAGGGTGGGTGATATAGATATATATTGATAATTGCATTCAAAGGTCTCTCAACAACAATTTCCAAATTACCACTAGCAAAAACAAGTTCGAGAATTCTTTCAACGTGATAATACGTTATAATAATTTGTATGAATCTAGGAGACTTGTAAGTAATGAAGTGTTAGTATCCTTTCTACAAAATGTATATTCGTGTATATTAAAATCACCAATTAGTAACATTCAAGCAAATAAAATCTAGGAGAGTCGTACAATCTTCGCGTGGTGTGCACAAACAACATATAGAACAGTCTTGCTAACATTTAGACGACAAGCAACTAAATCAATACCTTCAACCAGTGAAGTAAGCCTAAAGTCTATAAAATTAAATTTATTTTTAAATGCTAACAGAGCGCCTCCCTATATTTGGAGATTTCTATCTGAGCGTATAATATTATAATTTAATCGAAAAATTTCACAATTATCAATAGTAGAATCGGGCCAAGTTTCTGTAAATGCGATAATGTCATAAGATTCAGTGATTAAGTTATTATATAACAATATAGTTTTTGTTTTCAAGCCCCTAACACTTTGATAATACATGTTTACTTCTTTAGTTGCTTGCTGGGACTAAATTATTCCGATTTGGTTACAATGGTTGGAAAATTTTTAATATATTTAATTGTCAGATTCGTTTCAATTAATCGCATATAGTTTGTAAATAGTGTCGTTGTTGAGGAGATTAATCAGACATTATTTTTAGTGCTTAGTTAATCCTTTTATTCGCTAAGTTTATTTTTATTGAGCAAAATTAATTTACAATCATCCACGTTGTACAAAATAACTTTAATTGGACGCGGATTGTTATTGGGCTTTCCTGGTCTAACGATTAATTATTCCCTGCTTCCGGTAAAATATGGGAGAATTTATCGCGTATAGATGTTAGGTCCGACTCATTTAGGTTATTGTTAGTAAGCTCTGGCATATTAAATATAATTAAATTGTTTTCGCGTGATTTGTGCTCCTCAATTTTTGTTATAATGTTATTGGGAGAGTCGACATTAAAGACAGCTGGCGTTTTATGAGATTCCAAGTTAAAAATCCTTTCATTTAGTGACTCAATCGTATTTTTTAAAGACTCGTTTGCTTATTTGAGTTTCTGCATATCTAATAACATAATTACAATGTTATTAATTCCACCTGCATGTGTTGTAGCCTGTTTTGATAATTAGGCGACAGTATCTTTTAAATCGCTAATAATTGTAAAGACAGATTCCAAAGTAACAAAAGTAGAAGACGCCTCACAAGAATATTTATGCAGACACGAGGGATGCATTATTTTGTGGCACTTTTTACATTTGCTACCCTATTTTACCGTAAGTACATGAACTCCTTGTAGCAAATTCCTTTTAAAGTTTATATGATTTGTAGTAATATCTATTTTAGATTCCTATAATTTTCTTAAGAGTTCTAGAATTGTTTAATAATTTCTCTTCAAAACTTCAAAAAGGGTTCATAAGTCGTTTATAAAACACATATTTGAGATGTGTTTGACTACATCTGGTTTCCAGATGCTAAGATAAAATGAATATAGTCCAAGTTTGCTTTCTAGAATTTTGTGTCGTCTCTATTTCTTGTATTTTTTGAGATAATTTTCACAATTATTTTTATTCCATTAACTGATAAAATGCGTCAAAGTTTCTCTAAATTTAAATAAATTCTTCTTCTTTACTACCAAATCTTCAAAAATACTGTTTTTTTTTGCAGGATTTTTTCTTTCAATTTAATAAAATGTTCTTCCATTTTCCGTGAATGTATTTTTCAAATTGTATGGATTCACTTCAAAGTTACTAATATTTTTTGCAAGTTTTAGTCATGCTATTTCCTCTGTTGAAAACAAATAAGTCTCTAATAGTACATTTTTTAAGTTAATAACCCAAAAGACTGAAGTGTTAAAATCACAAATTACTAAAGACACAAAGAAAGGAAAAAACTCGAAATATAAAAGACCAATATTTTTTAACACAAATTCCAAAACTGAAGATCATCCTGACAAAAGCTTCCTTCTACGATCATGCTATCATTATCGGAACTTAAATATGAATACTATTAAACTAAAACAACTCGCGTCTTTTATGTCGAAATCAATTTTTATGCGCACCATAATGCCAAATAACCAGCCAATTACACCCGACATAATCCTTTGTACAAGTAACAGCCAATATCTAATCCATAATGTGGCATTAATTCCAGACCTAAGGTTCAGATCACCTCTCTATCCAGTTTTTGCTAAAAATGAATCCTTCAATACCCACACCCCCGAAGACAATCTACAGATACCAAGACTGTGACATGAATAAACTGTCAAGGGACATGGCAGAATTTATTAATACACATCATAATATTGACCTTCCCACAATTTCCCTTTTTATAAATCATTTTTAGAATCCGTTAAAAAATATACACCTACGTATACCAAAGCTTCCTCTCCCCTCTTCCTAAATATATTCTACGACTGATTAAATACAAACGACAGCTGTGCAGAGACTTTTTGACGACAGGAGAACCTCACATAAAAGAAAAATTTAACACCATAAACAAAGACATCCATAAGCTAATAAAATAATATAAACAAGACAGATGGATTAGTGTATTTGAAGAAAATAATACGCAAAAGGGAAGACAATACTGGACTAGCATAAAAAAAATATCCAAATACAAAAAATGACTATCTCCAGAAAATTCAAAACCCCATGACTACCGAGACAGTGATCGACGATAATAATATAGCGAATTTATTCGCAGACTGCTTTGAAGAGGGTTACACGACGAAACAAAACAATACGTGCGATGACAGCTTTCTTTCCCACGTCGATTCCGGGTATTCCTCGTTTAAAACCAGCCGCCCTACCCATATTCCAAATGATGACATAAAAGAGGAAGAGTACTATAAAGTTATAATAGCATAATCCGTTCCATCCTAAAAATATTACGTGAGCATATCCACAAGTACATAATCTTAATCTAAAATTTCCTATACCAAAACCAAATTATTCCCCAGGACTGAAAGCAAGGTATAATAACATGCATAATCAAACCATAGGCCGATCCATTAAAGGTCAACAGAAAATATTAGAATCCATAATAAAAAACAAGTTACTTGACCACACTTCCCATGCCACTTCTCCTTACCAGTTCAGTTTCATGGAAAATAGATCCACTCATCTTCCCCTAGCAATAATCACAGTAAACCTCAAAGGCTGCAAAAATGCAATAACTTTCCTAAACATCCAGAAAGCCTCCGACTCTGTGTGGCACGCTCTGCAACTCCTTATCCATCTCACTACTTCTCCTACTTTTAATCATCTAATAACATCTTTTTGCACGACATATACAACAGTAATCCCAATTACTTTAATCCCTCGACATATTGTTTTCTGTTTGCTGATGATACAGCACTTATTTTGCTGTGCTAAGAAACTTGCAGGTGAGTGACTGATTGGCCCTGCGAATCTTAACCAAACTAAGGTATCCCAATAACACTCTACACAGTCCTTCCAACATAACAAATACCCAAGTAATTCCCATTGAAAACTGCCTTGAACACCTTGCTATAAAATTTTCCACAAACCATGATATCTAAAATATCCTCAAGCACCTATATTTACCTTGCAATCCTTTACATATCCCTAAAACCAAACATCCTTCCGCAACAATTTTCGAATTCATAACATCTTTTGATGATTCACCTACATCTTCATCAACATAATCATCAACTAACAATAACAACTTACAAAGACAGACAGAAAGACCATGGGTCGATAGGCGTAAAGAAAATATATTACAATTGTTGTTGTAAATACCTATTGTATCAAGTAATAAATAAAGATGTTTGTCTCTCTCTCTTAAGACAAGAAACTGAGACTAAGACAAAATAAGTAACTTAAAGAGACAGGTTTTAATTATACAGGGTGTCCCATTAGTGTGGAGAAATGGCTGAATCACAGATTTTTGGGGCCAAAATATAATGATTTAATGCAACATATCTATTTACGGTTAAGAAGGATTTTGTCTTCAAAGTTCCAAAATATTTTATTTCTTTTGTTTATAACAATTGAACGCTTTATTTGATTTTGAAATGAAATTTATTATTAATATATAGACACTAAAGTGTCTAAAGATAAGAGACTAAAGTATAAAAGCATGATAGAGAACACAATAACAAAAATGACAGACTTATACGTAAAGAACAAAAACCAATAACTCTAAAGCTAAATTTTAAAGGGTCTAAAGACATATAAGCTTCCTACTCCTACTACTTTTAAAGATAGGTGAGTAAAGATTCAAGAAGCAAAAAGTTAAAGGTAGCAATAATAAGAAAATACAGTCTTCAAAAAAACTCTAGAAGTACAAAGGACAAAAGTCTTTAAAATTGATCTACCTGAAAACTTTTTAAAAAGATTTTAAATTAAAAAAAACCGAAAAACAAAGTTCGAAAGTATTTAAAGACAAAGAATTGAGACTAAGATAAAATACTATCTTAATCTAATCTTTCTCCTAACTTTTCTCTGAATTTTTTTATAGATGGTTCCATAAATATTTGACTTGGATTTTACAAATATATTAGCTCAAAATTTTCAATTCTATTATTTTTTCATAATCTTTCTTATCACTCTTTAAAAATATGACTTTAAAGTTAATGATTTAAAATAATACTCTATAGATTCTAAAGACAAATGACTAAAGGTTCTAAAGGAATAAAATAAACGGAGTGATTCCTGAAGGATAAAACCTAAAACACTTTTTCTTATAGTTTTCTCTAATTTTCTAAAAAAAATCTTGTATTTATTAAGAGGTTTTTAGACATTTCACTTTCAAATTTTCTTACATTTTTTCTTTTACGAATTTGTTGAATTTTATATTAAAATCGTTTTAATTTTCAATAATCTGATTTGATTTAGGAATTTTCTAAAAACGTCTCTTCTTTTATAAATAAATATACTTAAGATGTGTTTAACCATTCAATATATCTAGATGCTTGACTAAATTAATAGTCCTTTCACTTTTCGATATTTTCTGCAAAATAGCGACACACTCGATGATGGAACTTTCTCTGTTACATCCAACTCATTTACTATTACATGGACCTCAAATTGCTTGCGAAAGGAGAATTAACCACAAACTAATTAATGTGGTTGCATTTGTATCGCTTGAATTAAAACAACATATTTCTCCTAACTTTTCTCTGAAATTTTATTTTTTATAGATGGTTCCATAAATATTTGACTTGGATTTTACAAATATATTATTATTATTCGAAATTTTTATTTCTACTATTTTTTCATAATCTTTTTTATCACTCTTTAAAAATTTCCCTTAGAAAATTCACCCTTTCTATTAGAATATTGTTGAAATATATCGTGTATACTTCTAGAATTTTCAGAATATTCTATCCATTCAGAAATGTTCTATAACCACATTTACAAATTTCTTCTTACAAGAATTAGATTAACTGTTTTAGATTCCTAAATTTTCTTGGAATTTCTCTTCAAAACTGTAATAACTTTCATTTAAAAGATGCTTTGTCTTCTTGGCTCTTTTATCAATAGAAAGCAATAGAAATTAACAGAATTTTTCAATAAAAATATCGAAATATTGTATAAAAATTACCTTGTGCACTTAGGTGGTATTGGTGTGATATATAATTATAATAATAACAATTGGATCATTAAATAGTCTTCAGATACTATTGTTAAATAATCAATAGTTATGAACCAGAACCTGCTGAGGGTAAAATAAAAGTATATCTTTTTTTCTCTCTTGTAAAAATATTCAAATATAATACTGTAATTTCTAATAATAGGTGTAATACAAAAATTGAATTACAAAATATACATTTGAATTAAGATCATTCTTCATTAAACCAAATATATCAAATATCAGCTATCAACTATAAAATAATCAGGATATAAAATGGTTGTTTAGGTGGAGAAATTATGACACTTCTTTTTAATTTTTCGGATTGCTCTACAATTTTGACAATTATGCGCATTCGTTGTCTAAATTTACCATTTTCATTCATTGATTTACAAGAATGTATTTTTAGAATCACATAAACCTTTCTAATCATGTTTAAAAATTTCTTCAGACATTGGCGATAGTTTTTATATCTAATATCGCGTTTTTATTATTAAGGTCTCAAGGTTACTGGAATTCATGATCTTAAAATAATGTATAGGGTGTCCTAGAAGAAAGTTTACATTTTGTAAACCAACGATCTGGGTATATTTAAAGCACCTGCGCGCCTCCGAATTGAAAGGTTCGAATTGTCATGTACAAACTAGTAAACACTAAGGTATATACATTTCTGCCGTTCTTGATGATCTTGGTTGACTTGTATTTAGTGTTTCCAATATTTAAAACTTCTTCGTCCATTTTCAAATGAGATGTGTGATTAGCTCCTCATTTTAGTGTCGAAAACTCCGAATGTTTGAGCTGTGCAGTCGCTTAATAATCATAATTTCTATAAAACTCTTGCGCGCGCATAGCAACTAAAATCCCAAGTGCCAGAATACAAATTGATATATTTCATGCGCTTTTCAGATTCGTTGCGTAATCGCATGAAGCTAAAGAACACCCTGTTTTTCTGAAACGATTTCTCTACTCGAATTTGAAAATTTACAAATACAGATTAAGCCGCATTATATTTATTGTATACAGTTGTAACTCGCAAGCCTCCGTGGCGCAATTGGCTAGCGCGTTCGGCTGTTAACCGAAAGGTTGGTGGTTCGAGCCCACCCGGGGGCGGTAAATTTTTGCATCCTTCGATTAAATAATCTCGGTATAGCCAGTAGAAATAATAGAATAAATTAATAAAGTTTCTTGTTTCATGCTCCATACTTAACTAATTTTCATGGCTCCGTTAATTTATTAAATTTGTTTTAGATAACTTAAAGGACAATTTATTACCAACCTGTCCAAGAGGTTACACCTTATTGCATTTTAGATGCCAATCGGATGGTAACTACAAAAATTTTGATATTTTATTACTATAGCCACTTAATAATATTTTTTTAACGTTTATAGATAATCGTAAAGGATCCATTATGCCTACGTGTCCAAAAGATTACAAGTTCTTCAATGGAATGTGTGTTATCTCATGTCCTCTTGGATATGTGGTATTGGAAGGGAGATGCCAACTCGAAAGTACAGTTATATTAATCGCAAGATTTTTGTTTTTTGTGTGTTAAAGCAATGTATTATTTTTTAGAATCGGGATCTGCAAAAATTGTTATCCAATGTCCAAGTGGGTACTATTTTTCAAATGGGTTTTGTGTAGCCGAACGTATGTTTATATCAAAGAAATGTATTTCATAATATTAATTTATTATATATTATTTTAGGTACATCTAGTAATATAGTTTTGCCTACATGCCAAATTGGATATAAATATATTAATGGAAAGTGTGAAGCAGACGGTAAGTAAATATTTAATATGTAGATTATTTTAATCATAAGGATGATTGCTATCGTTCGTACGTAGTAATTCGTAATAAATATTAAACTTAAGTACTTACGAGAAAAGTCTATCTATAAATAAATATATATAAAACTTATAAATAGGTATAATTCTTAGAAATCAGTTTTGGGCACATTCTATACTGGTTGGTGCCGAGACTCAATCTTTACTAGAGCGATAAGAGTCAAACTTGTCACCATGTTCGTAGTTGTGACAATTGGCTGCACTTGAAATCAAAATAGAAAAATAATTATCAGAGAGTTTTTGCGCTACCCCGCGCATCTATAATTTTCTTCTTTGCTTGACCTATCTAAAGAAAATTACAGTGTTCTAAAGCCGTGATGTTTTTGATACAATAATTTTAGAAGAAGTTTTTTACGGATATGGATGGCGCAGAATTAAATCAAGAAACAGTTCGTAGTTGGTCTTGGTTTGAGAAAATGTTAAGCCAAAATAGATTTCAGTTAACGTCAAAGTTTTTCATATTGTGTGTACCAGTAGAATATCACCCAGCAGCAGTGAACCTACTGTTGCACATGCAGATAGAAAATTTAGATTCCATTATTCATGCAAGCAGTATTTGAGCTTAGATGAATCATAAAACAAATCACTACTGACAACATCTGCATCATAAATTGGACTTACTATTATGGATCCCAACCTTTACAGTTGTTTTCTTGCTATTGGGGAGCCGTAAAAAACGAAAATAAAAGAAATAGTTCTTGTTTATATTTTAATAGACAAATTACTTCATGAAGAAGTACCACATAGCAGTCGATATTTTTTTATCAGAATTACGTTAGATCTTTGTTTGACCTTCACCGACTATACAAAAAAATTCGAAAGAAATGTATGTGAACAAATTGAGTCCGCAACCAGTGCCGCATGAAAAAAAGTTCTCTTTAAAGACCCAAGGCTACAGCCTGGAATAATAAAAAAGGAGAATAACAGTTCTAATAACAACCTCCGAAAATTAATAGATATACTCTTAAAAACTAGATATTCTTTAAATGAATCGTCTTTACTCTAATTAACACTCGTACATACAAAGACGCTCAACCGAATTAACACTCAACTAATGTTTACTTGCATAAAGGAGGCATTTGTCAATAAAATGTCTGCATTAGACATATTTATCGAAATAGAAAAAGCTTAACAAACCCTCTTTTAACAGTATACGACAAGCTCTCTACATGCTTGGCACTTGAATCTGACTTAGTAAGTTTATAAAACATATACTAAGCAAAATGACGGTCCAAATATCAATAAAACGAAGTCACCCGTGACCCTAATACAAAGAGTGAGGAATCTCAGACTCAAACTGTGTTTTTCCCCCCAATAACACATTAATTTGCCCAGTTTCAGGTATGCATTCATTAACTTGGTCTATTTTGCACTTCTAAGAGTAAACATATTTATGAAAAAAACATTGGGTTTCCATTTAATAAAAAAAGTTACATGTAATACAAGTTTCAAAAGAAATTATAAATTGAAAAAAACGGAAAAGGTAATAACAATAACATACAAGTATTTGTTAAGCATATGGCTGAATAAAGATAAAAAATATAAAATGAGTGTACATAAATATAACACACAAAATATTGAATCGAAAATCTCGTTACTCAAATTTTGGCGCACAGTCGGCACAGCATGTTTTTTTGTGTTCCAACAAATACAGGAACCACAAAACTTGCACGAATATCTTGATTTTTGATCCTTGCAGAATTTGCACCTCTTTCGAGCAGTTGAAGTCGTCGGTCGTGGCTCTTCTGTGACTGAGACACCAGCGAATTTAGCCGCTTATAGCCTTACATCCGCGGTAGATTTGGCATACTCGTTCGTAGTTTCATGTTTTCTAAGTCTTTGCCCAAACTCTCTAAAAATGGTCGTTTGTTTTTTTTGAAAATTCTTTATCTGGTTTTATTTATTATGAATGCGTTGATTGCTCCTAGGCTGAGCATGCCAAAATAAACACACCAATAGCCATCTTCATCTACATCGACACAATGAAAAAAATGAAGACTTTACAGGTCTATCTTTAACATTGTTAACTTCTTTCGGCAAAGAGTTTCGACTGGATTGAATTGTGCTAACTACAGTTAGGTGGTGATCATTCAACAAACGACTTAGAGCTTCTACGCTAGTGTACCATCGATTCATAGTAAAATTCCTTTCAGTTCCTGAGATGTGGTTCGTTAGTCTTAGAATGACTACTGTTACAGAATTGTAAGGACGTTCAGGTTGCCTTCTAGCATAGATCTCTAAATGCAACGTGTAAAATGTTTTTGCATCTCATATTCATTGGATTGTACATGCGAAAGATACATCTACACTGTTCATTGAATTTTTCAAATACGTCTCTAGCAGTAACAAGCTTATTCAACTTCTTTCGCTCATCCCTTGTATCGGTATTGTTACATCAGAAACATACATCTTCGTTGAGATAAGCTAGCAGGAAATAATTGAAAACCTAAGCACTCTTCGGACCAAAATTCGTTCAATTTCCACTTAATTAGTAAGTACAACGTCGTATTTATTCTTGTATATTTTGTATATACAAGATGGTGTTTTCGAGAAGTGTGTCCAATAATTCTTAAAAAAAGGAGCATCCTACACCAAATTGGCATGTTTGCGTTTCTTGCTTTTTATTAGGTGATAGAAGAACATATAAATTTCGGAAATAAGTTGTCTTTTACATATTTGCACGAATGGTTTTGAATTTTATAGCTGTAACAACTTGACTGAAATTCAAAACCCGTATCATTCAATTACTAACAACAAGAATTGATGATGGTAAAGAAAGACGGTTATTTAAAGGAAAGAAAATTCACAATTTGGAATTATATCAATAAAGGGTAACACAGGTTATGCAGCAGTAGGCATCGATACTAATTAAATTAATTGTTTCCTTTGTATTAAGTGGTTTATGCAAAATTATGATGAAATTATGACTTTTCTATTTGCAAATACCTTTTGCTAGAGAGAAGTCAAATCATACGAGAAGTATTCAATATATAATGCAACCCGAAACAAGGGTTGTTGTATTCAGCATTTAAATACACCATGTTATTCTTCTTTTGCTACAAAACACTATTTTTGACAGCATGCTTTTGTCGACTGCCAGATCTCCATAGACATTCCGCAAGCGTCTGTGAATATCTGAGATGTCCTGGTTTTCCGCCAGGAGAAACTCAATCGCTGCCCATTATATCTAACGCACCCCCGTTACAGCCGCCGAGAAAGGAATGTGTTGCATTAATTATTGAAAACCTCTCGTATAAGTCTTTTATAGAATGTTGATTTAGATATAGCAGTCAGTAGAATCATTAAATTAAAAGTTAATGATTTATTTATTCCGCAAAAATGAGTGATTCATTATATTTCAACAGTTTCCAGTAAGGCCTTAGTCATTTCATTTCAAATATATTATTTTATAACTCTTCCTTATCTGACCTCTGTATTAAGATTTATCTTTTGCTTGTCATTTATTAGTATATAAAATGGGTTACACGAAAAAGAGCAAATTCAATGCTGAATGTGTAGGATTATTTAGTTTATTTTAAGTTATTACCTCTTTTTAATTCTATGCTGATAATTTGTCGATAGACTTTATAAGCATAATTGGCATTATAGGTATTACAGCAGTCTGTCCCTTAAGGTATTTCTCCGATCATAATACATGTTTGTAGGATTCGTATGCGAGTAAATGTGGATATGTGGTAAATTGTATCGTGCGGTCGGAAACATTTTAAACATTTGGTTTTATCGACACATTTGTCGGTAATCAGTTTGGAGCTGCTACAATTTCCACATAGTACAGGGATTTGTTGCGGTGGAACTTCGGCGACTACAGAGTAATGTCTACTTATTTCCATCAATTAATAATTATAAAAATATTCTAGACTACTTACAATTATTTGTATTATTACAGTTTATATGTTTGTGGCCCGTAAAATAACTCATTTGCAGTATCGCAGTATTAAATTTTGTTCATCAAAATGTTTTGAATTTATGATACGAAATTTAAAAAAAATACTTTATTTGTGATTATAATAGTAAGGAATTTTAAATAAACTTCACTAGCGGTGAAATATTTTTATGTTAATTTCACTATATAGTAAAACAAAGCCAAGTATTTAATTTACCTTCTAATTTTATAATGTGTATAAATTTCAAATAACATTCAAGTAACAATCAAGTCAACAGTTTTTGATAAATAAAAATAAAAATTGCAATAAGATTATACTTTTATAAATATCTCACAAAAATATTTATTCTCACGACTGCAGTTTCGACAAGTTCCGCTTGTCATTTTCAAACTATTAACACTTCATTTAGCCTGCAAACATATGGAACATCATAACGCCTTAAAAGAAGAAGAGAACAATAGGCCTAGTTATTTATTATGGGAATATCTGGTTTATTTTTAAGTTTGAAAATTTCTTTTTCAAACTGGTGATAATTTTCCCGGATGTGATTAGCGAAAGTTGATTGTGTCGCTAAAGTTATTATATGCACTTATGTGTTCTATTTACTTAAGGTGTTATAGAGAGCATAGTCTAACCTTTCATGGTCGCACGTCGCTGATGCCAATATAATCATCTACTAAATGAATTTCATATAACTGCTGCAAACCTATTCCCTCAAATTTTTCGATTTTGCTTCTTAATTTTGTCTCTTGGCTGTCCTAATGCCAGAAATAAACCATATTTCGAGTCGATTTTTTCATTTAGTGAATGTCGAGAATCCAAAAAATATTACTATATAAAATTAATACCCAATACGAGGGTAGATTGAAAAGTTTCCGGAATGAGCAAGAAAACGCAGTAATTAAACAGTTTATTTTATATTTTTCAACATAGTACCCTTGCAGGGCGATACACTTTTCCCAGCGGTGCTCCAACTTTTTTAAATCTTCAGAAAAATATGATTTCGGGAACTCTGCAAAATAAGCTTTAGTGGCGTCGATGACCTCCTCATTTGACGTAAAGCGCTTGCCTCCGAGCCAAGTTTTCATGTTTGTGAACAAAAAGAAGTCGCATGGGGCCAGGTCTGGAGAGTACGGGGGATGCGGCACCACCTCGTAGCCCAATTCAACCAATTTAGCATTGGCGATTCGGGATGAATGGGCCGGCGCGTTGTCGTGGTGGAAGAGCACTTTTTCTGCTGAAAATGAGGCCGTTTCTTCTTCAATATGCCGTTGAATTGATCCAATAAATTGATGTAGTATTGTCCCGTGATAGTTCTTCCCTTCTGCAAAAATTCGATGTGTATCACACCTTGCGAATCCCAAAAAACGGTGGCCATGACCTTTCCAGCCGATGGGATAGTCTTTGCCTTCTTCGGAGCAGATTCGCCTGGAGAAATCCACTGTTTCGACTGCTGCTTGGTTTCTGGTGTGTAGTGGTGGATCCATGTTTCATATCGGCGAAAAAAATCCGTTGGATTACGTCTTAACAAGGCCAAACACTCTTTCGAAGTGGTCACACGATTTCGCTTGTTGTCCATAGTCAGCAAACGCGGCACCCATCCCGCCGACTGCTTCCTCATGCCCAAATGTTCGTGCACGATATTTTGCACACGTTCATATGAAATGCCCGTGGTCTCTATTTCGTGCAACTTCACTCGTCGATCGGCTAACACGAGATCATGGTCTTTGTCGACCATTTCTTCATTTGTGGCCGTTTTTGGACATCCACTGCGTGGTTCATCCTTGGTCCTCGTACGCTCACCCAGAAACTAATAGTCGAAAATGAAAGTGTGGATGTGCCATGAACTTTCTGCAAAATATCTCGTATCTCCGTCGCCTTTTTCCCATCCATTCAGAAATGTTTGATGACTGCACGAAATTCGTTTTTATCCATGTTTGCAAAAGTGCCTGACTTGCTTCACAAGATATCCTAATAAACAAAAACGGAACGACGCACGTGTCTGAAACTTTGACAGCTTACCTAAAATAGGTTAGCCTTGACAACCATCATAACAATTTCACGATACGCGCGCCATCTCTTGCCCATTCCGGACACTTTTCAATCTACCCTCGTATGAAATTGATTCTATAATAGATGGAATAAAAAAAATAAAAACTCAAACAAAAATTTATATAAATCTAGCAACATTTTGTAAATTACTAAAAGAAGTAACTGTGCCTGTTAAGTCGCAATAAAACATTTCTATATTTTATCCCCTAAAAAATTAACATTTTGGACCCGATGAAAATGGTACTTGTTCTGGTATCTAACAAAATTTAAAAAATAATTAATTAAAAACATTAAGGTAGTTCATCGCCTTGAATGTATTATAAATTAAATATGTCTCTGTAACACTAAACATATTTTACCACCCCTGAATAATTAACACTGCTTTATTCTTTCACTAAATTGAAATATGGTAAATAAAAACTTATGTTATTAAATATTTATTAATTAACAACTCGCAACATAATAAATTAAATCAGGTCCAATAATTTAATAAGCAGTAATTATTTTAGAAAAAACTTAAATTCACATAATTCACTTTAAGTGTTCTTCTTCTGTAATTGCCTTTTCTGGAGAAGGTTGGCGACTCTTTCAGCATATGATTTCCTATCTGTTGTTGCTCTCATTTAATCTTCAAACCCCATCCCAGTCAACATTCTATTGTTCCGGAGCCACAACATTCTTTTCCTTCCAATGCCTCTTCTTCCTTGTATCTTCTCCTGGATTTTCAGTCGTTGTAGTTCGCATGGTTCGTGTCTAATTACATGGCCAGAATCTGTTTTTCGCTTTTCGATATTGAGTAGGAGTTCCCGCTCTAAGCCCACTCTTCGAAATACTTCTTCATTCGATACGTATTCGGTCTTGTTCATAATTGATGTTTTTAGCGTCCAGGCTTCCATGCCATATGTAGCATTTCGCCATTTGGTTTCTCATACTAAATAGTTGGTCTTTATTAGTTAACAGATTTTTTATTTTCATAGAGGCCTCTCTTGCAATCTCGATTTTATTTATGAGTTCTTAGATTCATGGTCTCCTTAAGCCAACATTGTAAATATTTGAACTTTGCGACTTGCTGGATTCTAGTATACTTATATAATTATTGATATTTGACAGGTTTAGGAAACCTTTTTGGAAGCCATATTCTATCATTGTTACATGTTCTCACATTAAAAAAATAATGGTCGTCGTCAACTTTTAATTTTTTTGACGGTTTTCGTGGCGGCCTTCGCTCTCTTCGGCTTGGTTGTTTTGGTTTTTTCGTAGGACCGTTCTTGCTCGCCTTTTAAGCCTTCGATGAGGATGACTACTTCGCCTTTGATTTTGTTACCTTCTTCTCAGAAGCTGCGGTGGTGTATAAGGTGTTTTTGGTCTTTTCGGTTGAGGATTTCTTTTCTACTGCGTTGACCTTCTTGACTCCGCTTCAGCGACTAGTTTTCGCTGTACCCTTAGGTGATTTTGCCGCCTTCGAGGTTGTAGACTTCTTTGTGGTCTTAGCATTGGCCTCTGCACTACCGGAAGCAGTTCAGGATCGTCTGAATTATTACAAGCTTTTATAATAAGTGCAAGTGTATTTCTCATATTCTTTAAATATCGATTATACCATTTAAGTTGAGTTTTGTAGCTCTTATTCCCTATTTTCTTTTCTGGAAAAGATGCTTAAAAATATTCTAAAAATAATGATATGTACTCATCGAAACATACATTTACGTAAGAAATTCCATCAATAAAATGCCAGGATTCCTTCTCAAGCAATTTAAAAAGAATTAATTTACTACATTTTGTATTTGATCTTGTATTTTTAACTTTTGGTTAATTATTTGCATAGTGGTAAAATTAAATTAAATGCCTCTGTGATCGGATAACCCAATTTCAAGAGGCTGTACTGACAAATTTTTTATTAAGTTTGTACACACATTATCAATGTAAATATTGCAACACTACAAAATCTAAAAGTTAGAACTTGTTGATGTTATCACCATGAAATCTGACATTAAAATCAACTGCTAAGTATACGGTCTTGTTTATTAGATTCATGCTATCAAATGCCTTTAATAATATTCTTAAATAATTGAAAATTGTAAACGATACGCTGTACGTATTATGGTATTGTTTATGGTTATTCCACTAATTTAACAGAAATTATATTTGAAAAATCAAGATGCGAATAATCTATGCTGTTTTTAACCATTATTAAAAAACCACCATGACGATATCTCTTTCTCGAAAATTGTGTAGTTAGTTATCACAGTAGCTATGCGCTCCTCGTGAGTCAGCCAATACTCAGAAACACAAAAAACGGAAACATTGTAGTCATCGTGATTTAATATGGTATCAATTTCATTAATTTTTGAGCGAAGAGACTGTATATTGACATATAAACAAACTAGTTCATTCGTATTTATGCTGTCAAACATTGCTTTAGTTGGTAATTTATATTTATCTCTATTTTTATATCCAAGCGTCTTAAAATGTTTACAGTGAACAGTAGTAGAAATATAAGTGTAAAGTGTTAATCCAGCCATCTCTCAGGAGCGTAATGGTAAAACCCGCGATCCCGTCGATACCTAAAGGGACATCGAAAACCAAAAAGAGGAAACGAGGCCGGCCCAAGAAGATCGAACCCGAGGTCAACTAAAAACGCCAGATCTCAACCAAAACATGCAACCACAACCATCAACCTTACTAACAACACCTACGCAACACAACAACACTTTCAATATCACCACTACCACCGAACTCACACGACTTCAAATGGTCCAATTATGGATTACCAACATAAATGACAAAGATGTCATTATTAAAACCAAACTGGGTTTTATTGTTAAATCAAATCTAAATAAATTAACGTCCGAAAACAACCTTAAAATCCTAAAAGGTAAAAACATCGTACGCACATTCGCTCTGTCAATATCCACTCCGCGCGAGCGCAACGCAGCAGCATCATCATACTCATGCGTGATACGTTCGCTAGAAGCCGAAATTGAATACGCGGTGATCAGCGCACACTTAAACACAATCGGAATCGAGCATAGATATTGCAGCCGAATCATCTCAAAAGCCACCGGATTAAAAACGCGAATGGTTCGCATTATTACAGCTTCACACAACTCATACACTAAACTATTGCAACAACAATTTAAATTCATATGCAAAGTTTATTCCGTAGAAGAGAATATGGTCCCTCAACCCCTTCCAGCACCGTGTAATAAATGTTCAAAATTCGACCACACAGCAGCTGATTGTAAGGACAAAATCCACTGTTCTAAATGCACTCAACTACCAATAAAATGCACATCCTATGGTAAAGAGGATCACGGTGCTTGGACCACCAAATATCCAAATCGACCACGTCAACCCATTGAAGGAATACCCAACATCAAATTACACTGCTCAAATAAAAAATCAGCGCAAATCAACGACAGGGACATTAAAGAATCACGCGTTCATCGATCAATCACCCTTCATGATCACATTCTAGACACCTACACGACCGAAATAAATAACCCTACTAATTCCGACCGTCAAGCTCTATTAAAAAAACTGCGTAAACGATTCATCAACACGTACAATATCGACACTCATGCATCTTTCTCTGGAAATAGAATGTTTGTTGTTATGTTCGACCTTTCCGCCCCCCATATTATTCCCACCGTCCCTATAGAAGGCGTTCGCACAGCGCACACGATTGTTAACGTTCAATAGTCTCATTGTGTTATATTCCAACATCAACTCGCTCGCTAATAAATCCCTTATCCTCAACAACTACCTCACTAATAACCTTACACACCTCTTTATGCTTGTTGAAACCAAATCCAAAACCCAATTCTACTTCCAAAATTGGCCATTTATGCAGATTCCAGCCACAGTGTACAATGAAAACATCAGAAGGGGGTCAATATAAATAAAATAAATAATACCTAATAGCTGCATCTCAAATAAATCACCCCCTAATGAATGTTTACATTTCACCATTTCCTTCCCCACATTCCAAATTAATTTGTTTCTTATATACATTTACCCTCATTCCCCCATCGAAGACTCAATTTTTGCAAAAGCTTCACTCTTCGACAATGCAATTATCTTCGGCGATTTTAACATAAATAATCTTAAAGCACGACATCTTTCATCTTTCATATCCAACTTTAACTTCGTACGAATCCCTACTCAACCCACCTTTATCATGAATAACTCACAAGCAACCACTCCTGATGTCCTACTTTGTACCCAGAATATCCAAAACCTCATCCACTCTGTCAATCTAGTCCCCAAACTATGCTCTAATCACCTAGCCATCACCTTTCAAATAAGTATCCCATCTAATCTCCCACCTAACCTATTTTACAATTTCAACAAATGTGACATAAAATCAGTTTCTACAGACTTAACACAATTCATCCTTTCCAATCCTAACATAAATCCTAACACCATTACCCAATTCATTGATATCCTATATAGATCTATTAAACAAAACTCCCCTCAAATTAAGAGACAATTTTATAAATATCCCCTACCAAATTTTATCCTCCGCCTTATCAAATACAAAAAACAAATATACAGAGACATTCCACTAACGAACACTCTTGAACTTCGTCAAAAATTTAACAAACTAAACAAAGACATTAAAAAACTAATTACGGAGTATAAGACTGACAATTGGATCACCAGCTGCAAGAAAATTAACGATTCAAGAGGTAAAAAATTCTGGACCGAAATTAATAAACTAAGTAGATACAAACAGACGGACAAATCACAACTGTACGACTCTATCGACGACATCACTATAACAGACCCAGACATTATCGCATGTAAATTTACAGACCATTTCAATTTCATTTATTCAAGGACACACGACCCTAATTTTGACCAATCAACCCTTCAACATGTAAACGACTGGTACAATGACTTCTTTAGATTCAATGACAGTTCAAAACCGACGGACATTTTTACACAAGAAGACTATTTTAGCACAATGAAGAAGGGCAAAAATACGGCAACTGGACACGACTAGGTCGTGACATATACTAAAATCCTTACCATCCCACATACACGTCCATATCCTCAACATCCTCAATTTCATTTACCAACATAAATATTACCCCTCCGAATGGAAATTAGGAATAATCATTTGTATCCCCAAACGTGACCATCCTCCATCCCTAATATCCAGCTACCGTCCTATTACGCTACTTCCTGTCCTTGGAAAACTCCACGAATCACTCCTTAAAAACAAAATACTATCCCTCATCCGTGACCGTATCCCAAACTACCAATTTGGCTTCCTCCCAAAACGATCCACTACCCTTCCACTTACCATCCTTACCTCAAACACCCAAAAAACACACCTTGAACGAAATTAATCAGCCGTCTTACTACTGGATATACAAAAATCCTTTGACTCTGTGTGGCATCAAGGTCTGTTATACAAATGCTACCTCCTTAAGATTCCTACTCATATTATCTTCATTATCAAGCAATTCATTTCCAACAGATCCCTTAAAGTCAAAATCAACAACTCCTAGTCCACTCTCTTCGCTCCTGTACAAGGTCTACCCCACGGATCCCCTCTATCTCCTTTACTCTACAACATATTCTGCTTTGATATCTATAACCCGGATCATCTGTACTTTAATCCCTCTAAATACCTCCTTCAATATGCAGACAATACAGCCGTAACTCCCATGCACCCTCTGTACCTAAAGCCCTTCAATCCCTCCAGCAGCTTATTGACACCCTTCAACACAGGTTTTGCAAATGGCTAATTAAAATCAATCCCCATAAATCCCAGCTTCTAATTCCCTATCACCGTAACAATAATCCTGCTCACAATATTCATATTTCCCACACAACTGTTTCCCCTTCTACATCCATAAAATACCTAGGCATTACGATAGATCAAAAAGTTAATTTTAAAAATCACACAGCTCTAAACAAAATGAAAATCATCACCAGGGCCAAATTATTCAGAAATTTAACTTACAAAAACAAGGGAATTTCCACCAAATCAGCTGTTAAAATTTATAAAATGATTTGTCGCCCTAAACTTGACTATGGTAATGTCCTTTTCTCCCACTCCTGCAATCCTACTCTCCACAATATCTAAGTTATCGAGCGATCCTCCTTAAGAATCCTTACCAAAATCCGCCATCCTAATAATCCTCTGCATAATCCCTCTAACCAACTCCTATATGACTTTACCTCTGTTATTCCCATTAATGAACGCCTTCTATACCTCAGTGAAAAATTCTCCAAAAATTCCTTTAACCATCACATCCTTTTCTTTTACTGCTTGCGCAGAAATCCTAACCAATTCCCAAAATACAAAACCCCTTCATTCACAACATTTTAATTCATCGCATCACATCATCCATCACCATCACAGACAGACTGACGAAACATGCTGACAATGACAAGTCCAGGCTGAAAGACCGCTGGTCGATAGCCATGTAGCAAACTAACACACTAACGCCAATTGTATCATTCATGTATTATATTATTAGTTTCCATATATAGTATATATAGGGGGACCATTGTTTTCGTGATTTTTTTTTCAAAATTTTTTTTTGCGGAATTATCCGTTTTGGGATCCCCTGAACCCAAAACACTAATTTCTGGAAAAAAAAAATTGTGTCTGTATGTGTGTCTGTGTGTCTGTCTGTCGGTGGGCGCTGTATCTCAAAAACGAATGATTTGTTTGAGATGGAACTTCAAACTTAAGATTTTTTCGTTAAAAACTGGAACTGAAAAGCTTTTGGTGTATATTCAAAAACCGGAAGTGGATGTTTACTCGAGGCCATTTTTTGTTTTTTTCTGATATATTTTTTAATATGCAAAATATTACAAACATTTTCAAATAAAAGTTAAAGAGAACAAGAAACTGAACAAGTTTTATAAAAACATATTTTTTATAAAATTCTTAACTTTCGAGAAAAAAAATTAAAATTGACTATTCCACTCCTATTGCATGTAGCCAATGAAAATGAGGCATGTGATATTTTTTAGCCAATCACGTCAATTTTTAAGTGAATAAACACCAAGTTGCTATTTATTCACCTGAATAACCTGAAGTTGGCTATTTCCCGACAAATGAATTGAATTAGCCTTGATAAAAAAGCGAAAAACGTTGTTTCTACGTATGTCAGTTGCAAGTAGGTTATAAAATCAAAAGGTTTGGTAACACTTCATCATCCATAATAAATGCGACGGTGACAAGTTCTGCACCAAAAAATCAAACTTAAACGAGATCGTGTGTTTGGAAACGATTTGAAGAAATCTGCGCCGATAGAAACTACCAGTTGTTAGCAAAACTTTAATGGAAACTCTTGCCGCGATTATGATGACTGGGCGTATAATATAAAGAAGGTAAATGCAAATGATTATAAGGGAGGTGTTATTTAATCAATGACAGTTGCTCTCATTAAAATCGCTAAGCAACAAACTTTCATGCAAAAACAAAATTTATTCGAGTAAATTGCCATCACTTATGGTATTACTTGTGAAAATTTTGATATTTCTTGAAAATTACTAATAAACTATTGCAGTTACGTAAAACTTATATCACAAATAATTGTAGAGAATTTAAAACGAAATACAATCGTTTGATAATGTCCGAATAGGACGAAACTAGTCACAATAAAAAGTGTAAAAATTCGTGATACTAGCAAAGTGTTATTATTTCTTAAACCTATTTCGTAATGATATATTGCCCGTTTGCCGAGTTTCATAATTCCTCGTTCATAGAAGAATCTGTCTTTATCCGCGAAAAACTGAATAAGGTGCAGATTTACAGCATCATCTGAAATAAATGTTAAACCACGTAAAGAGTTTTGAAGAGAGCGAACTAGGTGTAAATCTGATGGCACAAGGTCAGGCGAATATGCTGGATGTGGCAAAACATCCCATCCAAGGTGGATCAATTATTGTAGTAATCATACTCGTATGTGGTCTCGCGTTGTCGTGATGGAACACAACTCATTTACGATTAACGAGCTCTGGACGTTTCTGGATGATTGATTTCTTCAAACTATCCAAGTGCCGACAGTACTCATCCGAATTTGGTTCCTTGGTAGGAGCTCGAAATATACGATACCTTTAAAATCCCACCACACTGAGAGCATAAGCTTCCTCTGATGACTGTCTGCCTTCGCTATCGTTTTTGACAATTCACCACGTCCGGACCAAGACCGTTTGCGCACCATATTGTTGTAAACAATTTACTTTTCATTACCAGTTATCATTCGTTTTAAAAAAGGATCGTTTTCCTTACGTTTAATGAGCATATCGCAGACGTTTATACGCGCTGTCAAATGAATTTCCTTAAGTTCATGAGGAACCCAAATATCGAGTATGCTTGTGTATCCCAGTTTCTGTAGGTGATCGTGAACGCTTGAATGATGGATATAATGTTTCTGCATTCTCGCGAGTCGTGTAACGTGAGTTTGACTCGATCAGTATCTTTATTTGGTCATCATCAACCTCGATTGGCCTCCCTGACCGAGGAGCATCGTTAACATTAAGATCACCAGCACGAAATTTAGAGAACCACCGCTGGCATTGACGCTCTTCTAGAGCATCGTCCTCGTAAACATTACGCAACTTTTCACAGGCTTGTCGCGCGTTCTTCCCTTTATGGAAGTAATAGAGTAAAATATGTCGAAAATGCACAGTTTGGTCTTCCATCTTTAACTTTTTGTAAAATATACAAAACTAAAAAAAAACACTTAATTTTTTTGTGATGAAGCTACAACCCTCAGCTGTCGAATGATCTAACCAAAAAATAAATCCTATTAACTATAGTAGTTCAAAAAATGTGCTAGCACCATCTCTTTCCGACAACCTTATAGATACTATAAGTATTACAAATATTCACTTCAATTACATATTACCTTGAATGATCCAGACGTGCCTTTGTCCTTCGTCTGGGCGAGAATGCCCGAGATTAGACCTCCGCATCTCTTTCAAAAACAATTATTTAAGTTAGTAGGCACCCTACTGTTAACAATGCAGGTTACTCTTGCCTCACAGTGGGCACCCTGTCTAACTTAAATAATCGTTTTTGGAAGAGATGCAGAGTTTGCATTTTAAAAAGCCTAATCTCGGAGATGATCTGCATCACAATCAAGAGTCTGAAAGAGCCACGGCTCTTCTCTGCAAGTCATCGAGAAGCATGTCACAGAAAACTAAAAGGTTGGCGCAGAAAAAATGTCCCCATTAATTAAGAAGTATCAAGTCGGCTGTGATCTACTTTTGACTGTGTAATGTTTCTGTGGTCGTTATACAAGGTGACTGACGAAAAACCTTTGGTGCTGTATCTCGCTTATTTTTTTATCCGATTTTAATAAATAAAACATCAAATTAAACCATTTTTAAAAGACTTTAATATGAACTGTAACGCTCTTTCCTTGTCGAATGAACTTCGACCACAAAGAAGAATACAAGAGGAACAATAAAAAAAAAAAACTTAAGTCCTAAAACGTACCGGCTATCTATAAAATGGGACGAATTCGCTCGATGACTTACCTCGGCTACCTTCAGTGAAGAAGGGGGGTCTAGATGGAAGTAAGAGCGCCACGAGTTTTTTATTTTTAAGTGCTTGATATAGATATAAATTTGTATTGTATTTCTGTCTTTGCTTTTTCATCGATGTCTTTATTTTGTGCCATAAAAAAAAAATTAAATGCATCTTTTTCTGTTTTTTTTTATTTGTTTATTATCTGGTATCCTATAGACATTACTATTAAACTTTTCAACAGTTTGGCAGAATTATTTCTTATTGCTTTGTTGTGAGTTTTATAAAAAAATATAAAATTCTTTTGTTATTTATTTGCCAACTATCTATAATACTTCTTTATATATTTTATTTTCTGAAACCTAAAAAGATTTCATTTGTCACTTAACTACTAATAATTAAACAATAAATTAAAACTTAAATATATTACAACTGTCAACGATCTTAGATTTGGAATAACCCATAGGAATTAAATCAGAACTGCGCGAACGCCTATTTATATCACCTCTCCGAGCGATCAATTTGTCAGGCAACTCGTGGTCAAGATCTGTTGGGCGTGTGTGACGTTACTCCGTCCTGCTGAAACCATGTTCTTTAATTATAGCCAGGAAAGTTTTCACGCACCAAGAATTTGTCTAAAATTATAACATAACCCATCGAATTAGCTGTAACTACACCTCCTCTTATTCATTTTATTTAAAAAAAAAAATTAGCTTCATCAAAAAATAAGATAGTGAGGAAATAACTATTTTTGTAAGACTCACACACAAACGCGTGATTCGCTTCTGAAAAACGCTCTATAGTGACTAAATTGCCAAAAACTAAACTACCCCTTGACATACCCCCAGCATCCCTCAGATTTGTTACTTTTACACAGAAGGCTAAAGAAATGTAATGTACTCTTTCTTATATGACACCTTGTATTTATACTTATTCTTCTTATGAAATATTATGTTATATATTATATTTGATGTAAGCAAAAATTAACATAATCAATTACTAATTATATATGCCAACTAAAATAATAATATATTCATTAATTTATTTTTACTTATTTCAGTGGCTAATATAAAAGTTTTGGTTGAATGTCCGCTTGATTACATTTACATAAATGGAGTATGTGAGCTTCAAGGTAATTAAATACAAATCTTTATTATTATTCTATGATTCAATAGCAATATAATAAAATGTTAATTTATGCGATGTTATAGTTTTGATAATACACGATAAATATTTGTTTATTTTATATAGTTTATATATTTTATAGGGGACGATGCCTGTGCGGATGGTTATAAAAAAGTCAATGGACAATGTGTGCCTAATTCTCAATTACCAATCGTGTGTCCTTTTGGAATGATCAACGTTGGAGGAATTTGCAAGACAGGTCCGTATAATTCCTATTAGTATATAATGAATCATAAAAGTTGATTTAAAAGGCAAACAAATCAAAAACGATGTGATAATTTTCATCTAGTACATAAAAATATGCTCTTATATAAAATTAAAAAAATAAAGGCTTAAGAAGTTTGGTCGATAGAGAATATGCTGATGCTATATAATAACATTTTCCATTTTCTCAGTGAAGAAGAACAAAATTAAAACTAAAAGTGTAGTGTTTTAGTTTAAGGTCTACATCCGTTTGTTAGATGTAACGCCTGCACTTTTTTCTTCTGTTGTAGAACAACCATCAAAATGCCCGGCAGGATTTATGGAAGAGAATGGTAAATGTGTATTAATATCACAACCTTGTCCAGAATCAGCTAATGGAATCTGCAATCAAAGTATGTATACAAAATATATTTTATAGAAAGTGAAATTATTATATTTTACAAATTGCAGAAGTAACAGAAATTCAGATAAAATTATTCGTAGAAACTTACACATGCTTAAATCCACTAGATAAATTTGAGTTTCTAATAATAATAATCTCGTAAAATATTTTATTAAACAATAATTAACATTAATGTAAAATTAATAGATTTTAAAATAAATTCGCCAATATGTTTATACGAATATGAATACTAAAATATGTTACAACTCTTTATTTCTTAATATACATATACCCTATATTATTTCTTTGGGTTGTATAATATAAAACTTATCTTAAAAATTGAGCAATTGAATTAAAATCGATTGATGATGATTCGATTTTTTTAAATTAGTACTATTTTCTATATTTATATACCAACAATTTTTAACAAATTGTATCAATTAGCAATATATAGTAATTTCATCTAAACATTAGTTGAAAATGTTATTAATGGCTTTAAAAGAAGCATAATACAAAAAGTCGTGAACACTATCCTCAAGATCTATGCTTCAAATTTTATGGTAAACAAATCCATATTTAGCAAATAATTTGATCAATAATCATTAAGAGAGTCTTCGTGGAGCAACTGTCACCTGAAGAAGAATATAGGGTAAGAATGGAAGAACACACATTCTGTGAATCGAGCCTTTCCAAATGCTTTCCAAATTATCATGTATAGTATAGAATTTATTTGTTATGTTAGATAAATAAATAATACCTAATTATTAGTATCTAAAGACTGAAGTCTTCAAAATACAAGTCAATATCATGTTCGAAGAGAAATCACACAAGTACATATAACCATACGTTATCTATATTTAAAAAAATCATAGAAAAAAGGTATAACACAAATACATATAACAATATATTAGCTCTATTAGAAAATCGAACTAATGGTATTTTTAATACAAAAGTTACTATACGCACATATATTTATTTTTAAGTTTGCCTAATTTTAAATATTCAAAAATATTTAATTATAAAACCTATATATTAACATAATGTTTCACCAAGTGATTAATGAGAAACAAGTATATGATATAAAAAAATATTTAAGTTTAAAAGATTATTTGCAAACTCTAAATGGAATGCGGATCTTTAAATTGGTTAAATTGGCTATAATTTTTAAAATACTTCTTAGACTGACAAATAATTGCTTTATCAATGTGAGGCTTTCTTTAATTTCTTAGGCATTGTAACTTTAAAGTACTTTGTAAAAAATAATCTTTAATTACTAATGTAAAAATAAAATATATATAAAAAAACTAAACTAAATATGTCCTATTTTAGATTTACCAGGACCTTGTCCAGCATCTGGTCTATACCCATTTAATATGTCGCCATGTTCTTCAGGTAAAAAATACATTATATAATACAACTAATTTAATTACTGTTTTATTTATTTCTAGGTCAATGGTTAAGATAGAAACAATTCTGGAACCACATGTATTATTGTCATTTTTATAATATATTAGTAGTCTTATCAATAACATCACGATACAAGAGTATTTGTAGTAGTATTTGTTGAATATATTTCCTGTTTATAGTATTATCGTATTTTTTTCCAAAAATTAATTTCCATTTCTAGGAGAGTGACAAATTAAAAACTGAGGCTATTTAAATGGTATGTATATTTGTACCAACTGATATTGTCACCACCTTAATTGTAGCATTATACCAGAGAAAATCAAAATAGAAAAACATACAAATAATATTAAGAAAAGCCTAAGCGCCCAATGATTAGTCACTACTTAAATATGCACCTTACACCGTAGATTAACCAACATATCTCTTACCCGCACTACTCATTATAATTGCTTTAGATAACATAAGCGAAATATCCGTTAATCGTGCGTTACCACTACGTTAAAAGCCGCTAACACACTAATACTTATAAATAGCACAAGCTAGCAAAGTACAACCGCAGTGAAACATGAGATCATGAGTCAAAATACTACTCTAGCTGTCTAAACTACTCACCTACGTTTTCATATGACTTACTTCTCTTGTCCTTCATTTCTTTTCGATGTAAAAAAACGACCCTCAGGTGGGCCTAGTTACATAACCAATAGCAATCCAAAAACCCGACCACTTTGTTCAGCCAAGAATATAGAAAACGCCATCAACTACACCAAGTAATTCAGTAGCAGCCAATCAATACTTTAAATTGCTGATTCTAGTTGATGAATTGCTTCGCATCACAAGCAATCAGTCATCGCAATATTCCCCTACCTATTCATTCTCATCGTCCGCTTCGAGAACAAATCAATACAACATCAAACACACTTTGACCTGCTGACATACAATTTTAAGATTTTATATCATATTTTCAATATTCAATCACTCAATTCTGCTCTCTTGATAAAGTTCCACTTCATAAATGCCAATACTAGTACCTACTAACATGCAGTATAACGATACTCAGCCAACTGTAGTATTTAAATTAAATATTTTAAATGAGACTCGATCGTCTCTTCGGCATTCTCACTAAAATGCTGTTCCGCCTAAATACAATCTGGAAGGCATTGTCCAATATTTCGTTATAGCGCTATGCCAACGTACGATATCCTAGCCGCATGAAAACTTTCCTATCGCTTCATCAGTCAGTTGAAATTCTTGGGATTGCTATTCATTATTATGATGATTCAATCCAGGGATGTATCACATCGCTATAGTTCAACAACTGACAATTTCGTTAACTTTCACTGACGCTGACGCATCTATTTACTCTGACTACATATATCCTCTTGATTTCTATCCTAAGATCCTATTAAACTAACTCGTGGATGAGGCCCAGGTCTTGTTGACGTAGACATCAGCCACACTTCTCATATACCTTCCAAAGTAGATTGCTGTTGCTTTTATAATTATAATTTATTTCATTCTATCATTATCCAACGATGACCAGGACGGACATAATGAAATTAACATTTTTCTGATTCCTCCAATATAGAGTGATAAGTCACAGTCTGCTTTCGGCGGCTCGACTAACTTTTCACGCAGACCTTGTGCATTTGCGGATCCTCGGTCACTATCCCATAATTGTTTAGAATGTCAGCGATTGAGTGGATGTTTAATCGACGCAAACACGATTCACGTTTTCGTCGGTTCTGGCCGTTGATCGATGTTCGTCGGCGATTTCTTCCCACCTCTCATTGAACGCATTGTGCCATCTTCCGCACTGTGACCTTCAAATGCAATCATCCTTGAAGGCGTCTTGAAGCATCTGGAATGTTTCGGTTGCATTTTTGCCAAGCTGCACACAAACAATCCATCACGTCGTATTACAATGCCGAAAAAACACTTCACTTGGAGGATCGTCTCTAAACTTAGTTTACCCGGAGAAAACTGGCGACCGGCTGCATTGGAAGGGCAGACCCTTGACTTAAATTCCGCCCCGTCGTACTCCGATGCAATCGATAGTCGCGTCACAATAAATTATGCGCATTACTTTCATAATATACCCGGTATGTTTCTGTGTGTAATGTATGATAAATAATGGTTAAATACAATACAATGCAATATTACTACTATGAATCCGTAATAGATCACTTATCAATAACTATTTCTTTTCACCTTTATATTCAGAGCTCTGCTATTCTTGTAAAAATGATCAATTCCTACTACATACCTATTTCTCAACTGAATGCTATAAGCAGTCTCAAAGCAATCGTTATAATAAGAACGTCTTCCGCCGATATTCCGCTGTATTTAAGAAATTGATGTCTTTGTCGTTTTTTTGTTTCTCATAATTTCGAACATTTCAGTGAAAAGAGTTGGAGGACGGTGCACTTCCATCTTCTACCCTTAACCTTATCTAGAAAAAAGCAGACTTATTAGAATATGAAAAAACGGAATGCTCTGTTACAAAAACGTTTGGAATCGCCTTAACGTAGTCGCAACGTACACCGAATAAATATAGAGTTGTTAAACTGCCACCCTTGATTTCCACCACGGTGCAAAAATTTGGGAGAAATTTAAAGCATTAACAGGCTAGAAGCCTAGACTAGAAAATCGACAAATGACCGTGAAATCACTGATTTGTTTGTTGACCATCTCGCAAAACGTACTTCATAACGTATTCACCATTCATTCACTATTTGTAGTTTACTAACACCCTCTTTTCAATATATATTCTCACTGAATCCATAGAACTCATTTTTTGCTAATACAATTCAGACAACCATGAGCTTATTAATATTGAAATCTACCTCAGCTCTTCACAAAAGCTAATGTAATACAGCAAGGCAGGTCAACCACCGCTTCATACAACATCTTCCTTTCTCACCCATCGTATTTACCACAATATTCCTTTATGCTTGGCTTGCACATCTCTGCTGAACACTATCGTAAATGTCGAATTAGTGGACGTAATGTACATTTAGCCGTTTAAATAAACCAGTGAAGAAAAATAATTACTAATATTCCATTTAATAACATATTTCCTCCTACCTTCTTTCTCACTTCTTATCCTCATCGGGTAAAAGCTTCTTGCATTATTTCTGAATATTAGTTTGGCTTTTGCGCTCTAAAATAACACTATTAGCCCAGTAATTAGGCTTTTAAAATATAGTACAGAAATTTTGAAGCTGATTCATCCCTACTTTGAAATTCCTCTCCGCGCAAGTAGTCTACCTAGTGTACTTATTACATGTTTGTGACTGACATTCTACATCCTATATACAACAAACCATAAAAAACAATCATCAGTTGATATGCCGACAACATCGCCTTCTCGACCATAGCTCGCTCGCCCAGCTTCGCTAACCAATTGCCTGATCGCATCAGTATGCCTGAGTATAGAAAGACGCCATTTAATGATATTTTTAATAATATGTGTGTATTGATACGATCATGGTACCTGATGACATATAGTGGTCAAATACGGAAATAGATAGGTAATATCCTTTATCGCTTACAGATGGCGATAGTAGTAGTTTCGAAAGCGCAGTAACAATTAAACATTCATGAATAACCTCATTGGTTCTTTATTGCTGACAATAATGAAAATCTTGGGTAGTTTTCTCTGGCCTCGGGTGTTGATTTTTATTCGAGAAGTAAATAAAAGCTACGAAGTGTATGAAGAACTTCTTGATATTGATGCTATTCACCGTACGACTACTGGGGAAGATATTTTCAAGAGATTTGACAATGCCATTAATAAAAAGAACCAACGATGGAAAAACTATTACAACTGATGCAGGCAAAAACATGTGTGGTAACAATAAAGGAGTGATTGCACTTGTATCAAAGGCAGTAGAAAATGAAATGGTGTTTCAACACCATTAGTCTTACTGTATCATTCACCAACAGTCCTTTTGTGGAAAATGTTTGGATATGTCTGAAGTTCTAAAACTACATTTCAGTTGTTAGTTTAATCAGATCCACTGGGGTGAATCGCCAACAATTCTGCGAGTTTATTGAAGATATGGGAGAAAATGATTTACCTTTTCATACTGCCGTACGCTGGCTTTGCAAAAAAGTTGTGTAGCGCTTTTTTGAATTTCGATAACAGATCAAAGTTTTTTGAATGAAAAGCATCGTCGATTTGACAAAACATATGATAGAACTAAATTTGAGATTGTAAGGAGAAAACCAGCTTCTCCCTGATCTATACCATAAAATCAAATCGTTTCTGCAGAAAATAATGTTGTTTCAATAACAATTACGTAAAAAATGTTTCACGCATTTTAAAACATGTGAAATATCAGCTGCACTACTGAGACTGAGTTTCCCGCCGATTTTGCAGTGCGTTCAAGATACATTTTGATACTCGTTTCTCAGACTTTGATGTCATTGCAAATGAAATTAAGATTTTTCAAAATCCTTTTGATACTGACATTGGAACCTTAGCCCCTGAACTTCAAATGAAAATTATTGATTTACAGTGCTCTGATATAATTAAGAACAAATATCAAAAATCTTTTGCCGGAGTTTTATAAGGCTGTTCTATTTTTTACTACTGTGTGTACTACTGAAGTACACAGAGAATGTTTAAGATCTAAGTAAACCGATGTGCGTCTTAAATCTCGTTTAATAATTGGTACAAGTAAAATTATTCCATAACTAGAAACTACTTGTGAAAAATCACAATTACATAAATCTAATTGGTATTTTGTTACAAGTGCATACCTCACGGTTTCATTCGCGTTAATTTAGCTTTTCCGTTCCTGAGGGAATTCAGGATAAAAATCATAGGTTTAATTCAGGAAAAAAACATTCCAATCATATATATACCACAACATACATACCTAGTGTAACCGCGGGAAGTTCACTAGTTTATAATGTTAGTTGGATTCATTTCAATTATTTGTTAATTGTTATCCTTAGGTTAAATTTCCCGCGTATTATGTTATTAAGCTTTACCTAGCAACTAAATAAAACCTAGTTATTAACATTCTATGTTTTTTTTATCCAACTTATTACAGCAACAATAAGCTATTCGCTGCCCTTGGCCGAATTTATGACACTGGCGGGCGGGATATGGCCCGCGGGCCGTAGTTTGGTGACCCCTAATATAGTTAGCAGGCTTATGTAAAATATTAAAATACTTTTTTAATATACAGAGGGATGTTGGCTTTCTAACTTAAATGTTGCAAGTCATATAATCAACAATTGGGCAGTAAATCTTTTTGTACGTTCTATTTGCAGTTATGGTTAAAATATAATTATTCTACACGTTAAAAAGATAATAATTTGTGCAATTACAAATTTTTAGGAGGTATTATTGGTGCAATGATAAGGAATTGGGAGCTGTGATTTGGGCCATTGATTTTAATGTGTTATTTGACAAACTAACGTTAAAAAGAGCCAACAACCTCCAAAAATTGCTGATGTTTTAAAATACCAAAACACAGGCGGTCATATACAAAATCATCATCATCATATCATATACAAAATGTAGGAGATATTTGGAAGGTTTAAAGTACAGAGGGTTGGAGTTATAGATATCAATGCAAAAAAATTAAATAATATAGTTAAAGAGGAAAACCTTTGAAAGGTTTTTGTTTGATAGTTAAAGAAGAGACATAATTATTTATTGCCTAATAGAGAATATGCTACGAGGAGGATGTTTAAAAGGTAACACCTGCATTATATACCGTGATTCCATACAAAGTCAGCTTTTAAGACAGCCAGAAATAAAGCTGCAGAATATCTACTTACAAGGTGACCAGTATATGTATTTGAGGTTAGGATGGTGAGTAAATGAGAGGTTGATCATCAAGGAGAAAATACAAATTGATTTTTGTGGATGCGGTTAGAAATACAAGAAATAATTTTGTTTTTAAATAGAGATTTGTAGATTTTTCTAATAACAACTAGGAGATTATTGAGATGATAGCTGAATAGTAAAGTTGTGGGATTGATTGTGTTTGGAAATACAATTTATGATTTCTACACTTCTGGAAAAAAAAAATATTGTGATGCTGTCATGTCATGTGTACAATTTATAAAATTGTTTTATTGTTTGAGATATGTTTTATATAATCGAAATTAAAAGATTTTATTGACATATTCGATTGAAGCCTATCTATGTTATCTATTTTAATTTTATAAATTAAATTGTAGATTTGCTGAGGAGGATCTAGAGGGATTTTCATTTTAAGATGACAGGATGATCCGAAACTAGGTTGACAAAATAGATGAAGTTATGGATATTTTGTGTACAAAGTAATACATCAGGTTGTATCTTGTGAGTCATTCGCAATAGGAGGTTTGATGCATCTGCTACTCGTCCGATCCATCGCCCCGGAAAGCGGTCAACCAGATATTCTTTAACAACGCTGGGGCGGCATCATGCAAATACCACATTCTCATCTTGTATTTAAAGGTACGTCATCTAAGACGTCGTCCAATCTTTCTAAATGTCGTCTGTATGTATGACCATACATAAGTCTTACTGGCAAGAAAGCGGGTCGAACAATGATATCGCCCACAATACCAACCCACACGTTGAGGGAAAACCTCCATTGAGATGTCCAAGTTTCCAAAAATTTTGGATTTCCAATCGCCCAACTATATTTTATTTTAATTAATGATTCTGTTTTTAGAATAAGTGGATTCATCAATAAAAATAACTTTTTCTAAAAACTTCATCAATTTATGTCTTCTATTGTATTGTTTAGAAATATTGGCCAGGCAAACCTCCTGAACTTTGCAACAATGGACAGGATAAAGTTGTTGCTAGGGAAGAACACGCCGAACTGTTGTTTTTGAAGTACTAGCGTAGTATTTTATTCTATGTAATCTAGAATTTATTCTTCCACTTCAGGAGTACGGACTGATATTAATTTGCTAGAATTAGGTTTAGACGTACTATTTTCCCTCAAACGGCTTTCAATTCTTGAAATGTCAAATGCCAAAATCATATCAGTTTGTTATTTAAACGTGTAATTTTCCATTTTGATCTCGAAAAACTAACGAAAAATTAAACTTTTTATTTAAACAATATAGGCAAGTTTTTCAATTATCATCGCCGACTCAGAGTTTTCTGAGGATTTTTGATTTTTTGTTTGTTACGATTGAAATCAGAGAATACCACATTTGCTTTTAACTCAAAAACAGCAAATGTTTTCAAAACTTTTAAAGAGTGATAAACGTTTCTAAAATAAATTTTCTTTTAAAATGTGGAAGAATAAATGCAGATTTGCGAACAAGTAAAAAAGTTTTGAGCAAACGAATTTTAGATAGCATTATTCCCGCGGTTCGATCGAAGTGACAGTCTAAGGATTGTCTAATGAATTAATTTGATGTTAGATTAGGCTGTACGAAATTGCAACGCTCTAGATGTGTTAAAATTACTTAAATTTGATGGCCTGTATCTTCGCCATTTGAATACTTTCATAATATTTTTTTACGAAACATCATCGTTTTCACACTATATTCATAAATTAATTGATTCAAATTTGAATAAAATCTAGCCAGTAGTTTGTTGTTTATTTTGTATTTCCATTTGCACTTAGTAACAATAAATTTAAAAAATATACCAGTGTGTAATTAATTTTTTCTAAGAGAAATTACTCGTCATATTAACCGAAATGTTACAACGGTATTGAAATGTTGTTTCAAATAATTCAACAACTTCGTCCTGGATCTGGACGTCTCCGAAGGACTATAGATTGTGAAAACGTTGCTTAAGACTTTTGGTCATAAGAGACAGATTTTCAGCAACTCGTGCAATTGCAAATGATTTGATAAGAGGTTTAGCACGTAGAATGTCAAAGTCCTCTGTAATAGGTCTTATGGGCTGCGTTCATATTATTTATTTTTATGTCTTCTCCTTACACCACTTCACAGTATACGCAGGCTAGAATGGAGCAAAGAAAGAGCAAATTGAGGGCAAGAATATAATCAAATTTTATTAACGACTATCCTTGATTTTGCTTGTGGGCACGATGATCATAGGAGGGTCAGATGGATGTGCTAAGAAAAGAAGTGATGATATGGTTTGTATCCCATATGTTATGGTAGCAGATCACTCTTGGTCTTTATTGATGGCAACCTAAACGGAGTTGGTTACATTGCTAATATATGTTTAATGCTTGAAGCCATCACTTTGTGATACATCTTGAATCAGGAACTTTAAATGTTGATATCAACGAAGTGTATTTTCATTTAAAGTTCCTGATTGCTAATATACTATAACTCATTGTATTTTCATATCTTTAGGAGCTGGAATATCTCGTTTTCCAACAATATAATGCGCGCCTTCATACGGCAAAGGCTACAATATGATTTTGGAAGAAACTAATATTGCCATTCTCCTATGGTCTGCTCGTTTGCCTGACTTGACACCCATTGAACATATATAGGATGTAATCGGTAGCCGACTGGCTTATTTTCCACACCCTTCAATTAACTTACACAAAAATACCACATTATTGATTTTTTTTTCTACTTTTTATTCTTTTATTTTCCAATTTTAATAATTACTTTGTTTTATGAAAATAGACGTTCAATGAAAATTTCAATAAAATCGTTCAACAAATTCTATTAAAGTTTTTATGGAAGTCGGTATATAAAATGTTGATAGTGAAAAGGCAAAAAATATGATAACTAAATAGTAATAGTGATATTGGGTAATAAAAGTATTAAATTTACAACGTATACAAATAATCTGATATTTTTATTTATAAATGCTAAAACAAATATATTACGACTATAATTATCTTCTGTAGAATACTGGAAAACCTGTAAATATTAGAGATACATTATTAATAGTTGTATAATAATAATAATAATTTTATACATGTTAGTCAAGATTATCGTTAACCATAAAGAGTGCCATATTTGTTATGTGCATAAAACAAATAAAGATAATAACTAAATGATTCTACGCAGAGTTTTATAGCTATTTCAACCTCTAATGCTTTTATTTAAATTAAAATCGGCAAATATATACTTTATAATGTTTATATATTTTTCTTTGTCAGGTTTATCTCTTGTAAATATTAACCAATAAAATGTAATTGATAAACTCCGAACAAAAGCAAGTATCTAAATAATATATCAGTGTATTATTTACTAAGTTAATCAATACATCCTGAATAAATAACAGTCTCGTTATATAAACTATTACTTAAATTATTGAACATTATTTGCAATCATTTGTAGTTAATAAAAAATTGAAATTAACAAAAGATTTAGTGGCTATGCTTGTAATTTGCATTGTATATCCATAATTCTAATTAGTAGTTTGTGTTTAAAATCTGCGTTTATTTTACTGTGTAAAATACAGATTGATCTATTATATTATACCAACATATAGGATATAAAATTCAACTTGGACATCGGAAATATTATGATGATGAGTAATACTTATGTGTAATCTAGGCGTAAACAAAGAAGTGCCGTTTCAACAAGAGTTGTATGCAGTTGATTTAGTTCAAAATTGACCTGATTACAAGCTTTTAATTTATGAATATCTGTAACTCAAAGAAGATAAAAGTCATAATGACTTTTCTAATTTGAACTTAATTTTTATAAAGATTTCGCTTTTGCTTTACCGTTGGTTTAAATACATGTTCTACTTTATAAGATAAATAAAACACTTGGTTTAAAATTTCACAAACTTAATGCCACACAGTGGCGAAACATATACCGCAGTTTCTGGGAAATTTAAAACCAAGTGTCTTATTTACCTTAAACAGCCTCGCCAATTAAATACATGTCCTATTATTTTACCTATAATTTAATTTTAGGTTATATTACTGATAAGGTAAAGTAATAGGACACATATTTTACGAAATTTTATTTTTAAAAGTTCTCTAGAGAAGTTAAGTATACACAATCACCAATAACATATTACATATGGATTATTTTATAAAATTTCATACATGTTATTTCATATACTTACCACTGTAACATGGGGATAATGTGTTGTAACTGGCATCATAGCACGGATTCGAGAAAGCTAAAACATGATTTGTTGTATTAAGGTGTGATTTCATTAATATTTAAAATAATGATTTGGCTATAAATAAAACATCTAACATAATGACACCTAGTGTCAAATCATAATTCCTTTTTGGGACAAAAAAGGCCATATTTGGCAAATCATTTGATAAATAATCATCAAGAAAGTCTTCGTAGAGCAGAACTTTTGCCAGACGAATAGAGGTGAGAATGGAAGAACACATTTTTTTGTGAATTCAAGCCTTTTCAAGTGCGATCGAAATTTTTGTAAAGAATTATTATGTCTTGAATTTTGGAGGCGTTCACTTCGTAGTACATTTTTAATGAATAACAGAAAATCGTTTAACTTTTTATACTACTTTTTATAAAAAGTAGTATAAAAAAGTTAAACGTTTTTCTGTTATTATACTACTTTTTATAAAAAGTAGTATAAAAAAGTTAAACGTTTTTCTGTTATTAATTATTATGTATATAATTGGAATAATTTTGTTAGCATCTTGGATAAAATAAATAATACCTAAATAATACTTTCCCTATTATTCTTATTTTATTACACTTTCAAACTAATTATTATATGTAATTACAACAGGATTAATGAAGTCATTACTTTATGATATATCTTGGAATCTGAAACTGAACTCTGATGATATCACACGCAGTCACAAATGAATAATATGTGTGATATGCTTTTATAGTTCGGTAACACTATTGGATTTTTCATTAACTAGTAAATAATAATAATTGAAATTTGCTTAACTTTTATAAAAACAAAAAATTCAGTCTATTAACATTCTAAAACTATTAATTAGTACAGGGAGTAGAAGTGTAATTGTCACTTCACTCCACTACTTTTCATGTTCTGATTATTTGATTGCCCTTTTAAATTATTTAAACATTTCTTACATGATAATATTTAATTACTGTTTCAAATTAAGCAAAAACAAAAAAAAACAATAAACTTTTGAGTAATTACTAAATTCTAGTTAACTATTAACGAAAATAATATTACAAGTTTAATAAAAAACTGGTTTCAGTTTTAAAGAAATAATAAGAGCTCAAAATGTTCAAAATATTTAGCGGTTCTTGAGATATTATGTTTCTTTCATTCCATAACTATATTTTAAGCTTAATGTTTACAAATAATTTTCTTACCAGGCGGACAACCTCCAGTCAAAATATAATTTAGAGGACAGCCAATGTTGGTCAATTGTTGGTTAGAATGATCAGGAATACAAGTGGAATAATACACTCTAAATCCAGGTGGGCATATTGTCGTTTGTGATATTGCCGTATTATCGGGAATACACGTGCTTTGATAAGATTTAAAACCAGGAGGACATATTGTTGTCTTTGCTGAAACGAAAAATTGCTAAATTATCATATTCTTTAGTAACATTTTATATACGAGCCCTAACAACTGAATGTTCGAACAAACAAAATTTTATTAAAATCCTTAATTTACACAAATTAAATATACATTTGTCATTATAAATGATACACTTTAATATAATGTTATTGTAACGGGTGTCCAACAATTATTGCAGTCCCGGGTGGCGTTGGAATGAAAAACGTAGGTCGATTCTTACATTTTTAATGCACATTTAGGTTATGTTTGACAATTAAAATGTCAGTTCATTTATTTGGCACATGAAAGAATCGACCTACGTTTTTGATTCCAAGGCCACCCGGGACTGCAATAATTGTTGGACACCCGTTAGTTCATAAATGTAATCATTTAGTGTGTGTAAATAAAGGTTTTTTTTGAATAAATTTATGTTTGTTCGATTATATTATTAAAACACTAATTAACATGAAAATTAATACTTTGATTTATACACATTGTCATTCATCTTTTGGCATTGACATCATCATGATTTATTTTAAACATCCTTTAAGTAATAAATTCTGAAAATTTAATTTTCTAATCAAAAAACGCATAGTGTCAATGCCATGGTAAAATATATTTGGTTGTATTTATAAATAAAAAAAATTAACCTGGCTGACAAATTCCTTCAGTTAAAACCTGTCCATATGGGCATACAACCACTGGATGTGTAATCGGAACGCATGCACCATCTTCTTCTCTGTATCCAGATGGACATCTTGAATCTGGAAATAAAGATTTTTAAAGCCAATTAAAAGTAAATAAGACCTAAAATATAATTTATCAACTTATTGATAAACAAAACTAATAATTGATAAAGATAACAAATTAATATTGAATTATTCAAAAAAGCAGTTTCTTGGTTGCAAAGGCGTTTACTTTTACTATGGAATATCTTGATTACATTGGTATTAAACTTTGTTTAACTATTACACTCAATTCCTAAAGGAAGTACTTAAAAAATAAATCCATTTAAACCTAAAGCCAATCTATAGTTAGTTTGCTAGTTTTAACATTCCTGTTAAATTAATCTTTAAATGTATATCCAATACGATTATTTTACTTATTAATAAATCTTTCAATTCTGACACATTGTCTATACTCAAAAATGGCGTCATCATCAAGAATAACTAGAGAGTGAATAAAAACAGCATTTTAATATATTGGTTTTTTAATAATTCTATAATAAGAGAATTATTTCCTGATATAATTTATGTTATGAAGTAATTAAATTTGGACACATAATAGATCCTTTGGGAATCCCAGAAAAAAATTAAAGTATTTAATGTAAAACTTTTGTGTTTATCGTACAATGTTCTGTAGTCAAGATTGAATTTAATTTAAGCCAAATACGATGAGGAAAAGCAATTTAGTATTATTTAGAAAATAAATTGTAACTTTCAATATATTTATCTATTGGGCTTAAGAGTCTTTAGGCATTTCGGTTGCGACCAATAGATGTCTATACTTGAATTTTTAATTTATTCCACTAATTTAACCTAAATATAATTTAACAGAAGACATTGCAACTGCCATTTAAGTCGCCGTAAAGCAAACAGAGGAATACCGCTGTGTTTCAGTGTTTTACTTCAGAAAGGAGAAAAACGCAACACAAACCTATAAAAAGTTATGTAATGTGTATGGTAACAGTACACAGAATTGTTTTGATAAATTCCGATTCGGTAATTTCATGGTGCCACGTTCAGGAAGGCCAGCCGAAGCTGAAGATGATAAAATATAGGCATTAATGAAAGAAAGCCGCTTTTACACGACTCATTAGTTGTTAAAGAGCAATCGTCCGAGGGGTCGTAAAAGAAGGAGCCTTCTCGTTTATGTGAAAACTTTAATTTTTTTATTACGAAAAGGCACGTTTTGTGAATTTCGGCAGACGTATGGCAGTGCGCGACTAATAAACAGAGGATGCGCGACTTAACAATTGCACAGATGCAGATATCGGTGGATTTCAATTTAGCACTTTCAACATAGCACATTTCATGGATGATAGCGGCCAAGGGAAGGTTGGGTTGCTGCCAACCTTAGCATAACAAAGGAGCTGTCAGAAAAAAAGAAACTAACTCTATCACTCTTCCTTGAGCATTTTTCTCCTCAGGTCCTCAAAAATATTTTTACTGAGTGACCCGTCTATTTGTTTCTTGCCCTCCGTTATATGACCATCGCTTGTGTCTTTCAACATATGTATGGTTGCCTGATTGTCGATGTACAAGGGGGTGGGTTGATCCAGATTGGCGAGTTGCAGCTCCTTCCCAATGCAATGAACCCTCACAGACGTCGTCGATGGCTAACACGGCTGCTCGATACTCAGCCGCTGCCGTTGAGGTGGCCACCAGTCTTGGTTTTTGCGTGTTCCACACTACTGGTCCACAACGCATCACAGTTCTTCAGTGGTTGAATGCCCTGAAAAACTATCTCATCTATATTGCGAACCACTATATGCGGGCACGACACTTCTTCGGTCGTAGAAGATTCCCATTTCAGATATTCTTTTCAGCTAGCGACAAATGCGCTTCACCATTTTCCAATAGTATCATATATTTCCATAGATCGACTGTTCAATCTTCTCATGTAGTTTACGGCAAAGCTCAGGTATGATAGTGGGATGGTGCTCAGATAGAAGACTTCTCCCGGCTTCACGATATGGAATAGAGTTCGATGCTGGCTTGTCGTTTGCATAACTTTCAGGGTCAATAATCATCCCTTGCTCCATCAGTGTAAACGAGGGATTACAGTTGTAAAGTTGTAGATTTGTATGATCTGATCCACATACGTTTGTTGATAATATTCAAGGTCGGTAATCATTCCATGCTCCATCAGTGTGAACGTGGGATTGCAGTTGTAAAGGTGTAGATGTGTATAATCTGATCCACATACCTATGTTCATTTATGAAGATACCACATGGCTGTTCTTCGATTCTTCAGGTACGACAGCATTTTCAGAAATATCTTGTCAAATGTGATCTCAAACTTTTCATTTAGTCTGGTAAGTATCCTTCGCTGCTACAAGCCTATCATCGACAAACAACACCATCTGGATTATCTTGTTATGATTGTAATAGATGATTGTGTCGTCATCGGTATTTACTAGCCTGAGAAATTCCATTTTCTCATTCAAGTTTTTGGGAGCTTGCTTTAGGCCGTATAAACTCTTTTTCAGTCTGCGTACTCCTCCGGTCCGGCGTCAAAGCCCTCCGGCTGCACCATATAGATTTGTTCCTTCAAGCTTCCAAGCAATACTTAGCATTAATCGAATCGAGTCGTATCTGGCTACTGAGCTAAAGGTTCCCAAGCAGTAATTTCCTTCTTACTGCTCGAATCCTCGATCGACCAGTCTTGTCTTATACCTGTTATCCTGTTTTTCACGTAGAACCTAGCGGCATGTGAGCGGTCGCGCATATCCTGTTTTTATTGCGACTGATTCCTGGGGTCACGAAGAGTCCGACGTCCGATCTCTACTTGTTGATTAACTGGTTTTACAAAGTCTTCTGAAGTATCGTCGTACTCATTGTTATCATGATCTAGTTTGGGTTATCTCTTCTGTATTTCATCTGCCTCCTCGTCTCTGAATTCCACCCTAACGTTGCTTGACTTGAATCTATCTTCCAAGCCAAATAGGATATCTACGGAGCTGACTATGTCGCGTTGGTTCGTATCCAATGAAGATTCCTTCTCTTGACTTTCTTGACCTTTTTTTCCGCCTGTGGTCCGAGGTGATAACATAGCAGGGACATCAAAACTTTCTCAATTTGTTTAAGTCAACCTGGCACCCGAACCATACATGTGGAGGACTCTGGATATCCCGCGAGCTTATACCAGGAAGACGGCGTATGAAATGGCTTCGGCCCACAGATTCTCTTTAAAATTGCCCATGTGAATGACGGTGTGTACGCGCTGGTCTTGCTGTCAAAAATTCTCAATTAATCTAGAAGTTTTTGCGTAGCGACTTTCTTGATATTTATCCCGTTTCCAATTTTCGTGCGGTTTCGTCTTTGCTTTCAAGAAGTAGATGGTCCTGGAATGCAAATAGTTATCTTTGAATTGCAGGAAGTACCTGGATCCACCGAGGGGCGGCGTGCTCATTTCCGCCAAGTCTACATGCACCAGATCCATTATTTTCTCGGCGGCATTCGGGTCTGCTGAATGTGAGAATTTGTGCTGCTTCCCGTACAAGCATCATTTGCAAACGTAACCATCCCAATCATCATAGTAGTTGACGTTGTTGCGCTTTAGAACGTCGTTGATGTATTTGACATTCTGGTGGGCTAGCGTCTCATGTCAATCAGTGAGGAAGCGGGTCGCCAGACAGGTGCCAGGTTTTTCCTGGCGAATCATCATTCGATAAAGTCAATTTCGTTACTGCGACTCTTTATTGTCACTGGTCTCGAAGATCGATCGATTGCTATCTGCTGACTGTACGTAGTTTTTATCCACAGTTTGTGTCACTCAAAACAGGTTAAAATTTACAAAAAAAGTAATTATTGTGTTTAATTTGTGATTAAAATGTATAACGAAGTAGAAGCCTCCATAGTCAATGAGGTTAAAATTTAGTTTGAGAACGTAAAGAACGTTGGTCAGATTTGCCTTCTGACAAGTGGTTCCGTCAAAGACCTACAGCTTTACATCCGCTACTCAAATGCCTTTTAATTTTGTTGAATCTCCAACTACAACGATAAACTTCTCTTTCGGAGTAGAATAGTTTGTCAGCCAGTCTCGACTGAAAGTCATATGTTCAGTTGCCTCACAGTCCAGGCACCAGGAGTCTCTGCTGTTATCCTTCAGGTTAATGTTCTAGAGCGCGGCTCATGACAGGCTTGCAGTGATGAATACGCGGAGAGTTTTGGCATCATATTTAGTGGTGCGTTTATTTGAGTGTCCCTTAGGACAGTCCTTGGCAAAATGCGGACATTTCTTTTTGGTTGCAATTGTTGCACGCGTAGTTAGTTTTACAGTAGGCTTCTCCTTGCAATGTTCCTCGACATGGCCTCATTAAAGACGCCCGAGTTTCCTGTTGGATCCGCGTTTGGCTTACCTGCCTTGCTGTGCGTCTTCGAAAAGAGTGCGTTTCGCGTTGAGGTCTGTGTTGCTTGCTTTCTCTCGGTAAGTCAACCATCTTCCAATCTCAGTCACTCGATTAGCTTAGGCAGATTCTTGACGTCTTGCTGCGCATTGTACCACACTTCGCAGAAGTGGTGTAAACTTGCTGGTAGAGAGCCTAGGATTCGAGTCATCACCCAGCTCTCCTTCACTTCTTCACCTAACGCGGCCAGGTACTCGGCATATTACTGCACTTGCATACAATTCTCCACGACTGACTAACCACTATCATACCTGAAGCCAAAAATGTGTTTTTGCATACGCATATACATTAAGTAACTTTTCTCGCAATGTTGCTACTACTACTACATTAAACCCGACAAAGATTTGTGTTTCAAGATCTTTCTTGATAAAGCTTTAACGGCGTCTTCGTTTTTGGCCCCCTGTTGCCTCCCGGTAGCCCCTGTCGCGATCTCGTACATACATTTTAATTTAAGAGTTAGGTTTAGTTTAAAAAAAGACACACTGTTGACATTTCCGTTCACATCCTCCGATATTCATTCCAATTGAGTTTTAATGGAGTCCATTTTACAGAGGAAAAAACTAAGTATTTAAGTTTAGCTACAAATGCCTCGCTAAATTAAACCAATGTGCGCAGTTTCACTGATCCTAGTGACAAGTTCACATTTAAGTGCTGACTGACACGGTTGACTAGCAGTGGACACTGGCAGTGATCGTCGGTTGATGATCCCCTTTCGGTGGATTTCTGGTTACAATTGACACACCTCGGATGTCGTGGTACATGACTAATCTAGGCCCATAACCTATTAAGGAGCAATCATCCGAGGGGTTGTAAAATAATTAAACTTCTCGTTTATGTGAAAACTTTCATTTTGAAATGTTTTACAAAAAGGCGCCTTTTGTAAATTTCGGCAGACATACGACGTTTCGCGAGTAATAAACAGATGATGCGTGACTTAACAATTGCACTGACCTAATTTCAATTTAGCACTTTCAACACAGCACATATAATGGATAACAGCGATCAACGGAAGGTTTGGTTGTTGCCAACTTCGGAATGAGAAAACAGCTGTCAGGATAAAAGTGACCAAGTGTAACAATAGGTCTCAGAAATATTAAACATTTTCCAAATGTCCGGCAAAGTTATTTGCACAATCTGGGATATGTTAGTTACCTCAACATTTGGGTTTCACATGAACTCAATGAAACTTATTTTACAAAACGCATAAATGTCTACTACAAAGTATTTCTTAAATGGATTATCACTGGTGATGAGAAACTGACAATTTGCAAGACCAAGCTGCAACCACTTTGAAAAAAGCATCAATCAAAAGAAGGTAATGTTCTCAATTTGGTGGAATTGCAAAAGCGTCGTATATTTGAGCTGCTACCACAAAACCAAACCATCAATACAGCTGTGTACTGTCGCCAATTGAATAAATTGATTAAAGCCATCGACTAAAAGCGGTCTGAATTAGCAAATCGCGTAGGTGTTGTTTTCCACTATGACAACGTGAGATCACAAACAAGTTTAGTAACTAGGCTAGAAGTCTCTGGAACCTCGATGGGATTTAATGGATCATATGCCATATTCAACAGACCTTGTACCGCCGAACTAAAACTTGTTTCTATCTTAGAATTGTAAACATTTAAATTCACACACTTGTGTCAAACAGCACTTGCTGAGAAAGGCCAGAAGTTCTTTGTGGTTAACATTATAATGTTACCTGAAAGACAACAAAATATTATCGCAAAAATTGTCAATTCGTAACTGAATAAAATTCATTCTTTCTATAAAAATCGCCTTTAAAATCTATTTGACTTTCTAAATAATTAGGTAGAGATTAAAAATGAGTACATAAGTTAGTAAGAAAGTTTGTTATTTTCTAGATTTGTTTTGATGAAAGCAAAATTTAAACAAGTGAATATTTTAATAATTGGTTTGAATTTTTTTGAAATCTAAAGATTGGTGAAATCTGTGCGATTTGAGATAGGCAATTTGTTATACGTAGATATAGATGAGATTAATATAATCGTGTTTGTGAAGAAACATGATAAAGAAAGAAGTATTATTTGCTTGACTGAGAAATAAATGTGGTATTTTCAGGTAAAAGTGAAAGTTTACGACTTACGTCTAAAGTTAATTAATTACAAGTTTTATTATATCATTACAAAGCTTACTTATTTATATATAATTTATTATTACAAGTTTTAGAAATTATGTTAGATTTTCGTTCCTGTAAAATATCAATCATAAAATATTCAAGTTACCAATTGGACTGTTTGGTTTGGATTGTGGTCAAAAAGTGATTTATTGCTTGTTGTTGCTGCATACAAAAATGGTGATTGCTTTCCCAATGCACCTATCAAGAGACATGCTTCTGAAACAATGTTAGAGCATTGGGTAGACCGGATATATTTTCTACAGACATGAAAATAATTATTTCTGAGCAAATCCTTGACCTTGAAGAATTTTCCTTGCTATTATTTAATTAAGTTGATGTTACCAAAAAATATAGCTTGTCACACAGTTTCAATAAAAATTACTGGTAAAAAATGATTCTACACATTTTAGAATCGAAATCCTTATATTTTTCTTCGGAATCCTAAAAAACCTCAATGGCGAGAGCAAGAATCTTTAAATAGAAAGAATGTCAATTTTTTGATCCGTGGGAATGAATTTTCGACGAGCATACATTTACAGCCAACACCATATTTAACTTGGCGAATCTGGGTCTACCACTGTCCAAATATAGTTGGTTGTAAAGAATAGCATCAAATAGAATGCCTAAAAATTTGAATGTAGCATCATTACAACTTTGGTTGAAACTATCAAAAGTTACTTAATGAGGCATTTGACAGACCGGCCACTTTAGCAATTGCGGAAAGTGCTTTCCGTACTGCCGGAATTTGGCTGGTGAATAATTTTGTATTTATTGATGACCAATTTGCACCAGCAGATGTTTTACACACTTCTGGAATCCCTGTTACAACTTTCAACAGTGAAGATTACATTAATGATAAAAGTAATAGGCTACCCCAAACGAGTATAAACGATTTGAGAGAGTTCTTGATAAAATGTCACCACAAGCAAAGAGTAAACCAAATCTAAATGGCCCTTTAAAAATATAAGTTCACTAAATTTTGACAAAATGCAAAAAAGAAACTAATGCTTCATGGTTTTGCATATTGTGTGAATAAACCAAAGAAGAAGATATGATACAATGCATGAAATATCACATTTGGATACAGATTATTTGTTGTATTTGGCGTTAAGAAAGCTAATGGTATAATTTATAAAACTAGCGGTCCAAATAAGAAAATCGGTTGTGTAAATTTAAGGGATGACTTAATGTTAACCGTTCTAAAAATTTAATAAATAGTTTGATTTCGAAAATACACTTATTGGGCCTTCTTTTCTATACATAATTTATATTCTAATCTCGATTACTACTTTCTATTCATTTATGTAAGTAAGCGGCTTTATAATATTTAGGTAAAACAAAATAAAATTATTATTTTCAGTTAATCGTTAATTAACTGCTATTTGCCGAAATATTTTTAGTAGATTTTTATATAAATATAACAATTTTTTTAAACTTTTCTTAACTTATATATAAATAGAATGTACTTACCTTCAAATTGACATTTTCCGTTCACCTGTTTAAATCCAGCAGGGCACTCAACAGTTGAGCCTGAAATTTATTAATAATTTTATAATATTAAAAAATATATATTTTTGCGTTTAAGGAATTCATTACTTTCAAACACGCAATTTCCATCTGAATATCTTGCACCAGGGGGACATTTAGGAATTATTACTTGGGCCTGCGCTAGAAATAAATAAGTAAATTAAATTAACATTTAATTTAAGGCAATAGATATATTTAGTATAGACACACACGTTTTATTTATTATTAAAAAGAGACAATTTAGTATGGAAGTTTATTTCCAGTATTGATATAAATTACAGTGAAAAGTTCTAATATTATTGCAAAAATGTATTATGTTGAATTGTTAGCAACTTGCAATAAGATTGTTTATAATTGATAATTAGGATATGATTAAATCAACTAAAAAATACATAGTAAAGCTTACCACTAACGCAATTTCCATTTGAATATACTGTACCAGTTGGACAATTGATTTTGGTTTCTATTTGTCCAGATTGCTGACCTATTATTTCTAGAAAATAAAAGCAATTCGTGTGGATTAAAATGTAATAATATAAAATTATTACTTCTATTAAAAAATAAAATAAAAATTAACACTTAATTACATACATACCTTTACATGTATCATCCTCAGTTAAATAATAACCCGGTGGACAAACCAGTTTAGGTTCCACACTCTTCGCCATTCCATCTATAAAATTAGTAGGATTAAAATTTATTACATATAAGAAATATAAAAGAGATTAACAGAATAATATATTAACTCTACAAAAACTATCGTACACTGTTAAATAAAAAAGGTAAACATTTTTTACATATTTATAAATATCACCTAAAATGTTAATGTCTTGTATCGTTTAGTTTTTAGAAGTTAATGATGAGTTTTCTACGAATAAATGTGAAACAAATATCTCACTGAATTCAGGAAAATATGATTTTTAAATTTTCTGAATTGAATAAGATATTGATACTATTTTTAAACATAGCATTAAAAACTATGAAAATATGAATGTACTTACTACAATTAAAATTAATTCAGTAGTAAGGTACACGTAGGTAGCATTATTCAGGCTAATAACATGTACTGTTATTTTGCTTAGTTATGTATTTAATATTGAAAGGCAAAATATATACATTGAAATATTTACCTAAAAATCCTCCTGTATTAGGTGTAATACATGTCGCAATTAGGAAAACGATCGCAATGCAGGCAAAATTCTGATTCATCTTAAATTAATTTCGAGCAACAGTTAACAAACACTGTCTCTTTAGTTTTAATTTGAATATATAATGTGTAAATGATTATCGTACTTACGCAATTTGTACACATGAACCTATATAAACTTAGATCCCGTTTTGCAATTTTTATTATATCAGTTTATAGATAGCACAAGGATACAGCCTTTCTATTCAATGTTGTATCTCAATAATAGAAAATACGTTGACAAACAAGAAGGCAAGAATAAAGTACAAGGTGAATATGTTGTAAAATATTCCACTTCTTAATGTGCTGTTTGGAATTATACATATTTTTTTGAAAATGGTAAAAATAATGCATAATTTGTTTATAATAAATAAAAACTGATTTGATTATATAGACAAAAATTTACCAACAATAAAACCTTAACGTTTCAAGTTCAAAATATTCAGAAGTTTCTCAAATACAACGCTAATTGACACAAATATACAGATTCATTTCTACATGGTCTCAAGTAAAATATAATTTTGTTGAACTTTTGAATCAAAAGAAAAATATACTTTCTCATAAATGTAATTAATTAATTAATTAAATACAGTAAGAAACGCATCCATTGACATTAAAATACAAAAATGTAATAGGTGTTAAAAAATAATATACAACACATTATAATTATTGTCCTGCTTATTATAAATACCGCATAAGCCTGTCTGGTGTTTGACATGAACATAAATAATTTTCTAATGAAGTCTTCGCTGTGTTCCAGAATATCCGCCAGATTTCCTTCAATTCACGGCATAAAGCTATGTACCATAAAGCTTCGGTATTGCAGTAGCTTCCAAAGTAAATGCACTGCATATTACGAGTAACTTGAAAATATGTAGATCATATTAAATAAGAAACGAAGACACACAGGAATCGGAAAACTTGGACCCATTGGTGAAGATTTGGCAACAATCTCCGACTGTTTCTACAAAATACAGAAAATTTTGCTGGAAGAAGGTAAGGTTTATAGAGGTATTTACACGTAGGCTTGCTATTCTCCGCGGGGGGAAACTTATAGGGAAACCATGGGACTTGGGAAGACTAAAATTAGTTTGTTCTAGAATTTTCCGCAACCGAAATGTCATGAGTTTCGGACAATGTTGTCTAAGAACATACAACTCAGAGTATTGTGCTGAGAATACACAATCAAGTGTGTGATGATTTCGCTTAGCATGCAGCTTTGGAGCATAACGAAGTATAAGCGTCTTCCTTAGATAATTCAGAGATGACTTTACCGATTCAGCAAACTGATGAATGGATTGGTTCTAATAGGGGGACCGAAAAGTAATGTCGTTTCTGCGCATTTCGATATTTGATTGTCATTTGTCACCTCATTGTGTATCTCAAAGGCATTCCAAAAGTTAATGTGTCTTGTTCACTTCTAAATAATTCAATATTAAACTTTTTTTTTGCAATTTGTCGTTGATTGGCCAGCCAAATACCAGAAGAGGATATCCGGCATTGTATGCTTTTTAAGTTTCGCAAGGGTAGTATCGCAATAGTTGCAACCAAAAACATTAGCGATGTTTATCCACGTGCATTAGACGTTCAGAAATGCTAAATATGGTTTTTCCAAGTTCAAATCCGGTAAGTTAGATCTCTCTGATTCCTATCGATCAGGAAGACCAACAACATTAGACAACGACATGCTAAGGACAGAAGTGGAAGCAAATCTATGTCAAACAATCGAGGAACTGTCAAATACTCTTAACCAACCTTGGTCGGCCATCTAAGAAAATTTAAAGCAGATTCCAAAAATGAGCAGAGCAATTGATCCACCACATGCAACGTATTGCTTCAACGGCACAATACAGAAACGTTTTTTGATTGTTTGATTACTGTAGACGAAAAATGTGTCCTATGTGATAATCTAAAACGCAAGAGGCAATGGCTCTCTCCAAATGAATCACTACGATGTACTGCGAAGCCGGATTGACATTCCAAAAAAGGTGCTCCTATGTGTTTGGTGTAGTATTCGCAAAATTGTTTATTTAAATTGCTTTAAAACCTGTATTGTGAATAATTGGATCGAGTGAACCAATCATTAATCGAAAAATATCCAGTGATTGTCAATAGAAATGATGCCATTCTGCAACAAAGCAATAAAGACCGCTTTCTTTTTCATTAATTAATTGGAGTGGGTGAGGCAGCACCACCCATCATACTCGATATCACACCCTCCAATTTCCATTTATTCTAATCTCTACAACATTTTCTTAGTGGCAAAAAATTTGAAAAATTGGATTCTGTCCAAAATTCCATTTCAAGATGCAAGATTTTGGATAAAAACCAATTGATTTTTATCGGTCCGTGATTGAAAATCTGCACACTTAAAAAAGATTGTGGATAACGAGGGATTGAATTCATTCATACCGAAACCTGGTCGTATAGATTATACACTAGCCAAATCATACCGCCCGATTAGTTTAACGTCATTTCTCCTGAAAACGTTAGAGAAATTGTGCGAAAGATTAATTCGCTCGTTTGATTACGAATCCGTTTTACGCTAACCAACATGCATACACTCAGGGGAGATCAACGTAGTCGGCTCCGCACACTGTTGTAGACCGAATCGAAATATCTCTGGACAACAAAATGTCCACCTTGGGCGTGTTCATCGACATAGAAGGTGCCTTCGATAAGACGACCTTAATAAAAATGGAAACTGCTCTCTCCTCGCATGGTGTGAACCTCACAGTTAGTGGATGGATCAAAAGCGTGCTGAAGAATAGGGCAGTCCCAATAAATGTAGGAAATACCACTCTCAGAAAGATCGTTGCTAAAGGCTGCCCACAGGGTGGAGTACTCTCACCACTCCAGTGGAACATAGTTGTTGACAGCCTACTGCGGCTACTTAACGACAATGGCTTCCACACCATAGAATATGCAGATAACATAACCATCCTACTAACAGGTAGATTTGAGACGGTGATACGAAGCTTGATGCAGGAAGCCCTCAAAATAAATAAATAACTGGTGTAATGACCAATCTCTGACCATAAACCCGTCAAAGACTGAAATGGTCATCTTCACAAGGAAAAGGAAACTAGGTAAGCTAAAGCTTCCTAAGCTCCTCAACACCCGGTTGACATTGTCGTCGGAAGTCAAATACCTGGGAGTGATCCTCGATGGCAAGCTAACGTGGGAACCACATCTCAAAATGAAATGTAAGAAAGCAAGTGTCTCCCTCTGGCAATGCCGGAGGGCTGTGGGGCAGACTATGCTATCTCCTAAGATCGCAGTTTGGCTGTACACAGCGCCTAAACTCAGTTGGACTCTGGTACAAAGGAGACAGGGCTTGTAGATACTCTCACCTCTTAGAGGAGGATGTCAAGAAGACAACCTTCCTTGGAAGGAAGACGGACAACCTGCCACCCTGCTACGTCTTCAATAGACCCTACAATGTATCAACAAAAAGAGGAACCAGGAGAGTAGAAGGTGGAGAAACCCTCCGAATTTATACCGATGGTTCTAAAACCAAAAGAGGATCCAGGGCTGGTATTTCCTCGCAACAAATGGACCTATCACGAGCTATACCCTACAGATCCACACAATTACTCTGCAAGCAGAGATCGTTGGCATTACGTATAAGGCAAAAGAAATCCTACACCGTGACATCCGTGATAGGAACATCCAAATCCTTACAGCAATACTAGCAGTGAGTGGTCACAAGATCATCTCAAAACCAGTTAACACGTTAAACGCCACGCCGATCCCTAGGGACCGGAGCAAGACTTTCCGTTCAGGCCTCGCCGGTCGGCACGAACCGTCGGCTCGCATGTCGGTCCTGTGATTATAAGACTAAACGTTTATTTTATGCGTCATAGTTTTTGTTTGGAAAATGCTTTAAGGAAAGCAATGCAATACTTGAAAACATTAATGTAATTTAATAAAACAAGATAAGCAAAGGTAAGCTCCCCGATATATCGGCGAGCGGCCCGGCAGGGCCCGCCTGTGGCCTGAGCGGACCGGTACCGAAATTCGGCGTGGCGCTTAAGGTGTTAAAGAATGTCACAGCACCCTGAAACAAGCAGCATAATCAAACAGTATTAAGCTGCGCTGGGTCAAGGGAGACAATAATGAAGAAGGCAACAGCAAGGCAGACGAGCTGGCGCGGGCTGGTTTGGCTCTCAGTGACACCACGGACAAGCCCCCGATCGCGCCAACACTGAAATGCCTAACTGACATCCTCAAACAAAACTCTCTGAAAATGCTAAAACAACGTTGGGACAACACCTCAGGCTGCAGACAGGCCAAAGAATCAATGCGCTCACTCAATCTAAAAACAGCTGAATACTATCTGCGACTGTCCTGGGGGAATCTGCGTCTTATCACAGGCATCGATACGGGTCACTGTCAGCTAAGGAAACACTTATTTACTATGGGTCAGGTGGAAACCCCCATATGTAGAGCATGTGAAGAATAGGACGAGACAGTGGAGCATGTGTTAACCATCTGCCCGGCTCTCGCCTACCTTATAGAGTCCATGCTAGGGGAGCTCTAGCCGAACATGGCCAATATTAGGAAAACTCCTACAAGCGTTGTGCTGTCCTTTGCTCGTCACCTTAGATGGCTAAATGGGTGATAGAACAACGGAGGGCTGTCCCAGCCAGGGGGCACAACGGGCCTAGTGAGGCCTAGATGCTCTGGTCAGTGATTTGATCACCCTTGGAAAACTCAATCCAGATCCAGAGGGATTGAAAATAAAAACTTGTTAAAAATTAAATTAAATTAAATATGTATGTAACACTTTGCTTTTCCGTCAGATATTCAAAACACGTTATTAAACGTCTTTTTGAGCATTTTGTCAATGGTGAGTTATAGTAATCTTTCAGCTACAGATAAAGATTTTGACGAGCAGAAAATAGTTAAGTCGTCTACGTACAGGAGAGCCCCACAGGATCTTTAATCCTGTTAACAATCCCGTTTATTGCAACATTACATAATGTTACATTGAGAACAGAGCCTTGAAGGACGCCATTGTATTATATATACACATCTAATAATGTTGAGCTAACTCTTATTTGGAAGTAACGCGCCGATAAAAGTTTTTTTTGAAAAATTCTTAGAATTCCGTGACGCAATGTTGCTCTCTCTCTCTATGTCAAAGAAGACCGCATCCAAATGTTGCCTGGTGATGAAAGCATTCTGGGTAGTGGTCTCCAAAGACACGAGATGATCAATTGTTGAATGACCTCAACAAAAACCATATTGTGCACTGGAAATTAGATTGTTCGACTCCAAAAATCCCGTCAGCCTACGATTCATGATTCGTCTAAGCGACGGGCCTATAGCTTGATGGGCCATTCGTGTCTTTGCCTCTTTTAAGAATTGGGATGATAATTGACATTTTCCAGGCTTCAGGGAGTGAATTTGCTAAGTTTATTCGAACTCGGCTAAAACAATACTTAACTGGGGTAGCATTAGTCGTTTTATGAATTGATAATTTATCATGTTTGCACCCCGACAGTGTTCTAAGGGTTTAAGCTCCCACATAACAAATGTAAAAAAATTTGCATTTTTTGACTCAAAATTCATTTTTTATTGAAATGAACCGTTTGTCATAGTTATCATCACTTCAAAACTAAGCAAAGGTGTATGCTAAATTATTTGAGATTACCAGTGGACATATGACTAGCAAACCATCTATACTTAGTTCCGATAGGCATCCATAACAACTGCTCTTTGCTGTAATGCGTCGAAATTTTTCGAATACTTCTTTATAGGTTCTAAAACGCTTAATAGATGAGACCAATTGTATCCACGAATTATTATTTTTACTCAACAATGATACGTCTTGCAATGATCGTTTTTGTTTAAAATTTGAAAGATTTTCTGGACTCATAGTGCGCCTAAATTTGTGACGTGTATTATTCCTCTCCAGGATGGCATTGTGACAAGCATCATTCCACCATGGTACGAGGCAACAGCAGTATTAGAAAGCTCATGACTGCAGCATAAACGCTCGAGGTGTTTATACTCTCTAATTGCAGGTTTTCAGGTTTTGGTGGAAGGCTTCCCAATAAACCTCTACTATTTTTCCACACGGGACGGCTGTGCATATCTAGGCGGCTGTTGATTTTACAGACAATGGGAAAGTGGTTACTATGACAAAGGTCCGGCATCAGTTCTTATGCTATACTGGACAATAGTGCTGGAGATGTAAAAGTAAGTTCAATACACGATAAAGTTCCAGTTGCTAAAAAGAGATGGGTTTCCCTACCTATGTTCGTAAGAGCAATATCGTTTCTCTTAACTATATTTTCGATAAGGTCGGTGTCTAGGATCCCTTTAAGTAGAACTCTACATGTGACTGTGAGCGTTAAAATCACCAAACATTATGAAGAGTCGGAGCATAATGTCAAAAAGATATTCTGGGTAGGCCAGCGCAAACATTTGTCTAGGAGGTAGATTTAGCGAACACAGAGTAGTTGGTTGTGGTAACTGCAAATCAATTGTTTGGTAAAATTACTCGATCCGATACATGAATTGCTACATAATCACTCGCGCGTTCGTTATAGTTATAATCTTTTCTAAAAAAAGTAAAATCACGTAAAGATGGCGTATAACTCAGGTGAAAGTGTATCATCTGTAAGCCCAATGTAATAGGCCGAACAGTGTTGCATAACATTCTGATTTTTGCTAATCGTGTATTGAAACCGTTACAGTTCCATTGTATTATTTTTTCCGTTTTGAGAAGGGGATTTACCTGCTAAGTTGGAATTTAAAGCGGTCCGGACCAGCAAGCAAATTGGCTTGTTCTATATCCATAAGGTCATCTGCAATCAAAGTCTCAGATAGACTGATTAACCTCTATTCTATAGATTCAGCTGCTTCTTTCTTTAACTTAAAAACTTCTTTACATTTGGGCGTTACGATAGTGTTTGGTTTCGAAGAAATTTGTGGCTGGCTCGTCCTTATTTTCTCAGTTTTCGCACTTTCTATTGGTTTTGACAAATCGGAAACTTTGACCATAACGCATTGAGTAACTATGATCAAGGTCTGTACCGCAGCGACGTCCGCAAATGACTTTCCATCAGAAAATGATATGGGGCATATCGATATTTTCATTTCGCTTCAATATAGGAATTGTGTGTCCTCTACTTAAAGCTGGTGTATAGCGTACTCAATTTGTAATTTTGGGCATGACCGAGAGCATGGGGAATGGGGTTCTGAACATTTGAAACATTTAAATGAAGTCGGGCAACTAGTATCATGTGGGAGATTGCCACATTAAGCACATACAGAGTTATTGCTACGTTTATCTGACATGATCGAACAGCTGGCAATTAAAACATTTAAGGGGATTTACTACAAAAGGTCGTACTTCTAGAGGTAATCTTTGCATATTTAGGTAATTGAAAGGCGTCAAATGTTAAAATAAAATAGCCTCTTTTGGAAATTAAGCGTCTTACCTCTATTACACCTCCATATAATAGTTCAGACAAAATCTTGTAATCCTTGTCAGACCAAAACAATAAATGACTCCATTATAAAAATGTATAGTTCTGTGTAAAAATTTCGTAAAAATGTTACTCTGCTTTTCACTAACCATGGTAACGATTAGTGTACCATTACGTAACTTTTAATATAAGCAATATCATTAACATTTTTTCATTTTTATGATAATTATTTCTTATAATGTAATTAAGAACTTAGCAGCATTTGCCGTTTGGTAAAAGTTTTGATTGTCTATGATATAATTTATGTATTTCATCTTATGTGTGTTTCCTACCCTCCTTAGAGCCTCAAATGAGACTGAACACAAACTTTCCAGAGAGCCAGGGCTACATAGAAAATATAGCCGCGAAAATCGGAAACGTACGTAGATTAAACGCTTAAACGCACCTACACGACTCGCCCTGTCAGGAAGTCCAAAAACTTGGTGACCAGCCGATTGATCCATGCTGGACTATGGTATGGCCCTCCCGTTTAGAGAAATCAAAGTCAAAGTAGCGTGTTGGTAGACTCACGCTGCTCCTCAACCACTAGGACCATCTCCCCCAATACGGGTCGCAGCGCACAACAAACTCCCAGGTAGGTCATGTCTTATAGAAAATCACAAGTCTAAAGAAGAACACACGGAATTCATAAATGAGGTACAGGACACCAATCAAAATCAGATAACAAATTCAGGACTCGCGATTTAAGACTTGACACCCAGCCGGTACCTACGAAGGCCGGTAGTCATTAGTCGCCTCTTACGACTTGCTGAGTAGGCAGCGGATGTATTCTATCCCCCATCCGCAGGGGGGTAGGAAAGTAAAAAATGTGGTCATTGTATTACATTCTCTGCATTACTAATTTTATTAATTTATAATACGAGATGTCACCCTTACAAAATGCAGGTTATGTAATCTCTTAATACGAGTGATTATCAACATCCTGTTCGATTTTATAAGATTATGCTTGGTAGACTGAAGGGAAATGACAACCAACTCAATAACTTCTGGATGAGCGATGAGGCCAACTTCCATCTTTCCGATTTTTAGATACTGGGCGAGGAAAAACTATCGTTTACTTCATGAATCACGTCTTCATGTTCAAAGAGTCAAAAGTCAAAAGAGTCAAATAGAATTATCGGTCTTTATTTTTTCGATGATGTGGATGAAAATGCAGTGACAGTTAACTCGCAGCGATACGTAGCAATGATTCTGAACATTCTACACACCACAAATCGCCCATTTTACAGAGAATGAATACACGATGTTCCAACAAGACGGGGCAACAAGCCACACTATTCGAATGGATGTTGTGAATGCTTTGTTCCCGGGTCGTGTGATTTCTCGAAATGGGGATATTTATTGGCCCCCTCGGTCTCCCGACCTAACAGTCTGTGACTTCTTTTCATGGGGATACCTAAAAACACAAGTGTTTCAAATTGATCCACCCAGGACAATCGCGACAAGATTGCAGAAATATCTGTTAATAAGCAATACTTAAATCTTAAGTAATTAAATATCATCGGAGGACATTTGGCGGTTAGTGTTCCTAATTTTTTCTTTTTCATATTGTAAAATTAATGGCTACTCTTGTATTTTCCAATTATATTTTAGAAATTGTTAAATAAATTAGTCTTTCACAATAAAATTATTTATAAAATCGTCCTGTTTCACCGGCAGACCCTGTATATATAATGTAAACATTCTTTTTACAAACTTTAAGAAAAATAAAATGAGCTTGGCAAGGATAAGATTATGATGGGGACATGACCATTTATTATAATTGTTTGCAACTTAAATATTTCTTAGTAATGTTTTGTATAAATTTTATTATATAAAATCATTGAAACGTTCAATAATATTCAACATTTTTGTTTAGTTTTTAATTCAAGGTATAACAAGATAGAACCATATAAAGCAATATTATTTAGCTCCATAATCTGATATTAAATACATGTTTTAAATTTTTAATTATGGAGGCGTTTACTTTGTGGTAAATCTTGAATATAGTAAAGAAGGAAACACCATGACTTTGTAATAAAGCGGTAAAACAAATTCATCATGTCTCCTTCTTCATTACATATATTTTATTCCAAGAAAGTATTTGTTCTCTTAACGAATTTTTATATTAGTTTTCTAATTGCTAAAAATGCACTAATAGATTTATTAAGAATATGTATTATAAATACTCCAGAACGAAATTTTTGTTATGCATATAAAGCTAGTTTCGTGCTGCATATGCCAAATTCAGTTATATTCTTGCTTTCTTTTTATAATGTACATGTAATTCACAAACTTAAAAAAAATGTCTATGAATATTGCCCTATTAACTGGCGCAGTTGGTAGGATAGTGTCAAGCTATAAGTGGACTGAATTCATCAAAAAGTTACTAATTAAATAGATAACTTATTATCGTCCGCGATCCTTGAAAATGGATATTCAAAGAAACCAGGATTAGGGTAAAAATTATCATTTACCGGGTGGCCAAATTATTTTAAGCTAACCAAGAAACTCAAATAATAAAAAACACTTATAGAGTGTTCATTGAATACTCCAAGATCTTGACCATTTTATTTTAAGTTTTCTTCCAATAATTACAAGTAAATTCCATCTACTCTTAATTGTAATAGAATAGTTTTGCTATTAAAAGTAAACTACAGTACTATCTAAAACTAGAATAAATATGCTACTGAACACAAACAAAATTTGTAAACTAAATTAAATTAAAAGCAACCATGAAACCCGATTTCAAATAACATGAATAGATCATAATTTATCAATCTAATACCTAATATAGCCTGCATATTTCTTTCAAAATTAAAACTAATTATATTATTGATTTTTGCGACTTCTACTTCGTTATGCATGTTGAGTATAAATAATAAACACTTTGTAACTTTGTTTGTATAACACAATTTATTTACTGCTGACTATAGTTTTTGCATCTCAGCGCTGAAATACTGATATTTTTGAAATACCAACTGTCAAAATTGACACATGTCAATTTTTTTCCATGTAGAGGACTCAATTAGGTACAAAAAAAGATGCCGCACGTCTGTCTATCTTGTACCTATTAGAAGTTATAGGCATTTTTATAAACGCCTATTTGAGGTCAATATTTGACAAATACATTTTTAAATCAAAAACTGTAAAAGTTAAGTTAACATAAACCCATATGGAGAGGTAGGCAATCGAACAAGGAATTTAAAAATAAAATGATATACAGTATGTTCCATTTAAAATAACAAAGTTGGTAGCCATTTCCGGTACAACCGGAAGTGATAGAAAGTCAAAAATATTTTCTATGAGGAGATCGCAATCAACCGTACAATGTTGAATTTTTTCAGATTTTTTCTCTTGCAGGAACCCCGTAAAATTTTAATGGTCGTTATTCGTGGCCCACCCTGTATATAAACAAAATTTAACAAGTTGCTGTGAAAATTGGAGTGTACATCAGGTCAAGCTGGTCGTTAATTAGGGGTATTCCCGGATTAGCGCGAGCCTTATGAATTTCGATCGATTCTAGGAGGTCCATTTTTCGACCCTTTTCTACGTAATAGATTATGGATAGTACATCCTCGCCAAAAGAATGATTCTCCTCGATTATATGCTTCGCAAACGTTGATTTTTCAATTTGTTTTAGGCGAACAGAGCGTAGATGTTCTTTTAATCTGATACTAAAATTCCGACCAGATTGTCCTATGTACACACCTTGACATTTTTGACATGCTAATTTATAAATACCGGATTTGCTAAAATTATCTACTGAGGTTTTCGGATTGAAAATTAAATTTCTGATTTTTGAACTGCGTTTTAATGCTGCTGTGATGTTGTGTTTTTTTTAAATATTCTTAATTTTAACGCTAGCATTTCCAAAAAAGGTTAAAGGTATATATTTTTTGTTTTCTAGTGGTAAGTCACCTCCAAATAGGATTTTCTTGATTTTTCCCAGTTCGTGTTTCTTTAATAATGTATCAATTATGTTGGCATTGTATCCATTATTTATTGCTATGTTCTTTATTAAGGAAATTTCGTTTTTTCTTGCAATGTCCGATAAGGGCAAACTCAATGCTCTGTGAATCATTGAATTGAACGCAGCCATTTTATGCTTTTGATGATGTCTGGAATGGTTAGGGATAACGGTGTCAGTAAAGGATGGTTTTCTATAAATATCAAATAAGAGATTGGTGTTAGTCTTAGTGATGGATAAATCTAAAACTAATTATTAATCTCAATATCAAATATGATAGTAATCTCGCAGAACCGAAAAAACCTTTCCAACATAGTCTATACTATTTTTTGTAATATATGTTATAATTATTAAGAAAGATTTGATGAATTTTACTAAACTGTTTTAATCCAATTAGAAATACACAAATTAACATTCTAGATCAAGAAAATACTAATGGACAAGAACAACTACATTATAAATTGGGAAAATCAAATAATGTTGGCAGAAGATCATGGGTCGATAGCCTTGAAGAAAATCAAATACAATTGTTATAATACTGTAACAAATAATAAATAAATATGTTTATCTCTCTCTCAAATAATGAAAGAACTAATAAACATAATAGGTGAATAAGTCATTTTAAAAATATAAAGATTTTAGAAAATAAGTTAACTTGTTGACCAAAATAAATAAAAAATAAAAGTAAAAATACCTATTAGTTCAAGATTTTCTTGTACAACTATACAAATATAAAACGCCATAATCTACGTGGACATTTAGCCTTACTTAGTTCAAATATTACAATAAAAACTCGAGAACCTTAAAGTTTGAATGAAAAATTCTATTTTTGAAAATTAATTCTATAATTCCTATAATTAGTCAGCAAGATAAACTAAAATTACGAATTAATCTAATTAGATGAGGAATAAAAATTATCATACAATCTTTAAATTCCGACCAACTTGCAATTGTTGGTTCCTTAATTTTGTATTTGTTGTAGTTTTATCGTTTCTAAACCGAAACTCCATAATAGGGTCTATACTATATTTCTGTTCACAGACCGAATCTATTTTTTTTTAAACTTGAAAACTTTATGGATGCATAAAGAAAGAGTAAATAGGGGATAAATAAGAGGAGGAGAAGAATCTTCAAATTTTAAGGATAAAGTAAATTATGCGATAATTTCAGGACTTTAAAGTTTGAAGACAATCATTGAAGTGCTATAAAATTCCTATGATAATATTTAAGGTAATGTAAAAAGAGATTTTTGCTAAGGGAAAGTTAAAAGAGAGGTAAGAGAAAGAAACTTTGGCTTGTACAATATCAAGCTTGAACATGTGTTGATCAAATATATACACGTGTTTAATGATTTTAACTAGTACATTATTAATAATTCACAGTTATTTTAGTTATGCTCTTTTAGACTTTTCCAGTGGTACAGCTGAGCCTCGGGTTGACATCAAATATACTCGGATATTACAAATCAGTAGTACTTTATTATACATAGTATAATATACACAATTATGTAGACGGGTACATGGTAGTTCTTAGTCTAGCGTAGTCTGTAGCAGTCTCTAACAGTCTATATCTATCTATATCTTAATCTAATACAAAAATATCTTATATACTAACTATTTCTAGGGCACGAGCTTGATGCAAGTAAACACCCTTGCATTAGGTCGTTATCGCCAGTTCATGGGAACTCAGCATTTGCTCAAGGAATGCTTATTGCTGCGTCAATACCTGTTTACTATTATATTTCATAACAATAACATTATGCGTATATTTACTAAACACTATTTTTAATAGTAAACGATAAACGGATTGCATTACACTATATTTATATAGAACTTTTATGAGGAAGAAAGATCTAGATATATGGTTAAACAGAGGTTATATTTAGAGGAAATATTTAAAAGAGAGATATGAATTTGATTATCAGAATAATGAGTGAAGGATGAAAAGAAAATATCGTTTATGTCACCCACTAAAGTAACAAAATTTCACCCAGTGGTTTGTGATATACGGGATTTCAGAAAAAAAACTATAAAATGTGCAGAATTGGATTACTTAGATATGGATAGAGAATTAACTGTTTTAGATATTAATCATTTGTTTTCACAGAAAGTTCTAAAACTGTTTTTCTGCTATTTAAACATCTTTTAGTAATGAGCAATTACTGTTCCAAATTATATTAAGCTTTCAGTGGTCCCTAGTGAAAAATATTTTTAATTTTTTCATGCGTTTGAGTGGAAGATCACCTGTAAGCGTGGACTTTTTCCTTCGATATTGTGAATGTCTCATTATATTATTTATATTTATTGTAACCATGTTTGATAAAGTTTAAATAAAGATAATTAAGATAATTTTGGTGAACTTTTAGCTTCAGGACAAGAGGATACTTCACTCGGGGAAAGACGGAAAATGAACGTAAGGAGGAATCTATCTATCAGCTCAATATCTTGAGAATTAGCTAAATACATATATGGAAAGTTATTTAGATCGAATAGTGGGACTGGAGGAGGAAATTTCAGTAGTAATTATCGATTACGATATTATCCATAAAGGTGCCATATATTGTCTAAACTTTGCACTAGATCCCAATGGGCGGATAACCACCTTCATTAAAGGTATCTGTCGGTGGTTATTCCATAGATCAAAATTCCAACTCCAGGAATTAAAATTAAAATACGTTTCTTTTAGGCAATATAGATAATTTATGGCGAAGGATATCATAACACTGCTGTTTTAAAGTTGGTCCATGCAGATTGAAGGTTTTTTGTTACTACGAAAAGTGCGAATTTTAAGGTGTTGTAATGTGGGAAAGTTACGAGGATGTAACATCACATGATATTTCGTGTTGAAGGGGGAGTAAATGTACTTAATATTGTAAAAAAAAATAAAGAGTTCTGCAAATGAACAGTTGTTTGCTGGCATGTGTTGTATAATTTTTGTTTTTACGAAAAAAATCGATTGTATATAATATACTTAATAAACTACCGATTTCTGTAGAAAAGTGAGAATCATAACAATTATTACATTTTAATATTTCCATTAGATAAACCTTAATTCCGAGATCTAAGGACCCATATTTAGCACATCTAGGTTTGTTTTTACATTTTGTGTGAGTCTATACCACAAATATGAATATGAATTCAATAAAAATTTCTGTATCAATGATCACACTGATCTAGCTAGACTGCGATAAGTAGCAACTAAGATATATGTGGTAATAATTCTACATGATGCTGAAGCGGTTATAATTTTTCAATTCCCTATACTAACAAAAATGGTTTCATGTGTACTTAATTGCTTTAAATTATTAAAAATTTGCTTTTTATTAAATGAAGGATAAAAATCACCTACGATTCCTTAAACTATTATAAATTAGTATACTAATACTATAATGAAATATATTTCTCAAGTTACGTGAAGATTATTATTATAGTATAAAGACTTTAAGGGAATATTTTCCAGTAGTTTATAGTACTACAGTACCTTATTTGCTATAATTACATGTGCACAAAATTTCTCCTGTCCATACGAGATCCAGTCTGCCATAAAAGTTTTACAAAAACTATTTTATGCAGAAATGTTTTTAGAGAGAGAGAGACTATGAGATACGGTCTCTGGATTTGCATACATCATCTCTGTTTTCTCAGAATTTTTTTTAAAGTCTTACACTACGAATATTAGTGCACGATTTTGATCTATCTGCTAAATACTAAAAAAAGATGTATGGGTAAGGTTAGAATTTTGAAAAAATATATTAAAAAAACTACAAAAAATTATACATCAAAAAAATATTTTTCTTTAGACAATGTTATTAATATATTTTCATAGATTACAAACAAACAAAAAACAAAAAAATTGTACAAACTAACCTAATTATAATTAGTAAGTATAAATAAATTCTAATTAAGCAATTGGCGTAAAAACAATATATAAAAATCATGCTGTTACAGATAAGTAAATATAGTGGTTTATTATATCTAATCATGACCAAAGTTTATTGAATTCTATTATTAACACAGACAATACAGTAACATAAAAAATCGTAATTAATGGGGTACACCGTTTAAATGGATTTTCTGCATTTATTTCCGACTCCCATTTTTTCACCCTCTGGACAGTTAGAACCAGGGTCAATTAATCGCCTTGTAGACAAATTGACAACTGTTGATGATTCATCATCCCCTCCGACTCTTATGTCAATTCTCGGGTAATCAGTCGTTGTGGACGTCGGTATAGATGTTGCTAAACAGAAAACAAATTATAAATCTATACATTTCGATTATGAAACGAGAGGAAATTATGATTTATTTATAGACTATAATATATATATATATATATATATATATAAAAAAACGCTGGAGGTGGTCGCATACAGTTGCGGCCGAACTAGCGTTAGCGAGAGTGCAGAAACGTTTTTTAAATGAGTGACCGGTACCATTCGCCAGTGGGATACAATTAATGGCGCTTTAAATTAATAGGGATGATTTAAAGTAACAACACACACACAAATACACCATATTCGCAGCGTATATAATAATTAACATATTTAATCCGATTTGACCTTCATATTGTTTTTTGTTATATTTTATTTTTATAGTAAATATAAAAATATACATTTTATGGCAAATTAATTATATAATTTCTAAAAAACGTTGTTTTTTTAAATAAATTTATAATACGTTAGGCAGGTAATACCCCTGACTAAGTTAGATGGTAATTAAAAAGATCAGACAGGCTGAAATAATTGGTTACGTTAAACAAGTTGGTTGTCCAAAACTAAGTAATTTAAATGTTAATATCGGAACAGTGCTTGAAAGAGTTAGTGAAGGACTATCAATTCAGCGTTCGTGACAAAATTTGCAAATTTTCTAAAGCTTTCTAGAGCGTCTTCTTCTTCGTGTTTCATTCATTACAATAACCATGCATATTGAAAAGAATTTGTTAAAGAGATTATTGAATATCAACAAGTGGATGCCAAATTTTCTAATAAAATCATTTTCGAAGCATATTTTCACGTTGATGGCTTTGAATGACCGAAAATCAGAGAACTCAATCAAGCATTCTCATCATGGCACTGTTTGGTGTGCATTTTGAGCTGGAGGCATCATTGAACTATACTTTAAGGCTATCTTTGTTATTGTGGCGCTTATCACCGATATGCTTCTTCAAATTCAGAAATAGGTATAAATATAATATAATTTTCTCACAACAATTTTCAGAATTTATTGTTTCACCACGAGGCAAAAAGTCAATAAGCAACCACCCTTCCTGTTCCAAAACATGGTAGTTTAGTTAGTCACTTTCTTGGTTCATGTTGATTGCCGCCACTCCATGGATTGCCGCTTTGATTTCGGCGTAACGAAGGTCACCCGCAATTTATCACCTGTGACAATTTGGTTTAAAAGAACATCACCCTCGGTAGCACTTTCGCTCAGGGAATATCAAAGCGATGCCACTGAGCTCTTCCATCAACATTTTTGATACTCATCTTAAACACAGTTTCCGATAATGTAAGCTGTCGGTAAAAATTTCATATAGAACACTTCTTGTAGCTTAAGAAAATTTCTGAGATAACAAAGAAATTGGGAAGTTCCTGTTCTGTTTTGCCTTTCCGCCAACTTTTGCATTTAATCATCAGTAATGACAGAAGGTCGCCAAGTCCGTTCATCATCATGAAAATTGTTGCGGTCATTTTTAAAAGCTTTAACCCACTTCCTTATTATACCATTACTCATAATGTTTTTTCCATTTTCTTCACAGATCTAACGATAAATTTTAGCTGCTTTCACGCGGTAATTATTTTAAAAACATGCCTCTTAATATATTTATGTGATCTCTTCTTATTATTCGTGCTTTTAGTTTAAAATTTGTCTATAGGATTTTACAATTATTCATTTTTTAAAATATGTTTACATATCTAACCATGTCTTCATGTTTGCGTTTTTAATTTCCTCTACTTCAAGACTTTAATTAAACCTTACATATATCTTAAATAATTTGGTTGTATACCTTTTATTTGTGTTTTTTCACTTGCCTCGATATTTCTGCTCCATAGAACATTAAACTTCTCAGTGAACTATTAAAAATCATTTCTGTCGCACTTTCTTTTACCTTTTCTCTATAAATGTCTTTGCTCACACAATTTATTTTCATTTGCACTGAATATATTTTTAGATATTCTTATCTTTCTACTTATTCTATAATCTACCGTTTTCGCTTTCATACTGTCAAAATATCTCATAACTTTTGTATTCTTCACATTCAATTTTTGTTTGAAACACCTTGTTTAAGTTTATTATTTTGTTAATTCTCTATAGTTCTTATTTCATCTAAATAAAATAAACATACCTTCTGTTTGTCAACCACTATCCCACACCTAACAGTGATTTTCTACATTTACGTCGCAAACAATACAAGAATCAATGAACTTGCATATTATAACATTACGGTAACATTCCGTTTTCATGTCTTTAACTGCGCTGAAGAAACCTAAAATAGGCCGAGATCAGTCCGTAGCTGTTATTGACAAATAAATAATAATTCAGTAAATTTCGTCCATTTGTTCACTATCCTTTTCCCTTTTTAGATATTTAGACAATTTCTCCTTTCTCCAAAAGTTGAATTGAGCTTTAGAAACAATTAACATAGTTTTTGACCTTTCTAGATTTTTCGTGCACTCTTATTGTATAAACGTTGATTATCTATTTACCTGAAATTATTTCCTAATTTTTTAGTAATTGAAGCATCGTTGAGATTATTAAATTATAAAATGAATTTATACAGTGTTTCTGGAAAGAAATTTGCGTTTAGAAATAACATTTTTATTACTAAATGCATAGTGAATCTAGGATTTGTATATGGATATGATTTATGTCAAACTTTTTGGCAAGAGAGGATTACCTTCGTGGAAATTTTATAGATTATGGAGAAGATTTTGGGGATGTCTACTTTTGGTTAGCACCTTAAGGGCAGAAGTTAAATGATGGGAATTGTAGAAGACGATAAAGTCAAGTAAAAGGTGTCAGTTCATTTCATATGAAGATATGTGTACTTGTTTGCTTTTTGTAGGTTAGGCATCTGAAATAGGCCACCCTTTTAATTTGTAATTATTTAGGGATGTAATTCATTAAATCCAAGTTGGGATTTGTTGGGATTGGAATAAATACGCCAATTTGGAAACCATGTCTGAATAATAGTTTTGGGAAGTATAACAGTATGTAAATAAAGGTAAATAAAGCACCAAAGAAAAGGAAGCACACAGGCGGATTTATTAGAATATTTAATTTTTACAATTCGATGCCCATGAGATTGTATAAGGTAAAAGACAGTGGAGAACCTTGGGGTAGACCTTGCTGACCTTGAGAAAATGTGTTGGAAAAAAAGCTGCGAAGTTTTCTCTAAAGAAAGAGATTGTGTAGGAAAATATTTAAGAGATTTAATAGATAAATCGGGAGGTTGAGTGTACTGTACCTTCAGAGGAAAATAAAATGACTAGTGAAATGGTTTTACACCGTATTCTAGAAAACCGATCAGATATTGGGGATGGAACTAGATATGTAACACATAATTTTATTTTTAAAAAGAGATTCTAATATTTTTTCAAGTATGTTAAGTAAGGTTATTGGATAGTAATTACTTGGACAAAGCGGATCATTGTCAAGTTTGGTGATGCATTATTCTTTGCAGACCTGATATTCAACAATAAATAACAAAACTAAAAGAATAAGGAACATCCAATAATACAAATAAAAAAGGAAAGAAGCGTACCTACATATTAGAAAGCTAAACAAGAATCATAGATAAAGTTTGAAAGTATAATGAATGGGAACTACCAAATCCAAAAAAGATTTTACAGAACATTAAAGAATCTAAATTGAACAAAAAAATACAACAAGATAAACATCAAATATATGAAAACATAATTTCAAGCGAAGACAAAATCATAAAAATATGGTGACAAGTTTTCTAAAATCTGCTAAATCAAGAAATACATGAAAATGTAGAAAATAATCCCCCCCCCCCCAAAAAAAAAAGAAAGTATGGCAGTGTTAGAAAAGATAAAAGAGGATCAAGAATTAATATTTAAAAGACTTAGAAAGGATCAAGGAGTGCATGAAATGTCTCCTGAAATGGTGAATTACGTGGGAGATAAAGAAACAGAGGAACTAATAGAATTACTAAACAAAATAGTAGAAAACGAAATTATAAATAGAACAGAGGAATCATACTCATAATGTATTATAACAGAGATTAAAGATTATGAACATTTCAGGGACATCACAATAAAAAGTATATCATGCTAAATATTAATACGGGTTTTAGAAAAAAAGGCTGACAGATAAATTGGAAGAAACAATAGAGAGCAAACAGAGTGGATTCAAAAGAGGAAGAAGTACGCAAGATCAGATATTATTAATAAGACTAATAGGGGAGAAAATAATAAATAAAACAAAGCAATACACATATATTTAATAGGCTTAGAAAAAGTTTTCAACGGGATCAAAAAAGAAGATATACAGAAAGAAGTGAAAGTCAGTGGTAGGCAAAAACCAATGATAAACCTATTAAAAACATGAATAGTAAGAACAAACAATAAAGAACCAAAAACATCTGAAAGAAAGAAACAAGTGAAACAAATATGCGTATTAAGCCCACTGACTTTTTCCCATTGTATTAAAAAAACTTAGGTGAGGCTAGCAACCTGCCTGAATTTAACAAAATGCTCACAGAAAATATAACAATGCTTCGGACAGGACAGCAAAAAAAGTTTTCGACCCGGCCACGAAAAGGAATCAAATATCGAAACTACTTAGACTTGACTGCTGGAACTTGACATCCATAAACAACAAGGATGAAGAGGTGTTGCTGGAAGTGAAAAAACATAACATCAACATATGTGGCTTTTCAGAAACTAAAAAGAAAGGTAAAGAAAACACAACATACGGTGAATACATACATACATACAGCGGCAAAGACAAAAACCAGAAAGCGGTATCTGATGTCGGATTACTCATACATGAAACGTTTCAAAATGGTGTGAACCCCACAGTTAGTAGATGGATCAAAAGCATGCTGGAGAATAGGGCAGTCACAGTAAATGTAGGAAATACCACTGTCAGAAAGATCGTTGCTAAAGGCTGCCCACAGGGTGGAGTACTCTCACCACTCCTGTGGAACATAGTTGTTGACAGCCTACTGCGGCGACTTAACGACAATGGCTTCCACACCATAGGATATGCAGATGACATAACCATCCTGCTAACAAGCAGATTTGAGACGGTGCTATGCAGCTTGATGCAGGAAGCCCTCAAAATAATCGAACACTGGTGTAACGACCAGTCTCTGACCATAAACCCGTCAAAGACTGAAATGGTCCTCTTCACAAAGAAAAGAAAACTAGGTAAGCTAAAGCTTCCTAAGCTCCTCAACACCTAGTTGACATTGTCGTCAGAAGTCAAATACCTGGGAGTGATCCTCGACGGCAAGCTGACGTGGGAACCACATCTCAAAATGAAATGTAAAAAAGCATGCGTCTCCCTCTGGCAATGTCGGAGGGCTGTGGCGCAGACATGGGGGCTATTTCCCAAGATAGCAAGACGGTAGTAAAACCAATGCTAATCTATGGAGCACTGGTTTGGTGGCCCAGAGCCAGACAGCAAAGCAGCTTACTCAGTAGCAAAGGATAGCATGCCTCAGCACGACCGGAGCAATGCGAACAACACCTACTGCAGCAATGGAAGCAATGCTCTGCCTTCCACCTCTCGACTTATACGTAGAGGAGATGGCCATGGCGGCAGCACTGCGCCTAAACTCAGTTGGACTCTGGTACAAAGGAGGCAGGGCTGGCAGACACTGTCACCTTTTAGAGGAGGCTGTCAAAAAGACACCCTTCCTTGGAAGGAAGACAGACAATTTGCCACCCTGCTACGTCTTCAATTGACCCTATAATGTATCGATAAAAAGAGGAACCGGGAGTGTAGAGGGTGGGGAAACCCTCCGAATTTACACCGATGGTTCTAAAACCAAAAGAGGATCCGGGGCGGGAATTTACTCGCAACAAATGGACCTCTCATTAGCTATACCCCTAGAGAAGCACACAACTACTCTGCAAGCAGAGATCGTTGGCATCATCCAAGGGGCGAAAGAAATCCTACACCGAGACATCCGTGATAGGAACATCCAAATCCTTACAGACAGTAGGGCAGCAATACTAGCAGTGAGTAGTCACAAGATCACCTCAACACTAGTAAAAGAATGTCACAACACCCTTAAACAAGCAGTACAATCAAACAGTATTGAGCTGCGCTGGGTCAAGGGACACAATAATGAAGAAGGCAACAGCAAGGCAGACGAGTTGGCGCGAGCTAGATCGGTTCTCAGTGATACCACGGACGGGCCCCCGATTGCGCCAACACCGAAATGCCACACTGATATCCTCAAACAGAATACTCTCAAGATGCTACAACAACGTTGGGACAACACCTCAGGCTACAGACAGGCCAAGGAAGCAATACGCTCACCCAATCTGAAAACAGCTGAATATTATTTGCGACTATCCCGGGGGAATCTGCGTCTTATCACAGGTATACTTACGGGTCACTGCCAGCTAAGGAAACACTTGTTTACTATGGGACTGGTGGAACCCCCATATGTAGAGCATGTGAAGAAGAGGACGAGACAGTGGAACATGTGTTAACCACCTGCCCGGCTCTCGCCCACCTTAGATAGTCCATGCTAGGGGAGCTCTGGCCGAACATGGCCAACGTAAGGGATAACCCTCCAAGCGTTGTGCTGTTCTTTGCTCGCCACCTTGGGTGGCTAAATGAGTGATAGAACAACGCAGGGCTGTCCCAGTCAGAGGGGCACAACGGGCCTAGTGAGGCAAAACATATTTCCGATAGAATTCTGCAAGTGATCATCAGCTTGCAAAAGTCAAGACTAACTCATTCAATAAGTGTCTACGCTCCAGACAGCAGTAAGCCAAAAGATGAAATAGAGCTATTCTATCAGAACCTTCAGGTAGTTCTGGATAACATCCCAAGACAAGACGAGGTGATCATACTTGGAAACCTTAACGCTCAAATTGGAAACAATATAATACCTGGTGTAAAAAAAATCGGTTGATCGAAGAAGCCAACAACGAGAGTGGAGAACACCTGACTCAGATATGCACAAGCAACTAGTTAATAATTAATAATATTTACTTCCCACACAAACTAAAGCACAAATTCACATTTGAGAATACTCGAGGCACGAACAGAAATATCCAAAAGAATCCAAGACGTCAGAGTAATAACAACTGCAAACGCTGCAACTAACTATAACCTAATAATAGCAAAAATTATCTTCAAAACCTAATATACCAAAAAGCAAGAACCTATCAAAGTAAGCAAGCTAAACATAGACTCACTTACAATTCCAACAACAAAATTACTCTACCAACAAAGACTTATTAGTAAAATAAATAGTAATCGCATCGTGGAAAGTAACAAGGATAAAAAATGAGATCCAACATACTCAAAGCCGCCAAAGAATATATAGGAGGAAGAAAATCTAATAAATCTACAAAAACGCAAAACAGTGGTTTATAGAAGAGGTTAAAGAACTAGCAAATGAAAAATGAAAAGCATATCTATAGCAAGTATCGATTACAAAGCTTAACTAAACTTAACTTAACACGAATACAAATCTATAAGAAATGCAGTCAACAACAAAATCTAATATATTAGAAGAACATATTGGGAAAAGTTTTCATCAAACATGGTACACGAGCTTTATGGAGGTTAGAAGAAGAAAGAAAACATATAAACATAATTAAAATATCACTCAGTGAATGGGAACAACATTTCTGCCAACTTTACAGTGCTGGCACTAACGCAGTAAATCCTGACATAGAAAAGAATGATAATAATACTCAAGGACCGTGGACCGTCTTTAATGAGAAACTGAAACAACTGATCACGAAATTAAAAAATTTACAGTCGCCTGGAGTAGATGAAATATCTAAGGAGCTACTGAAGTATGGAGGCGACGCATTAGCAGATGAACCGTGCGTACTTTTCAACAAAATCGTCGACTTCAACAAAATACCTGCCGAATGGAAAGAAAGTATAACCATTCCAATATTCAAAAAAGAAATCAAAAAAGACCTATCAAACCGTGGAATCACGGAACTGAGTTTAGTGCTAAAGCTATTCGCCAAAATTCGAGAAGAAAAAATATCTTCTTATAGGCTATGTGAAGAACAACAAGACAGAAAAAAAACAGGTCAACTGTAGATGCCATCTTTACAATAAAAAAAATTGCTGAATAATCAATAGAATGCAACAAATTGATATTTTAAAAGCTTTTAACCGGGTGAGACGTTCGGATGTTGGGAGGCTTCTAAATAAGAAAAAACTACACTACACCCAGACGTAACATCATAATTGAGTTAAACACTGTCAACTGGACCCAAATACAGGCAGAGGGCAAAAAAACACGAAGAATTCCCATACAGAGAGGAATAAGTCAAGGCGATGGCTTAAGTCCTATCCTTTTCAATTTCAATATGGATGAAATAATACCCGAAGTAAGAAAGGTTCTAAGGGGATACATATTAGGGGACAATGAAATCAAAATGATATGGTATGCGGACGATGGCTTGTTGATTTCGGGAGATGAAGACAATCTGCAGAGAATGTTCTTTCGATATGAAAACACAGCTGTCAGGTGAAATATGGTGATATCGGTGGACAAATCCAAAGCACTTACCATGTCGAGGGAACTAAAAAGATGTAAACTGGCAATATACAACGAACCAGTAGAACAAATCATGAGGTTCAAATATCTCGGCGTCAACATAACGAACTGCAGAGACCTCCAAGAAGAAGTTAAGGCTCAGACAACCAAAGGAGCCTTAATATCCGGATAGTTGAGAGATGTAGTATGGCGAAACAAACTCATCACCATAGAATAGAAAGCAAAGTCCGCGTATATAAGATCTTTGTACGACCCGTTATAACATATGCTGTGGAAACAAGAGCCGAAAACTCCACAACAAAGAGAATCATCCAAACAGCTGAGATGAGAACATTAAGATCCATAGCGGGATACACGTTGAGCGGATGGATGACAGCAGATTGCCGAAGAACAGACCTTCTGGACGCCCACCCATACAATGGTATGAAAGCTGGCGCTCATCATTCCAGCTGCGACTCTAGTAGAGAGAGTACAAGACAAATGCTTTAGAAAAGAAAAGAAGAAGAAGATGTATTAAACAAGGCAACGAATAAAGCAAAACAAAAGATAAGAGCAGTAAAAATAAGATACTGGAAAATGAAGTTAATACAGTAAGTAACTGAAAAAGAACTACAGCATAATATAGAAATATTAAATAATCAATTGACTAAAATCAACATGAAAGTAAATTTTGAGAAAATTAGGACCATGACAATTACAAGAAAGGAAAGCACCACGAAATAATCATAGAAACAAACAAATTAAAACAACTGAAACAGTACAGATATTTAAGAAAAAATCGAGAGAAAAAAGGAAATTCCTACCCTCACATACACTAGCGAATCATGTACAATGACATTAAAATAAAAACAAATAACAAATGCTATGGATATAAGGCTTCTCAAAAAAAAAGAAAATAAAACCAAAAGAAACTGGATAAGGAATGGCGTACATACAAAACTTACACATAAAATCAATAAATGAAAAAATAAAGGAGAGACAGGTGAAATGATATAGGCACATAATCAGAATGAAAAAGAAAACATTAAGAGACGAAGACCAAAAGAACTGGAACAGCATAATATGATAAGCACAAGGAGAAAGGGAATACGTGAAATAAAGTGAAGAAAATTACTCAAGATAGAAAGAAATGGAGAAAATACTACCTCATATAATAAAAGAAAAGCAAAGAAAACAATTTTGTGAGACCTCTCTGTAAGTAATAAATCTTCAAACATTATTATCCATGTCAATTCAATTATATATGACCTACTAAACTTTGATCATTGCCAAGAATAAAGGTTCACACCACTACTTATATATCAATCTACACAACTTTGAGTACTAAAGACTATTTATTTATATATATTTATTGACCAAAATTTTATGGAGAAATTTGTACTTTAATAAGTTACTTAATGATTTAATTATTAAATAGGAGTAACTTACTTCCATCAATAGTGTTATCTGTAATTTCTCCACTTTGATCGCAGTGTTCGTCCGGTTTGTGGCCATGTCTAAAATAATTTTTTATCGACTTGTACGTTTCCTTTATTTTCGCGATGGCACCTGCTTCTCCCGGCACCAGCAGGCATTCCAAAACAACGAGCAACAAGAAAAACTGCACTTTTCCTCGCGACATTTCTGTGTTGATTAACTCGTCCCCGGCTCAAAAACGAGAGATAACTTAAGGTTAAAGATCAAAACGGCAAAGAGTTCGATAAATTAACGAAGACGTCACCTTCTTTTTCATATGCAGCGGTGTGTCTGTGTTTGTTCCCTCCGCGAGACATCAAAGTCCTCTAGTAAAAATGTTCAGCCCGTGATTTCCTTTGACTTTTCTCTATCTCGCGTTTCCCGTTTTATCTGTTCATTTTCCCCGAGCACGAATCAGTAGAGTAAGCATGTCGGATTGTTGATTGCTTGTTTAGCCGTTTTGCGTTAGGATTCTTACGCGATTCAATTTCACTGTTTGATATATCCTTTTTCCTTTTAATTCGCCATTCCCCTCGAAACTAAACAATTTGATCAGATTAAACCGTGCATACAATTACATTAGGTTTGTTTTTCCGTCTTTATCTAATTTGCGGATTTGAAACAGTACAAATTCGTAAATTAAGTTAAAAAAGCTCAAAAGACCTTTTATAATAATATACCTTTATATAAAATACTTTCATTAAGAATCAACCATTAATAAATTGTTGTTTATTTTTGGTAATGTTATTAAAATATTGAGCTATAATAATAAATTATTCTATACTTTGTAAAGTAAAACTTGAAATAATTAGTTACCACTATATTAATCAATTATTGAAAAGTTCAGACGTGAGAGATTATTGTTACGAGTGACAATTACGCTAAGTACTAGTCTAATTGCAGTCGGTTTTGTATTTTGCGTTATTAAGAGAGCGGAATCGTTTTGGATAATGGCGTGTTTCGAATACGTTTAATCATTTATAAATATGGATGCACCTTTAATCATCATTTAGTCCGGCAGTAAGCCATTTGTTTGGGCCCCTCGGGCAAACTAATGTTTGGAATTAAACACTTCATACACATTCGCGTGTCCACTTTAGGGCCGTCCGGATTACTCGAATCCACCGACGAAATTGAGCCATTTACATTCTAAACCGTAATTAGCCTCCCGATTTCTCTGAACGGGACAGACCTCTAACTGTGTTCATATCTGAACAACACTCTATTCATATGCTCTTCTAACTCTACTCATCGTAACTTATTAAAACGAATAAAACAATCATTTTTCAAAATGATGTGAAACCAACCAAGTGCCTTTCTATAAACAACCCTTAATGATTGCACGAATTGATGGAGTTATATAAGTATGTTACTGATGAGCGTTTAATTAATTCGATTATTATAAATAAGTATTAAGTGTCATAATCTATTATCAAATGTAGAAAATAGTAGGTTTACCTTTGCTTTAATAGTTTACTTCATAATTGTCTATATATATATATATATATATATATATATATATATATATATATATATATATATATTGTACGATGTAACAGCCGTCACAGTATACACGTTGTCCCCTGAAATTTTGAATACGGGCATTTTAATGCATTACTCGCTGCTTAGTTACCACGCTCGTCACATATTTTAATGGATTGACCAACAGGAAATAATCAGTAATTTGTAATTTGTAATAAAATAGGGAATCAAAATGAAACATATTTACACGTTATTTTAATATTACTATTTTTACGGACACAATGCTGACGTAACGAATAACAAGTAACTGCAATGTTCATCTTATTAAATGTTCGAAAACATCTCCTTGTTGAGCCAAACAATATCCCAGATGATCATAAAATTCCTGTTAACATTATAGCTTCAAAATGTCAAATTGACATGCATATTGCAGCAAAAACCATAGCAACCAATAATAATAATCGAGATATAATACAAATTACATTACTCATATTCAAAATTTCAGGGGACAACGTGTATATATATATATATATATATATATAGTTCTATATATATATATATATATATATATATATATATATATATATATAAATATATCTGTGGCTTGGAGCTAAGAAGGCCAATATCAATATTTTGCCGTTTTGATTTAAGCAATACATCAGACTTCTTTTCTTACGGTCTTTAAGATGGTAAAACAGCCAATGTCAAATCTCAACCTATAGCCAGATCTAGGGCCAGTGTCTACTTTGGCCCTTTTAGTTGTAATTATTGATATTATTTTATTTAACATAAATGGGTCAATGTCAACATTGGCCTTTTTAACTTTAACCTTCATAGCAGCAGCAGCCATCATAAACGTTACATGGTTGCAGCTGCATCGCAATTCTAGTTTTAAATTGTTTGTGAAACAAAGAAAATAAATACTTATAATTCAAGGACAAGGCAGATTTAACAGATGAGTGGAGCTGACAACAGTAAGTGATTCAGTACTGCATTATATTTTTATATAGTACTATTCATTTAATATTACAGGTTTGAGGTTATGTTAATTCGTTGTAATAACTAGAGCCCGGACTTATATGCACAATAAAAACCGAAAATAGCCGCATATCGTTGCAGGAGGCTCTGAATAGTTGAAAATATGCATTATAATAAAAGTCCGGGCTGTCCACATGACATGTACATTCGATTGGTTTGTATTGGTATCTTGTAGAATTAGCGTTAGTCAGTGATGATGACAATTTAAGCACACGGTCCAGCACAATACCAGTTCCAGAAACTAAGGAATTGGAAGAGATCCTTGAAGAAGAAATAATAGAAAATACAGATTCAAGCGATTCAGAACGTTTAAAGACGATAGTGGTTATGAATATGTACCGTCGGACAGTGACGACGACACTGAAAACAACCAAGACGAACAGTTTGAAGATGTCGGTTTGGATATCGGTCTGGTAAATGAAGAACTTATTAACAATGCAGAATTTGTTGATTCGGCAGAAAATCAAAAAAATAAATCACGCAGGGGAAGAAAAACAGAAAATAAAGATGACGCTACTAGGAAACGAAAGCGGAATTCTTCAAATTGGATTCGAAATATAAGAAAACTGTTGAAAACTCAAGGCAGAGAATATTCGTCAGTGTCGGGAAAGAAAACTTTACCTGCCAAAGAAATGAAAGCAGCGTGCTCATGCAAAAAGAAGTGTTTCGAGAAATTCACCTGTGACGAGCGACAAATTCTCTTTACAAATTTTTATAAATTGTGTAGCTCTGGACGAAACCAGTTTGTGGAAAATTCCATAAAAGAAGAGGAAAAGCATGTTCAGCGATTAAGACATAGGTTATAGGTTATAGGTTAAGTAGGGTCTTAGTGAGGTGTGTTAGCCTCTCGTGAACTGCGACCTAACAGATCTATTGTTCTACCCTTAACCAATCACTTCCCAAGCTTGTGAGCAATCGCGACACAAGTGCATAGTATGTGCTCGGTAGTTTCATCTGCCGAATCACACAATCTGCAGTTTCCACTTTCATCTTTTCCCATTTTCCGCAAATGGTATCAGAGGGCACAATGCCCTGTCATGAGTCCGGTGAAAGTTTTTAGCTCGTTCCTTGTGAGTTCAAGCACCTTGTGGCTGTGATCGAGTTTCAGGAGTCGTTTTTATTGACGTAGACCTGGTACATTGTTCCAATACTCTGGCTTTGGTTCTATAGAAGTGGCATTTGCACCTCTTTTTGCGAGTTCATCGGCCACTTCGTTGCCTTTAATATCCCCGTGCCCTGGGACCCACATGAGGGTCAACAAGTTGTTCTTCGCCACTTGCGAGAGGGATCTTCGACATTCCCAGACAGTCCGTGAGCCGTGACTATGGCCTCGAACGGCCTTTAATGCGGCTTGGCTGTCTGAGCAGATGTATATATGCGCGCCATTTAGGTGCCTATCCAAGCATTCTCTGGCGCACATATCAATTGCAATCGTTTCTGCTTGCAAAATCGTAGGCGTCGTGCCCAGAGCCATGAAGCTCCTGTGGTTTTGGTTAGGCCCATAAATGCCTATTCCAGTACCTCTGGTATTCTTGGCACCATCCGTGTACCAGGCTGATATCCCTCGTCCAAACTCCTTGGCTCTCATCAAAGCCGTTTTGGGGTCTTCGATCGACACCTTAAACGGTAATTCGAATTCGAGCTTCCTGGACATAATGTCCGTCGGTTTGGACAGAAGGGCCGGGTCGATTTGCTGCAGTATTTCTAAGTGTCCTGTCCAGTCCTCCAGCAGTGTTTTCTTCCTCTGGTGTAGTCGGAGGGCTGCCACAAGTCCCTCATTTTGTACCACTAGATGGAGCGGTGTGAGACCAATGATTGCCTCCATTCCCGCGGGAGGGGTCGTTTGCATGGCCCCTGTGATGCTTAGACATGCTAAACGTTGAAGCCTACTCAGCTTCTTTTGCGTGTCTAGTTTTTGGGTCTTCCGCCACCACACGAGGGCAGCATAGGTGACAATGGGTATCACTGCCGTTCTATAAAGCCAATACGTGATTTTGGGCTTTAATCCCCAGGTTTTTCCCATAAGCCGCCGACAGGCCCAAAGCGACATCGTTGCCTTCGCCATGATTTTGTCGACATGCTGATTCTAAGTCAGTTTAGTATCCAGAATTATACCCAGGTACTTTACTTCGTTGGAGAGATTTATCTATATTCCATTCAGCGAGAGAGCATTTATGTGTAGCTTCCTTCTACGCGTGAATGAAACTATGATCGTTTTATTCGGGTTGATACTTAGTCCTTCCCGAACACACCAGTTATTGATGCTATTCAGTGCTTTTGCATTAGGATTGTAAGAATGCCTTCATGCTTGCCCCTGATTATTACGGCGATGTCGTCTGCAGAGCCTTGGGTTATAAAGCCCTTTCCATGCAGTTTATCCAGGAGTCCATCCACCACTATTGACCATAGTGTGGGGGACAAAACTCCCCCCTGAGGACACCCCTTTGTTACAGTCATAGATACTGTGGATCCTGCTGGAGAAGCCGTTACTAATCGGCTTTGAAGCATTGCTTCCACCCATCTTATCGTGGAAGGATATAGTCCTTTATTTATAGCCGCTCGTTTTATTGCAGAAAATGAGGTGTTGTCAAAGGCCCCCTCTATGTCTACAAATATTCCGATTGCTATTTTCTTGTATAGGATGGCTCGTTCTGCCTCTTTGACGAGGTGATGTAGAGCATCGACTGTGGATTTGCCAGCTTAAAATGCGAATTGCTTGGCATTTAAGGGTGTTCTTATAAGTGAGTCACCCTTTATGTGCTCGTCGATTATTTTCTCTATAGCCTTTAGGAGAAAAGAGGTTAGGCTGATGGATCGATATGATTTAGTTTCATCTAGAGGCCTATTGCCCACTTTAGGTATAAATACCACTTTTGCCTCCCTCCACAACCGGGGTATAAACCCTAGTGCATAACTTGCTTTATATATCTCCCTGAGTCCTGGAGCAATTGTATCCAAGCCGCGTTGTAGTATCGCGGGGAAGATACCGTCCATTCCTGGGGATTTATATGGCTTGAAGCTGTTTATGGCCTAAGTCATTTTGCTGAGCGTGAATATTTTCCCCGCTAAGCAGCGGCTGTCGCGGTTGGAACAGTGAGCCACTGAGCCGGTACTAGCCGCAATTGTGTTTTTAGTCACTACTTTTGATCCCGGAAAGTGAGTACCTAGGAGTAGCTCTAAACTTTCCTGTTGATCTTTGGTGTTACTGCCGTCAGTTCGTTTTAAAATGCCGACCGCATTGGTATGGTCCTTTGATAGGACCTTCCGAAGTCTATTTGCTGGGGTCAGATTGTCGATCCGCTCGCAGTAGGCCTTCCAGGCCTTTCGTTCAGACTCCCTCAGTTGCTTATTGAATTCAGTCAGAGCCTGTCTGTAGGCTGATCAGTTGCCTGTTTTCTTGGCTCTGTTGAAGGATTTCCGGGCGGAAGTCCTGAGTCGATCCAATTCCTTGTTCCACCAAGGAACGTTTCTCGAGAAGTTTACCTTCTTTACCGGGCAGCTTTTCTCATTGGCTGCTACAATGGTATCGCTTAGGTGTAGTGAGGCTTGTTCTAATTCCTCTATGGTAGCGATTTTGTATTGGAGGCCTTGAAGTTCGAACAATAGACATTCGTTATATAATGTCCAGTCCGTTTTTCGTGGCACTCTGCACTCTGCTATTTCCGTACTCCCAGCTTCCATATCGAACGCGATCCTTTGATGGTCCGACATGGTGGGCTCAGAGAGTACACGCCAATTTTTTATCAATTGCGCGCCGTACGCTGTGGCTAAGGTCAAGTTAAGTACCTCTTGCCTTATTGCGTTTATAAACGTGGGTTTATTCCCCCTGTTTAAGATGTCTAGATTGCTAGCGCATACATAATCAAGAAGGTACTTACCCCTGTTGTTGATATCTGAGCTGCCCCATACTGTGTGGTGCGCATTAGCGTCGCAGCCCATGATAAGATGTTTCCAATTCCTGCGGCACCAGTCCGTGAGGTTCTTTACTGCCTCTGGTGGTGGGTTGTCTTCGTCCCCTGGAAAGTAGGCTGAGCCAAATACAATTTGCCTCTTACCATCTGCCGTTGGTACGTCCACGATTGCTGCCACTAGGTCCTGGGTAACGAACTGTGGAATGGGAGCATAATTAGTATCTTTCCTGAAAATCAGGGCGGCCCGTGGCCTGCCGCACGTAGTATTACATACCAGATAGTACGATGGGTTCTGAAGTCCTTTAATCGCCCCTCCGTGAACCCAGGGCTCTTGAATTAGCCCTATTTGGACGTTCCCCCTAGCCTGCCTGCTGCTTAAGGCACTTGATGCTGCCTTAGAGTGCTGCAGGTTGATTTGGAGGCACTGCCACTTACCCTTCATTTTTGGGCCTTGGAATGACCCCTACCTCTGGCATCCTTCAGTTTGTCCTGGGGCATAATCCTGCCCTTTGGACGCACATCAGCCTGCTTCTTGGGTGGACTCTTGGTCAGGCTTGGAGCCTTTCTGATCCCTAGAGGCTTGTTGGCCTCTCCGGAACCAGTTGTGGATTGCAACGGCGGATTTTTACCCTGATCCAGGGGCTCTTTGGAGCTTGAGGCTCCTGCCCCTTCATCAGGCTTATCCTGCTTCGCCTTGGTACGAAGCTGTACTTCGCCGTAGCGATACCCAACGAGGTAATTGCGTTTTTTTAACCTCTTGAGTGGGTCCAGCGGTCACCCTTCTTAAGACCCTCCAGTTAGAGGCATCGCATCCATTATGGACTGCAATCAGTTGCAGGATGCGTTCGCCCCTGTACTCCTGACTGCCCGTAAAATATCCCACTAGGATATCGTTGTGCGGCATTTCCTCCGCTCCAACGACTTTTAGGGCTGCACCTTCCCAGGGGACGATCTCATCCTGATGCGACTTCAGCCACGTTACCATAGCTTCGTTGCGGCAGGTGATCCCGATCCACCCAGGTGGCTTGTGAATCCCAAGGAATCTAGAGTCTGCTTCATTCCCCTTTTTTAGGACTATATCCATGATATACTCCAGTGTGGACTCTATTTGTTCCACTGATAGGAGAGTAGCAGGATAGTCCTTTGCCATAACACCAACCTTGAGTTCTTTTACGGCCTGACTGTATGATGCCATTTTTTGGGGATTTTGCTTCCCCCCTGTGTCGCCACTCAGGCTCGTGCTTGTGAGGGCCTTGGTTTGCCCCTGCACCCGCTTGAGTGGTGATATGCCGCTCGTGGAGGGCTGTACAGTCCCTTTCGCACGTTTGGCTGGCGTACCCTTCGGCGTACTGTCGTCCGCACGGGTACGTTTTTCGGTCTTTTGCTTACGCGCTGGACCGAAGGGCTGTAAGGCCTTTTGTGCTGCCTCTTCCCGCTACATGCTCTTGCTGATGAGGTATTTAAACCTCTTCTTCCCAGCACCGCTTAGGCGCGGATTGCGTGGCTGGAGGTCCTTGGGCTTTTGCCCAGCCTCATCTCCATTGCTGGCTAGGAGTAGTTCCTCCCTGTCAGTTAAGACATAATGACGGGAAGAAAAGTAGACGAAACTTTTTTAGAAAATATTTTTTGACAAACATCAACGGCAAAAGAATGGAAGTGTGTCAAATTATGTTTATAAATACATTTGTCGTCACTATAAAAAAAAGCGAGAGTAGTTGTTGAAAAGAAACGGTCAAGCAATAGCAAAATATGTTCTGAGGATAAACGAGGAAAACATGGAAACCAACCTATAATCCCAGAAAAGGATAAACTCCTAATTAGAGAACACATAAAAATATTTCCCTCTTATCAGAGTCACTATTCACGATCCCACACTCAGAAAAAGTACTTGTCACCCGATCTATCGATTACTCAAATGTACCGACTGTATTTGGATTATTGTAAAGAAGGAAATATTCAAACGCGGAATGCCTCCCTATACAGAAAAATGTTTGTTGAGGAATTCAACTTATCATTTCATAGACCAAAAAATGATACGTGCGCAAAATGCGACAACTTTCTTATGCAGTTATTTTGTGAAAACGAGATATACCGCAGATTAATCGAATAAAATAAAACCAGACACCTACATTTGGCTGAGTCGGCATACGAGTCAAAAAGAAGAGATAAGGAGGAATGCCATCATAATCCAAGTTTTGTTACAATGTCATTCGACTTACAAAAATGTTTTGCCTACTCCATATCTCAGAAGTGGATTGAGTTTCTACAAACGTCAATTGTGGACATTTAACCTTACCATTTACCAAACCATAGGAAAAGAATCCTCTTCTTCCTCTTCCGTGTGTTACCTATGGAATGAGACAATGGCTGGTCTTGGAGGGCAGGAAATAGGTTCTTGCATTTACCATTACCTTCATAATCTTGCAGAAAATAATAATATACACACGGTAACTATGTACAGCGACTCCTGCGGAGGTCAAAACCGCAATATTTATTTTTCTACAATGTTACTACAAACTGTTTCTGAATTGAAAGCTAAAGCTAAACATTTAATTATTAACCATAAGTTTCTTGAGTCTGGACATACTCATATGGAGGCAGACACTATCCATGCGGCTATAGAAAAAAAACGTACTAGTGCTGGTATTGAGTTGCCCCAAGATTGGGCAAGTGTAATACGTTTGATGCCAAGAAAACCCCCTATAAAGGTTATAGAATTGGAACAAAACGACTTTTTAAACTTCAAATCATGTTTAAACACTCACTATGTACATCAAAAAATAAACATCTTAAAGAAACCAATTCAGTGGCTCAAAATAAATGGATTCAAGTATTCAACAGATTCTCTGAACATTTTGTACAAATATTCCTTTGAGGATGAGTTTAAAATTTTCGATATATCCAGAAATCAGAAGAAAACATGACAGGGTGGTCTTCTCAAGCTTCAACCACTTATAATAAACCACTTCCCTTAAGTACGGATAAATTAAATGACTTAAAGGCACTTTTGCCATACATCAGTAAAACTAATCGCATGTACTACAATCACTTTATTGAACAAATGTCAGCAAATGATAACATATTGGATTACTTGGGTGAAGCTTCTGATGAGGAAATAGATTTACTATCATAAAGTTTTTCATATCTAGATGTAGAATATCTTAGTATTGTAATGTATTTAGTTTATTTCACCTTTGTTAACAAATATAATAAACTTCGTAACAAATAACTATATTCTCTTTTTTATTGTTGTTATATCGGCTAATGTCACCTAAAAACATTTTTTTTAATCGTGAATGTGTGCAACAAAGGCCAAAGTCATTTTTTTCAAAGTAAAATCTTTTTTCAAAACACGATAATAATAATAATAGTTTATTCGTGCCACTACACAAAGGTTTACACACGTCAGAATATACAATTGCATCGAATATATTAGGTAACCCATCGCAGTATACAAAAAAAAGTATATTACATATTAAAATTTCGTAAGATAAAACGTAACCGACAAGTTATCAATTAAAATACAGATAAAAGTAATTTAGTAAAATAATAAAAGATTAAGGTACAACATAGACAGAATACAACATATTAAAATACTTAAAATGTAAAAATAATGAATAAAAACAAAAGACAGTGCGACTGACTAGACAATAGAGCTAGCAGTGAGATTTCTAAATCCATCAGACAGACATTCTTGGACGGAATAAAAAGCATTTTTTATCAAATAGCTCTTAACAATTTTCTTGAAGTTCGCAATAGGTAGTGATAAGCGGAGGGTAATTGGATACAAAAGATCACCGGACCTGGTATTGTAAGTATGTACCTCGTTATGTTTGTCGTATATATGCTTGTTATTATAAACATAAAGTAAGCATTCAAAAATGAAAAGGCAGGGAAGTGTTAATATTCGTAGTTGCACATAAGCATCTCGGCAGTCATCTCTGTAATTGATTGATGCCACAATACGGATAGCTCGCCGTTGTAGACCGAATAAACGGGACATTATGGCAGAGTGACCCCATATTAATATTCCATATGACAATTGACTTTGGCATAGTGCAAAATAAGCTGACCTCACTGCATATTGAGGCAGTTCAAATTTTAGATTCCGCAGTAAAAATATTGTCGAATTTATTTTATGACACAGTTGTTGTTCATGAAAACGCCATGATAGTTTGGAGTCTATCTGTATACCAAGGAATTTTGCAGTACTGACAGTTGCATTTTGTTTAAGAGAGAAAGTTATATTGGACGATTTCTCTGGGTTTACACACAGTCGGTTGGCCGCGAACCATTCAGTGGCATTACTGACAGAAGCTGCATTCCTCCACACAGCATCGACCTCCCCGACTGAGGTGTCCATTATGGTGGTGTCGTCAGCAAATAACGTAATGGACGAAGTAGGTACGTGACCGGGGAGATGATTAACGTATATTAGGAACAACAGTGGACCTAAAATGGAACCTTGTGGTACACCATGCTTCATCACTCTGCCTGAAGATATAACATCATTAATTTTAACATACTGCATCCTGCCGCTTAAGAACGAGTTTATTATACGACAGCTACTTGGGTGGAAATTGCAAAAGTATAGCTTCCTTAGAAGAATAGCATGAGAGACACAGTCGAAAGCCTTACTGAGATCCATGAAGGTAGCAGTAGAACATAGTCCTGCTTCAAACCCCTCATAGATCTCCTCAGCAAATGCGATGATTGCATCCTTCGTAGACTTTCCCCTTCGGAAGCCATATTGGTTATTACTTATTAATTTATGTTTATCGAGGAAATCAACCATTTGTTTTAACAGTACATATTCAAGAACCTTAGAAAGAACTGGCAACAACGATATAGGTCTGTAGTTATTGGCATCAGATCTACTACCTTTCTTATGGATTGGTATGACCAGAGCCTTTTTTAGACAGTCGGGAAAAATTCCTGCCCGAATGCATGCGTTTATTAGTTTAGTTAACGGTGTAATTATAGTGTCAATTAGCTCCTTAAGTAAGATAGTAGATATGCCATAAACATCCACACATCTTGAGTTTTTTAACTTTTTTACCACAGAGCGTATATTAGCTTCACTCACTTCTTCTAAGGTAAAATATGCCATTTGTGGTTTAAAATTTACTTGACATAGAAGACGGATGGGATCAGTGTTAATTATTGGCAAGTTATCAGTTATGTTCTCTGCCACATTGCTGAAAAACTTGTTAAAACTATCAGCATCAATTTCATAGTTTTTAGTTTTAGAATTAATGAGAGACCACATGGCCCTTGGATTATTTCCAGACTCTTTAAGGAAATTGGAATTAGTTTCCATTCGTGTTTGATTTAAGGCCATTCTATATTTTTGTTTTTCCATTTTATAATAGTTGGTCAACTCAGGCTTTACTAGGCAAGCGTCTTTTATAAATCTAAGGTGGTCTCGCATTTCGCGGAGATTACTATTAAACTATGCTACTTTCCTATTCAGGGGATTAGTGATTACAGTTTTAGTTGGGAATGATTTTTCAACATAACTGTGAATTAATTTAGTGAATCTTTCAAAAGTTTCGTTAATATCACGTAAAGCACATTCAGTGAACTTCCAATCAGTATCTGATAGTAAATTAAATAATTTAATTTTACCCGAAAGGGTAGAAGGTCTTACTTCACGTTTACCATGGACTGTTTTAATACTTTTGACGACTAATTTGACACTAATACCTATATGATCCGACATACCAGGATCGAAGGGTGTAATAACTAGATCTGTGTTGATTTTCGAGAATATGTTATCGAGGCAGTTATTACCTCTCGTGTTGAAATCCACTCTTCCTGTTAACCCAAATGATAGAAATAGATCACAGAGAGCATGAGCCCTGCTGTCGTTCAGATTAAAATGAACATTGAAATCACCACCTATTATGATAGATTTATTTCTGTATAATTTATCTAGAAGCATCGCAATAATAGCTAGAAAATCATTAAAGTCGCCGGATGGAGAGCGATATATTGTAATTAATATAATATTGTATTCCGGTAGATTAGACGCGGCTATCTCACAAGTTTTTTCAACTGACAGGCAACTAAGATTTTCCATATTAGATGAACATATATCATTACGAGTTAGTTGCACCACACCCCCATGAATAAATTGTGATCGAGCGAAATGTGATGTTACCTGAAAATTATCAATGCGTAGTGCATTAACTTCAGGTCTACTTAGCCAATGCTCGCAGAAACACAAGCAATGGAGGGAATTTATTTCTAACTAACTCCTTTAGGGTAGTGTAGGCTTCCTTTTCGAAATAAGATTGGATATCATCGCTACGTTGGCGTTTGATTATGTCGTCTTCGTTTAGCGTGATACGACAGCATTGTTTTACTTTATTAAAGCATTTTAGGTGGTAGAAAGACTTGCATTTATCGCACTGTATACCGGATTTAGCAACCGAACCACAGGCACAACTTTTAATGCCACTTTCACTAGGTTTTCTATTATTAATTCGTAAATTTTCATGACCGTCACGTTCGCCGGCCATGATTCGAACAATCAAATGGAGTACATTATCAGATTCTATGCAAAATTATCTATGTTTGAGCCAAAGTTGAAACATACAACTTGTACTTTATGTCATTTAGAATTAAAATAATGTTTGATAAAAACTTTCAATGCGATTTTCTTAAATACGCAATTTTTGACATTGGCATTTTTAGCTCCAAGCCACAGATATATAATAGATGTATAAAAACTGGAGAACTGGGAACTTTATTAGTAAACTTCTAAATTACAAAACATCAGAATAATTGTTTGACAACGCCGTTTTCAATGCTGCCTATGACAGCTCAACATACAACATTCCTCCCATAGCAATTCAAGCTTCAAAACGGGTCGATGGATTCCTATTTCGTAGGGGATTTCTTCTGGGTCTGGCTTTTATTATATTTTCGTCTTCAACATTCAGACTGCTCAGATATCTTGTTTTTCTGAATCGGTTCCTCGTCGGGTAACTTGTTGGTTGATGAAGTTGGTAAATATAACACTGGATTCCAGTTCTCCGGTTAGAATGAGGTAACATCATGATTCCTTGGTTTCAGTTCATCTGCATGTTTCCGTTTTATTTGATTATCTATCTCTACCAAATAAGAATAGATTCCATTTTGTGATTTTATTATCCCTCTACCTATTGGATTGTACCCATACTGTCAACTGTTGCAAATTAAACAGAATAATTACTTTGTTTTGTTTTCAAACCGAAAGATTGAAAATGATACGTGAATGTATTGAAACCATTGGTCACCATATAAATAAATAACTGTTATACAAATAAAAGTAATTATTGTGTTTAATTTGTGATTAAATATGTACAACGAAGTAGAAGCCTCCATAGTCAATGTGTCAAATGTTGCTTCTTTGGATTTCTTGTCATAATAAAGTTTCTGTTTATCTGTTTCATATCCTTGGTTTCTGGACACATCAGGCTTGATATTATCGAATACTGTTCGTAACGATCGACCAGAAGTTATTACACTGGGATATCTGCTTGTCGATCGTTGTATTGTATTTGGTTATGTTAGTAGAATTGATTTATTCTTAGATTAAAGACATCTTCTTTACTACTTGCGTTCATTCGTTCTTTGAATGTCCTTACTGCTTGTTCAGCTATGCCGTTTGATTTTGGATGGTACAGGGTTACTTTTATATGTTTTATGCCGTTCGTTTTACAAAAGTTTTCCTAAATCGTTTGACGTTAACTGAGGTCCATTGTCTGATAAAATAAATTTCGGAATTTCAAGTCTAGCAATGTATCACGTAGTGCTTTTATTGTTTTCTCGGTAGTTATACTTTTCATGGGTATAACTTCCAATCATCGTGTAAATGCATCTATTACAATTCAAAACATTTTGTTTTCAAAAGGTCCCACGAAATCGATATGAATACGTGACCATGGGATTGGTGGAGCATACCATGGATAAAGTAGTACCTTCGTTTTATTTTGTTTGGAATTTTGGCGCGATGTACATTTTTGAGAATACTCGATAATGTCCTTATTGATGTTTGGCCAATACACATGCATTCTTGCCATTGATTACATAGCACACATACCTGTGTGTCCGTCATGCAGCATGTCTAATACTCATTTTTGCAGTGCTGCCAGAATACATATTCTTCCTTCCCATAACACAATATTTTCTTCAACCGAGAGCTCGTCTATCTTCTCAAAAAATGGTAAAAGTTCGGGCCTTAAATACCTTTTATCTGGTCAATATGATGTAATAATGTTTATTACTTGTTAAGTGTTGTTTATAGAAAGGCACTAAACAACCCTTAATATTAAAAATGTTTCACCACGTGATAAACGAGAACCAAATTCAACAAATTTTACACAATATTTGGTGACTAGTTTCAATTACACAGTAATCATTATCAAACCAAATAATTAAAATGTAAATGACAAGTGTATATATATATATATATTAACTCTAAATGCTTCGAAGAGAGAGGTGTACATCAGGTCAAGCTGGTCGTTAAGGATGGAAATTCCTGGATTAATTTTTGCTTTATATATTTCGATCGCGTCCAGTAAATCCATGTTTTCTACTTTTTTCGGTAAGATCGATTGCCGAGAGTACATCTTTGTCATTATGGTTTAATTCTAATAGGTGATTAGCAAAAGTTGAACTATTGTTTTTTTTTTTTTTAATAGTAAGATCTAAAATGTTCTTTTTGAATCTTGTTAGAAAATTACGACCTGATTGCCCGATGTACAACCTCCACAAACCAAGTGTTTGCATTGTTTTACAATATATTGTATTAATATGCTTGTAGAAAAATAATGTTCGATCAAATATTACGCCTAAATCTTTTACGTGAGAAACTGATAATAATTGTATATTATTGATTTCATAAATGTTTTCTAAGATCTGACCTCGGCCAAAAGAGATTGATACATATTTACCATAGTTAAAGTAAAGTTTGTTGGCACAACACCATTTGTAAATATTGTTCAAATCTTGTTGCAAGTAACTAATATTAGTACTTGTTTTTTGTTTAATTTAATCTATTAAGCCTATTTTCTTCTTATCTGTAAAATCGCATGAAACATTAAAGTTAATTTAGTTGTCTTTACCTATTCGCCACTATCCAAATACGGTTTTGCCTTATAATTATATTTTTGGCAGATTCTATCTCAATCGGACGAACTAGTATGTATACTAATTTAGTTGACCAAATTAATCTCAATTATAATTTTCTATCCTTTAATTCATCTAAGAACAGCTTCAAATTTCTGCATACTTTTGGCAACTGCTGAAGCTGTCAATGATGAAAAAAATAGGTTTTTCAACTTTCTTTTTACTTCATTTTAGGATACTTTATTCAAATATTATTCATTGAAAAATAATGTGATTTCTCAATGTTTTATACAACAATTTATTTTGGTATAAAACATTTTCAAAGTGTAGAATTTTCCACGTAGTAACGGTGGCCACCATTGTCTGTATTATTTGCTATTAATATTGATTTTTTTATGTATAATTCTTGTATTTATGATTATGTAAATAACGCTATTGTTACTATAAATATTTTATGAGCTATCTTGAAAAACAGAAAACATTGCATACAGTTTGAATGGATTATTAATTATTTGTGTATTTAAATCTTGAAAATACTTATTAAAACACTACCAATTCTCCTTTAAAAGGAATGTTTGCATTTACATACGCTCATAGTTCTATGCGATTAATTAAATCGTTAACTAACGAAGCAATAAATCATTTATGACGCAGAATATCCGGGTGTCAGGTAAAGATGCAATTTTAATATACAACAGTATCTGTTATCAATAATTTAGGTATGATTTTGATTTGAATTTATTTGGGTTAAATGTTAAAGTTATTTTAATTTGTTTAGCTTTTTACTTTCTCTTTACACAGTATGAGAAAGTATTGTGTCCGTATATCTTTTTAATATTGATGGAAACATATTTTGAGGATCTCATTTGTCCATTCTAATTACTTTTGAAGTGTATATAAGTACTGTATTTCAAAACTCACCCAAAACACGTTTTCTGAGCTTATGAGAAATAAGTCTGTTGAGAATTCAAACATGCTATTTTCAAAGGTTGTAAACAGTGTGTGGTACAGTCGGGCAGTTTAAATAACACAACTTTTGCTTTGTGTCGTATGACCATGAATAAGTACGAGAACTTGATTCTCTCTATTACTTTTGACATACTTTTGAAAATGTTGGAGGAGCGGTTATAGGTTTACTTGAATCCTCTACTAGAATGAACTCCGCCCTTCGGCATGGTGTTAAAATTATATGTATGTTTTTCCTTCAATTTATTTATATGTTACATAATCATCTCCGATAAAGCTTGAATTAATAAATGAATGAATAAATGAACTGTTTTTGTGATATATAGTTATAGTATCGTAAATTTATACTCATCGACAATCCGTTATAGAGATAGAAAAAATGATTGATATTCTCTTTTGTAGCGCCCCTGGATCTATAATTTCTGGTGTAAAATGGTGATTTCGTTTTAATAATACGTAAAACCATCTTTACCTGCAGTTTTTATCACTATTGAAACTATGACCTAATTATAATTATCTGCAATATGAAAAGTTTTCTCTCTTTTCTTAATTAATATACCGAAAAATATTCTCCAAGTTAAAGGATATGCTCCGAAATATTTTTCCTATAACTGTATCAGTCTACTCAATGTTTTAAGTTCATTGTGAATAGAGGTTTTTCAACAGCACGCCTCTTAATAGTTGCCTTATAAACTCCATATACACGACTGCATTCATTAAAACTATAATCACCATTTTTATGTGGGTCAATGGTTAACAATAAATTATTATCAAATAACTATAGTGCCCTCGTTTTAACGTTATAATCCTGAACATTTCTTTTCAATTTAAATATGAGGCCTTATGTTATTACCGGCGCTTCAGCAGAATCGCCGTAACTTTGATGCAATCAGTTTTTATATAATTATTTTCGGGCAACATAATTTTGATTATTTTTTTACATCGGTACCCACATGTTTATATTTGTTAGAATCAGCTTCTTAAATCAAATTAGTTTTAAAATGAGTAAAGTCAGTATTACATACATTGAGAGTTTAATTTGTATATTTGTATATATTTAATATAAGTTTAGATAAGTAGTTAGGATTATGATTTAGTAATATTTCTTGAAAGATTTACACTCATAAAAATTAACATAAGTTTTGCGTTACGCCCGGGAAAGCTGTACCAAATATACTTTGGTACAGCTGCGACATCAGTTGGTTTAATGTTTTATTTGTATATATGTTTTTATTAATTTAAATCAAACCATAATCAAATTTGACCACTACAAACACCACATCAGTCAAGTTATTTTTGTATACATGATTTTAATAGTTATTTGTATACCAAGGCCGCGAAATATAACTTTAGTGGTCCGAGAGGAAAATTATAGCCGAGGCCGCTTGCGGCCGAGGCAATATAACCTCGAGGACACTAAAGTATTTCGCGGTCAAGGTGTACACAAAGCTTTTTGTGCAACTGGTACAATTAATAATAAAAATATAACAAGAGTTGTAGATAAGTAATGAAAAATTATTGTCAAAACTTTTAATGTGACTATTAGAAAACATATTTTAACAAATAAATATTACTTAGGGTTAACATTTATGGTTATAGTGCGATTTGAATTACTTGCTTCCGTTACAAATTGAGTTATTTGTTCTGCAGTTAATATATTAGATTTTTTGGCTCGATACCCGACAGATTTCTTTTTTAATAAGGGCACTAACTTCGAAAATTTCGAAATATAAATTCCATCTTGTATGTTAATTGTACATTTAAGCATGGAATAAATACTCCACAAACTTGAAGATTTTAAAACTTTTGATTTGTCTTCCAAGTATGCCATCAAAACATTTTCCGATAATTTCGTTACCTTTCTTCCATGACACCACGCTTTAAATTCGTCATATGCATTTTCATATTGCCGTTTGGAATTTTGTGGTATTAAATTTTCTGTTGCAGCATCCGCTATTAATTTGATTTCAGTTGGAGTACAACTAATAGTATAATTACTATCGGAATCGGACATTTTCTTAAACTGAAAATGAAGTGACAGTAAATAATAAACTAGTGTTGGCATGGCGACGCGGACTTTTTGCCTACTTTGGCGTACTGGTCGCTAGGCGACGCGTCCGCGAAGTAACTCGGACCGCGAAATTTCATTTTGCAGGCGTTCAGGAGTTCGCGATGGAACATCTTCGCGTACAGTTGCACAAAAAATGTATTTTTTTTTATAACCACAACTATCGTCGAAAATTGGCAAAAGGGAACATCGTCGATTAACTGCCAATAATGGTAGAGGTTTTATCGTTGGTACGGTGCTTACAACTGCAACATGTAAATCATTAATTTGGAAATTGTTATTTTTTTTGTAATCAAATTTAATTTTGATTACGCAGTTGTAGCTCCGTACTGGTTCCCGGCGTTAGGCATTTTGAAGGGCGCATGCGCACGCCCTTTGCATTGCGAGAAGGGATGCAAATACATCCCCAACCACTAGTATTAACCAATAGGAGAAGGGCTACCCCACCGCCTTCTCCCTGTAACAAAACTGTTGGAGCTGCCCTGAAACAGTCAGTGGTTGTTGTGAATTTTGAACGAGTGGTTTATTCGTTTTTGAGTCAGTGGCTTCTTTATTTTTGAACGAGTGGTTTTTTTTTTCAATTTTGACGAAAGTGGTTTTCAAATTTTGAACTAGTGGTTTTACGATTTTTTTTTTGAAGAGTGGTTTGCATATAATTAATCCACAGTTTTTTTGTCGTTGTAATTCAACTTAATTTATTGATTTAATTCTTTTCTTTTTTTTAAATTAAATTAAGTGAACGTCGAATCATTAACGAGTGTAAAATCTGATTCTAATAGTGATACATTTTTTTCCCTTGTAATTTGTATTTGCTATTAATGTTCATAGATAGTTTTTTTTATTCGTTGTTATTTGTTTATTTGATTGTTTATGTTTTGAATAAATCGAATAATTTATTTTGTTGACCACTAAAAAGTATTTTTTCATTTTGCAACCCTTTAAATCATTTAAAGCCATATCTCAAATCTATATGTTGTGTGTTCATGCCATCCAAGTCAAGTTAGAATCCTGGAGTGACAGAAGACAGCAACTCTAAACCTAAAGGTTTAGGGCAACAAGGGTAAGTAACAGTTTTTTTTTTTAATTATAATATTCATCAAGTGAGCCTAGCCGGAAGTTAACAGGAAGCACCACAACTTCTATTATTTTTGCCAACTTTAATACGAGAAAAAGCCCACGACCCTGAGCGTGTATCATCTATTTGATTTTTTAATTTTGTTTTTCATTTGGTGGATTATAATTTATTTAGGGATTACACAAGTTGCCCCCTGTTACAATTGGCGCCCAACTTGTTAGGTCGAGAATAAAAGCCCACGACCCTGAGTGTATCATCTATTTGATTTTTTAATTTTGTCTTCATTTGGGGGAGTATAATTTAATTAGGAACTACTTAAGTTGTCCCCTGTTACAATTAGCGCCCAACTCGAAGTTCAAGAAAACGCCAACAGCAGCAAAACCTGTCGTAAGCCGCCCTATGAAACCGACTGTCCGCCGAAAACGTTCCCGCCGATCAAAAATAATGGACGCTAATAGTGCGATAAAGTGTGAAAGTGATAGTGACTTTTCCCCCCTAGACTTTAAAATAGACGTTTGTGCAACGCATTTGACCCCTAATCCCACATTGGAACCACTTTTCACCGTATCATAGCATTTTAATAGGTTAATTATGCTACCACTAACCTTAAACCAGAAGACAATTGCGTGCCTTTTGGATCCCGGGGCCGTACAAAATTTTGTTAAGCCGGAAATTGCCTCTTCGATAACACCGGCTAAAATAACAACAAGTTTAGCTAAGCAAGCCACCGCGGACGTAACGGGCATCACCCAATTGAAATTTTCTATGGGAAACGCAGAATTCAGCGAAGAATTCTATGTGATGCCATACCTCACCTATGAAGCTATCCTAGGGCTCGGATTCTTCATAAAACATGATGATGTGATAGACTGCAGCAAACGGTGTATCCAAATTGGTTCAGGATTACGTCAAACTATTTTTTGGACGCAGGAAAAACAGAACCACAACGACGAAATTCCCGATCTCGATCATGGATTTACAGGAAAGTGCACAGTGTTATTCGATAAATTGATCCAACGTTTTGCTCGAACATTCATTCCTAAAGATCAATTTGCGCACCGCCCTCGTACATCGGAACACCGTATTCAGTTAAAGCATACATACCCGATTCGGATAAGACCTTACCGTGTGAATCCGGCACGAAAACAGGAAATCGATCGACAGATCGCCGAATTATTAACTCAGGGGATTATTGAACCGTCGTTTAGCCCTTACGCTTCCCCTATAGTTCTGGTGCAGAAGAAGGATGGCGATAATCGTTTTTGCATTGATTATCGCAAGCTAAATGATGCAACGGTTTCGGAACCTACGCCGATGCCAGTAATCCAGGAGACAATTCGGGATCTCGGAGACGCGAAAATTTTCTCTACACTCGATCTAAAAAGTGGTTACTGGCAGGTGCCGATGGAGGAAAATTCAAAGCAGTATACGGCATTTAGTACGCCTGATGGTGGGCATTACCAATTTAAAGTGATGCCGTTTGGCCTGAAAAATGCTCCAGCAACCTTTCAGCGGCTGATGAGCCAAGAAGTTTTGTCCGGTTTCCTTCACGACTTCGTAATGGTGTACTTGGACGACATAATTATTTTTTCCAATACACCAGAAGAGCATCTCCGCCACCTTGCTCTCATCTTTGAGCGACTTGACCAATTTGATTTGCGATTGAGCAAGGATAAGTGCTCATTTGGGAAGTCGTCTCTGGAATATTTAGGCCATCTAATCGAGATTCACACGACCCGCCCCCTAGAGAAACATCTACATCAGATCCGAGACCATAGCGTGCCAAAAACGCGACGGCAGTTGCGTAAATTTATCGGCTTATGCAACTGGGTGCGGCAATATATCGATGGTTTTTCTAGCATCGTTTCGCCATTAACGGAGCTAACTGCGACTAACAAGCCATTTAAATGGACTCATGCAGCAACGCAGGCCATGCAGCAAATCCAGACCATCGTCCAGAAGCCACTTCGCCTTCACCGTCCCATTCCAGGATTACCGTTTACAGTGCAAACTGATGCCTCTCAGCTTGGTATATCAGCGGTTCTATATCAAACTGATAAGGATGGATCCAAGCGGATTATCAGCTTTGATTCCCGAAAGTTCAACGACACACAAAAGCGATATCATATTAATGAACAGGAGTGTTATGCGCTTATGTGGGCGTTGCAACGATACCGCTCTCTCTTAGAAGGACGACATTTTCGAGTGGTAACGGACTCTAAAGCATTGACCTGGCTGAGCAACTTTAAGGATCACCGATCAAAATTAACGAAATGGGCCTTGTTGCTCCAATCGTTTGATTTTGATATTCAGCACTGCCCTGGAAATGAAAACGAACTTCCGGATATCTTGAGCAGAAATCCGGAAAATTGCGTAACCGAAAACGTTCCGGAGCTCGAAACGATTCTTCCCCCATCGTTGAATGTTATCGATGCGGCGTTAGTGCAAACCGTAATCGCTTGCCAGGCAGAGGACCAAGACAGCCAGGAAAAAATTCAAATTCTCCACGATGCAACCCATAGAGAGTTTGCAGAGCTCAATCAAAAATTTGAAGTTTACGATGGGCTTCTTTATTACAAAGCGGTAGGTAGTAATGATCGAACTCTTTACGTTCCAGTTGAAGCCAAGCCCAGTATCCTCCACGGTCTTCACGACGAGTCCATTCATCCAGGTCAGGATGAAACTACCCGGAGCATACGCACTAAATATTATTGGCCCACCATTCCATCGGACGTAAGGCGGTACGTTCAAGGATGCTTAGTGTGTATTGCGACAAAACGCGGAAAACCACAAGGTCCGGCACCGCTGAAGGCGAGAATCCCCGTCTCACCATTCCACACCGTTGCAGTCGATTTAATTGGACCACTACCGCTAACCAGCGCGAAGAAGAGACACGTTCTAGTGATAACCGATTTATTTACGAAGTGGGCAGAAGCTTTTGCCATCGGACAGGCCCGTTCTGGAAATATAACTCGCCTAATGGAAGAGCAAGTTTTCCACCGTTTCGGTTATCCTAGAGCGATAATAAGCGATAACGGACCGCAGTTTACTTCCCGAATTTGGAAGCAACAATGTAGTCGCTGGGGTGCAGCTACCTTTTATACGCCCGTTTATCACTCCAGAGCCAACCCAACCGAACGACGTAACCAGGAGCTGAAGAAATGCCTGACGATAAAGATGCAGGATCAACCTGGAAATCAGTGGGCTCAATTTATTTAACCAATTCTATTTGAATTAAGGACTCGCGCCAACGCAGCCACAGGATTTACTCCCGGAAAGGCTTTCCTGGGTTATGAACTTCCGCGACCGGGAGAACGAGAAATCATACCAACCTTCCCAGTACAAGCGCCCGGCCATGACGATCGAGATGAACGGCTGAATCAAATTCGCGACCGTCAATTAAACTATGTTCAGCGTTATGAGGCTCCTGAAGAAGGAGCGAGATTCCAGGAAGGTCAGCTCATAATGATAAGAAATCACCCACTCAGCCATGCCGGGAATCCTGCCAGTTTTGCCCCGAAATGGCTTGGACCATTTCCTATCCTGGAAGCATTTGCGGGAAGAGTTTAGGACGTTGATAGAGGTGGACAAGTTGTTCGCGTACACTCCGACGACATCAGGCCCACCCAACAACGCGAACCTCCAAGGTTGCCACATCGCCAGAACACCCCACCGCCCAAGAGCAGGAAGACGCAGAGGATGCCGATGATCCTGCAAGCCCAGAGCCTCGACACCAACTCCACCGACGACGACGCTATGCCCAGTGAAAAGACACTATAAATGGACGCTCATGTGCGCGAATTTAATTCGTTAGTCGACGCGAGTGTTTTGCTTTGAATAGTGAGGACTCCATGGATGCCCTGTGCGCGATTGTGTAGTGATAAACATACTTTTTCTAACGTAGTTTTGGACTATTATTTTCCCCAGTGCGTTTAATTCCAAGATCCACCTTAGCCAACGGCATCAAAAAACGTTCTGTGACGCCGGACTGCGACACAAATTAGCCGTCTTATTTCGAAAAGCGATGCCTGATCTCCGCTTTTCCAGCTGGTGCAGATGCATGGAAACGTCTCAAAACCCAAGGCGTCGAGACACTCGTCGCCAAGCAGCCAGCCATACTGTCGATGGGCAGTAATCCCATCGTGGCGCCCAATTAAGTTGTTCTGACACATATGCCTACCTGGAGCAGCCGTAGCCGAAGGCAAAGTCAGAACATCACACCACTCAACTTTCCGGACATTTGGAACCACCCGGACTTAATTTGTCTACCGTGAAGCTAAGGTATGACTACTCTGAGAACACAACCCCATTATGCCCTTTGTTGTGCTCTTATATTTTTTGTTCAATTTCTCTTCATTTCTATTAACAATCAATGTATGTAAACTATCGCAGTTTGTTATAGCATTGCATTTTATTTCATTTAGATGTAAGCTAACTTCACTCATTTTCCGGGGCCGTTTGTTACCGGCGCTTCAGCGGAATCGCCGTAACTTTGATTCAATCAGTTTTTATATAATTATTTTCGGGCAACATAATTTTGATTATCTTTTTACATCGGTACCCACATGTTTATATTTGTTAGAATCAGCTTCTTAAATCAAATTAGTTTTAAAATGAGTAAAGTCAGTATTACATACATTGAGAGTTTAATTTGTATATTTGTATATATTTAATATAAGTTTAGATAAGTAGTTAGGATTAGGATTTAGTAATATTTCTTGAAAGATTTACACTCGTAAAAATCAACATAAGTTTTGCGTTACGCCCGGGAAAGCTGTACCAAATATTTTTCTATGTATTCGTTACGCCCCAAGATTACGCTCGGACAAATTTGATAATCCCTTTTGCAGCGCCCGGCTGTTTAAAGACAGCCGGCCTATTGTCCGACGTAATTTTGGGAAAGTACGCGAAAAATACTTTGGTACAGCTGCGACATCAGTTGATTTAATGTTTTATTTGTATATATGTTTTTATTAATTTAAATCAAACCATAATCAAATTTGACCACTACAAACACCACATCAGTCAAGTTATTTTTGTATACATGATTTTAAAATTTATTTTTTTTATAACCACAACTATCGTCGAAAATCGGCAAAAGGGAACATCGTCGATTAAACTGCAACATGTAAATCATTAATTTGGAAATTGTTATTTTTTTTGTAATCAAATTTAATTTTGATTACGCAGTTGTGGTCCCGTACTGCGTTAGGCATTTTGAAGGGCGCATGCGAGCGCCCTTTGCATTGCGAGAAGGGATGCAAATACATCCCCAGCCACTAGTATTAACCAATAGGAGAAGGGCTACCCCACCGCCTTCTCCCTGTAACAAAACTGTTGGAACTGCCCTGAAACAGTCAGTGGTTGTTGTGAATTTTGAACGAGTGGTTTATTCGTTTTTGAGTCAGTGGCTTCTTTATTTTTGAAAGAGTGGTTTTTTTTTCAATTTTGACGAAAGTGGTTTTCAAATTTTGAACTAGTGGTTTTACGATTTTTTTTTTTTTTGAAGAGTGGTTTGCATATACTTAATCCACAGTTTTTTTGTCGTTGTAATTCAACTTAATTTATTGATTTAATTCTTTTCTTTTTTTTTAATTAAATTAAGTGAACGTCGAATCATTAACGAGTGTAAAATCTGATTCTAATAGTGATACATTTTTTTCCCCTGTAATTTGTATTTGCTATTAATGTTCATAGATAGTTTTTTTTATTCGTTGTTATTTGTTTATTTGATTGTTTATGTTTTGAATAAATCAAATAATTTATTTTGTTGACCACTAAAAAGTATTTTTTCATTTTGCAACCCTTTAAATCAATTAAAGCCATATCTCAAATCTATGTGTTGTGTGTTCGTGCCATCCAAGTCAAGTTAGAATCCTGGAGTGACCAAAGACAGCAACTCTAAACCTAAAGGTTTAGGGCAACAAGGGTAAGTAACAGTTTTTTTTTTTAATTATAATATTCATCAAGTGAGCCTAGCCGGAGGTTAACAGGAAGCACCACAACTTCTATTATTTTTTCCTAGCGTGGTGCCCCCCCTGTTACAATGTCTCTATAGATATTAGAGTAAATGAGTTGCTCGAAGACTTTAGCAAAGTTGTTTAATATTGTAAAAGCCCGACAGTTCTTTCCATTTGTTATACCTCCGCTTTTATGGAGAGTACAAACTTTACCTCTCTTCAAAATAGTGGGAAATGACGCCGTATTTGGTATAATTAGTGGACGTGCAAATATTTGTGCACAATCCCTAATAAAATAACTTGGAAGTTGATCCTCAACAGCTGTTTTCGAATTTTTCATTTTTTTAGGCACTCTATTTTTATTTAAGTGCGGCTCACAAACGTATCATTACAGTTCAAACAAAATTGTTTTCGGTTGTTATATGTTTCTGAGAAAAAATATCAACTTCATCAACAATACATTGAGGATCCTGTTAACCACATTTCCAACTTTAATCGTGTCAGGTATTCTGGATGACCCTTTTTTTGAATGTATATAAATAAATAATTCCTTTGAATTTGCCCGGACCCCTTCCTCCACTTTACTCGAATAAATATTATATTGAGTTTCTATGTTTTTTTTTTAATTAGATGACGCATTTCTTTAAATTCATGAGAAAGATAACTGCTTTTGTTTTTTTATAACTACGATGATAATATTGTTTACATTTAATGTTTTCAATTACGTTTCGTGTAAAACATGGGGCACATTTGTTACTCTTTCTTATAGATTAGGGTTCATGTTTGGGGATAATATTCAACAAATAGTTTTAAAAATTATCAGTAGCTGAATTAATTTCGGTAAAATTATGTAAGAAAGATCAGTCCATCGCTAATAGGTCATCATATAATGTGGGAAAGTTTGAATTGTTAAAGTTAAGAAAAGTGGATACATAGTGTAACGTTTTTGCACGTTACACGGGTGTGTAAATAACTGCAAATGATTTATTGAAGTCAATTAATATTACCAGCACGTATTTACATCTGACATTTCTATCTGACACTTGTTTTTTTTTTTTATTTCGATCCAGTCGGCACGTCCATGACGCATCCCCTCTCCCCACGCTTCTCGTGACACTGCCCCCTCCCTAAGCATGTTTCGTTCCGAAATGAGTCCTCCGGCACCTTATGACGATACCTGCACGGACCCCTTTGTACATTTTGTCGTTCGAAAGAAATAGCAGTCTATGGGTTTCTCATGTCGTATACCACTGGAATTATAACAGCATACCAAAATCTCGATCCCAGAATTGGCAAAAAAGACTTCCACCATGCTTCTGATTGTTCTCCAGTCCAATTGGTCCAACCCACAAGCTAGTTTCGGTATTGCCAATTTCTTGATACCCTCACGTAGAAGTGAATCCCTCAACTCATTTAATGATAGCCATACATCCCTGTAGGTTGGCTTCTGATGAGAGTACTTCTTCGTTACCAGATAGTAAATCATCCTTTTCGGTAGGTGGCTACTAACATCTAGGTGGACTATGCTTCCGACTTTAGGACATTGAGTGCGTAGTTCCTCCAACCTTCCAAATTTCTTCCTGAAGACGCTAGCAATTCCTCGTGACATCTTCAAATCCTTTGCCACACAATGGGCAAGACAATAGTCCGAAGATACTTGGAATAGATCTCGTTGTTCTTCTTTCGTTACATCAAAATGACTCTTACGTCCATCAGAGTGCTGAACCATGAAGTCTTCAAATGCTTTCTCGTCGCTTTGTTCAACCACCGCACGAATCGCTGCGCCATCTTCTTCGCCAGCATAAGGGGTCAGACGATTGAAATGGACAACTCTTGGTTTTCCTCGGGGTGGTTTTCGAATCCTGTATACGATGTCGTTGATTTTCTCTATTATCTGGTATGGTCCATCCCATGATGTTTGCAATTTTGGGGAGAGACCTCGGCGTCTTTATGGGTTAAATAACCACACCATATCTCTATCTTTATAACCAATGTGATCTGTTTTTAGGTCATAATTCTCTTTCATTCGGTCGCTAGCACGTTGGATGTTGGATCGCACATGATTATGGATTTCATCCATTTTTCGTCTCAGGTCGCTCACATAGTCTTCCCCTGCCAAATCTTCTCCCGGAGGGCAGCCGAACTTTAAATCACATGGAAGTCGTAGCTCTCGACCTATGACGATGTTCGCTGGAGTCTGCCCGGTTGTTTCGTGTACAGCCGATCGATACGCCAGCAAGAAAAGATGGAGATGTTGGTCCCAGTCTCTTTGATGGTCAGAGACTACTTTTGACAAATAGCGATTGATGGTCCTATTATTCGTTCCACTATACCATCTGATTGTGGATGCAGAGCTGTTGTCCTTGTCTTATGAATCTTAAGGATTTTGCATACCTCTTGAAAAAGATTCGATTCGAAATTTCTTCCTTGGTCAGAATATAGTTCTAAGGGAACGCCGAAACGACATATCCACTCCTTAATTAGTACTTCCGCTATTGTTGAAGCCTCTTGGTTTGGTAACGCATAGGCATCCACCCATTTACTGAAGTAATCCATTACCACCACGATGTATTTATTTCCTTGGTAAGACTCGGGGAATGGCCCAGCGACATCAACTGCGATTCGCTCAAAAGGACTACCAACGTTGTACTGACGCATAGGTGCTTTCCTTCGTCGTTGTGGACCGTTATTTGCTGCACAAATCACACATTTCTTGCACCATTCCCTGACGCCTACCTTACAGTTCACATACCCAGGTGTCCACCGGAAGATCCACTATGAATCTCTTTCATCACTTCAGGTATTTTACTCTTTGGAATTATAATCTGCCTTCGTTCTTCGCGGCCTTCTGAATCTTTGAATATGCGTTTAAGCAGTCCCATGTCCAGTACAATAGAATCCCACTGAGCCCAGTATGACTTCAATTCAGGCGAATATTTGGAGACTTCATCCCATGTTGGCCTGGTTCCACTTTCCGTCCATGTCATCAGGGGCTTTAGAACAAGGTCGTCGTCTTGGTCCTGCCGGATTTCTTTTAAATTCCAGTCATCGCTTTCTACAGCTGTTTGGAGAACTGGACTTTCCTTTGATTCTGCGTTGTTACAGTGCTTGCAATTTTCTAGGCATGGCCTTCGCGATAAAGCATCTGCATTCCTGTGGATCGCTCCAGCTCTGTGTTCAGTGTCAAAGTCAAACTCCTAAAGTCTTTCCAACCATCTTGCGACTTGTCCTTCCGGATTCTTGAACTGAAGAAGCCATTTAAGAGCAGCATGATCGGTTCTCAATAAGAATTTCCTTCCATATAAATATTTATAGAAGTGTTCTACTGATTTGACTATTGCAAGCAACTCTTTCCTCGTTACGCAGTAGTTCCGCTCCGGCTTGGATAAAGTCTTGCTAAAATAGCTGATCACGTTTTCCTGCCCATCCTGTATTTGTGATAAAACAGCTCCAATTCCTACATTGCTTGCATCGGTAACCAACAAGAACCTTCCCTCTGACAACGGATAACTTAGAACTGGTGCGCTGGTAAGTGCGTTTTTCAGTTTTTGGAACGCCTCCTGACATTCCCCGTTCCAGAAGAACCGTTGTTTTCCTTCAGTGAGGCGGGTTAATGGTTTAGCGATGTTTGAAAATCTCGCAACGTAACGACGGTAATACGTGCATAATCCAAGAAAACTCCGGAGTTGGTGTAAATCCTTTGGAACTGGCCATTCCCTCACCGTTGAGATCTTTTGGCCGTCGACTGCAATACCTTGGCTTGAAACAATGTGTCTTAGGTACTGCACCTCTTTCTTGAAAAGGTGACACTTCTTCGGGCTGAGTTTCAGTCCAGAATCCCTTAATCGTCGGAACACCTCTTCTAAGTTCTTCATGTGGTCTTCGAAGGATGTTCCCATTACGATTATATCGTCGAGGTAAACCAAACATGTTTTCCAAGATAGTCCTGTTAGTACCGTCTCCATTAGTCTCTCGAACGTCGCGGGTGCATTACATAGTCCAAATGGCACAACATTGAACTGCCATAATCCATTGCCTACTGTAAATGCTGTTTTTTCTCTGTCCTCGGGAGCTACTTCAACTTACCAATATCCGCTTTTAAGATCCAGTGTGGAGAAAATAGTAGATCCAGCCAAGGTATCCAATGTGTCGTCATTTCGGGGTAAAGGATAACTGTCCTTTTTGGTCACATTATTTAGTTGATGATAGTCAACACAGAAGCGAGTTGATCCGTCCTTCTTCTTTACCAATACCACTGGCGAGGCCCACGAACTACTGGATGGTTCTATAATGCCCTCGTTCCCCATGTCCTGCACAATCCTATCAGCTTCCTCCCGCTTCGCCAGTGGCAGTCTTCTGGCTGTCTGCCTAATCGGTCGAGAATTTTCGGTATTAATTTTATGTTGAACGATATTGGTTCTTCCTTTTTGTCCAATATCAAATACGTCCTGGTATTCCGTGATCAACTTTTTTACTTTTTCTCTTTTAGTTTGATTACAATTTTGGTTTGAAAGGGAAATCAACTTTTCTAGTTCCGGGTAACTCATTTCATTGTTTTTATTCTCTGCTGTGGTTTTCCGCAATATCGATGAAGCACCAGAACAATGTCCTAGCAGCACTCCCTTCCTCAAATGAACAGAGTAATAGTTAGTATTTATTATTCAAACTAATACATTGTTATCGGTGCAAACGAGTGTTTTTCCTATTGCTACTCCTCGTCCCAGTTTATCGTCATCAACGATAGGTTCAAAGATCATAATGTTTTTGTGATGGGATGCTTCTTCCAATTAGCCCTCAATAATTACTTCACTTCTCTCCGGAACTGATGTTTTCGTTGGAAGGGTTACCCGGACTCTACCAATATTCCGTCTGTGGAGTACCACCTCCTCTCCATTAACTTTTAGGATTCTATTCTTAAGATCCAACAGGAAGCCTCTAGTATTCATGATGTCCATACCGAGAATAAATTCGTCTTCAATGTCAGATACTATGAGTTGGTGTTGGATTGATGTGTTCGTAATCGTGGATTTTATTTCACCATGAATATTAGCAGGTTCTCCTGTTGCTGTTCGTAATTTCCAGGTTTTGACACAATATCAGGTCTTATAATTGTCCTAGTAGCACCCGTGTCTAGTAGCAGTCGACAAGAGTTACCATCAATGTTTCCATCCACAAAAACCGTATCGACGTGGTGTGACAAGTATGCTACTTTTGCAGTTTTTCTAGGGGCTTGATGTTTTTTAGCCGACGGACACCCCCTGAGGTCGGCTTGTTCTAGTTTTCCGACTTTTCATTGGTGCGATAATTTGATATTTCTCTGCACCGACGTTGTATATGGCCGTGTTTTCCACATTTCCAGCATTCCACTTTCTTCCTGTTTGCTAACGATTCCTTAATGATATCTTGTATCATTTTTCAAAGATCATCCAATCCTTCTCGTGAATCTTCCATTTTCCGAACACGGCCTTGACTCCTAACTGTACTTTTCGCTGCTTCTATCTCGAGCGCACGAGACAGTGCGTCTACTAGTTTAATTGGTCGAGCGAGTATCAATGCCTGATGTATGTCTTTATCCTTTAATCCATCTAAAAATGCCTGCACAGCTAATGTTTCCAAGATGTTCTTTGTTGCACCAGGATACGCCAGTCGTGTTAATCGAGCTATATCTGCTTCAATCTCATCAGATTTCTGGCAGCGATTTTTAAGCTGTGAATGGTATACGTGTTCAAGGTGTGTTTGACCATATCTTATTTCTAGATGCTTGATTAATTGGTCGTAATTCATCTCGCTCTGGGACACTCTCTGCAAGACATTTGTTGCATCCCCACGCAGTGTTATAATTAAAGCTGTAGCCTTCTCTGTTGCGTTCCATCCGCTGATGCTGCAGTCTCAAATTGTCTAAGAAAATTATTCCAAGAAGTTTGGCCATCAAAATTAGGTGGTTTCATTTTTATCGAGTGGACAGGATAATTTTTTATGTCATTTAATTCAATTCCTCCGAAATTTCTTTTTATTTCCGTTAATTTTTCTTCCATATTCCTAGAAATTTCTAGCATTTCTTGTTTCATTTTATCGGAATGAGATTTTTCTTCCAGGTTTTTAGAAATTTCTGGCGTTTCTTGTTTCATTGTATCGGCATTTTCCGTTAATTTTTCTTTCAGATTCCTAGAAATTTCCAACATTTTCTCTGTCATTTTATCGGAATTTTGCCTCAATTCCTCCATAATTGATGCTGTGTCGCCTCCGATATCAAATAAAAATGTTTCTCGATCATGGCCTTCTTCTTGCGCTTCCTTAAGTCTCTGTTGTAACACACTCTTCTTGCCGCTCGTATCCAAATCCCGTTCTTCCAGTTGCACTTTTAATTCAGCCACTTTTAGGTCCGTTATTGTAACGCACTTCGCCATTTTGTTTGCAATTTTTCACACCCCACACCTGACACCAATGTAACGTTTTTGCAAGTTATACGGGTGTGTTAATAATTGCAAATGATTTATTGAAGTCAATTAATATTACCAGCACGTATTTACATCTGACATTTCTATCTGACACTTATATCTGACACTTGTTTTTTTGTTTTATTTCGATCCAGTCGGCACGTCCATGACGCATCCCCTCTCCCCACGCGTCTCGTGACAATAGTTTTTATCGAGATACAATACCTTTTTCCGAATGAAATCTATAGAAATTGGTAGATGGTATTGATCACTAGGCTATCGAGCTATCGTACAATCTAGATTGGTTCAGATAAAAAATTTAACAATCTTCCAGTTGTGTTAAAAATATTATTAATATGCTTAGTATCTATCATTTCTATAAATGAGTTACATGGATTCGTCTTGGAATCTTAATTATTGTTATCATAGAATAAAGGAATATTAAAGTCACCCATAACAATACTCGATTTACCTATAAATTGCAAAACTAATTCTTCATAAATAAATAAATTACCTTAACTGACTACGCTGATTTTTTTAATTATAAGATATTCAAAAAATACCAATTTAAATTTTTTTTCAACGCGGCCGCTATTAAACTTTTACATTATTCAGACACTGTTTCAATTAATTTGACAAATAAAGCACTAATAACCTTTCTTCACAATTACCCTATTTTATATATGCTGACAGATAAAAATTCACCCCTTCAGTAATCATAGTACACCTTTGAAAATGACAAGTATTTGTCGAAACATATGTCAGAAAACTGATAAAGCAATTATGGAACGAAACAAGTCATTAATTTATAAATCTACCCCTGTAATTATGTTCCATCAAGAATGCAGCAACGATAGTATTAATTTTAAAACAAAAATTGCTCAATCATATAGATAGTGAGAAGGTTACCGCTAGCGAATCCTAAAAAGATGGAAACTGAGGGTATTATATATACTACCCTTAATCTAGTAGTAAATGTTGGCAAGTGGAATTAGTTTAAAAAGTTCTCAAGGTCTTCAGTATTTACTGCAGGAGCAGGATTATGTCAATTCAATGTCATGCGGTTTGGTTTATGTAATGTAATCCTAGAAATCTGTAGAATCGTTAAGTGTTTAAAAGGGGTGTTTGGACCGATTTACAGAAATCATAACAAAAAAACAATCTAAATATACTGGCCGCCATAAGTAAAAGAACATCAAGAATTTGTCGCTCAATTTTTATGAAAATTTTATATAATACATAAATAATCCACACTAAGCAATGATTAAAATTCCAACAAACAATCATAGTAACTTTTTCTTTAATTTCAAGAATGAGTTGCTACTCCACGATTTCTGGAGCATTCAGCAACTCATAATCAACGAACATTACCAGAACTAAATCTTCTACATAATTGTTTAATTCACTCTATGTTATACCGCAAAAGTAGTGTTATTTTTAATTGGTGATATATAAATATTTACAATAAATGTACAATACAATTGTAAGGGAAAACATAGTAAACAAATGAAATAATTTCTCTTGGATTTAACGAACTGCATGAAAAAAAAAACTATCTGCCCCCTATCAAACCCAGAAAGTTGATGAAAATGTGTGCGTCTAGGCATTGTAAAAGATAACAACAAAAGCTTAGAACCACGCTCAGTAAAATTAAAATCATTACTATGGCAAAAATGTTGCATTTTGCCTTGTGCATCAATAAATAAACAAGTTGAATAAAATACCAAAACTGATAGAGCTGAATTTTTAATCCATTTTTCTTTTCACCAAGAAAAGTCTAAATATAAAATTTTATAAAAATAAAAATGATTGATACTGGGTGTTTCTATGTCACTTAATTATTATATATTTGTAGTGTTTTCTTAAACATAGCCTGGTTAAAATTTTTGTTGTATAAATATTAACATTTACTCAATTAGCCAAAATTTATAAACATAATTTAAAACCAATTATTTATGTTTATAAAAAATGCATTCCAAAAGAGTTTTTTATTCTGCTATTTTCTACTAATAATAAAATTGTATAACAATTTTATAAAAAGAGTTTAAAGATGTTCCCCTAATTGCATTTGGATTGTAGATTTTGCTGTTTCTCGGTCACTTTAACCTGAAATAAAAATGCAATAAATCATAGTTAATAAACAAATAGACAAGTTTTTATTATAAAATAAAGCACTAAAACCTTTCTTTATACAGTTTGATGGAATACCAAATATATATTTTGGACAAAAAGTGACCATTATCAATGGTTTAATACTTTAATTTACTAGACAAGATTTTCTTCACTTCTTATTTTATACTGAATTCAGATAGTCTTCTTTCATTAAATTAATTTTTCTGTTGCAATAGAAGTAAAGCTCCATAAAAACTGTCTATCTATCATTAGAACGTTATTATTATCTAACTGGAATCTCTAACGTTCGGAAAGGATTTAAAATAGATTAGGGCAAAATTATTTATATGCTGTTAATTTTTACGAGTTTATGTTCATTTACCATAAATTGGCACACATGCTCCATATGTATAATCATATCCTGGTTGGCATGGATTTACTAAAATAATTTAAATATTAGAAATATTGTTTCAAAATTATATTTATTAAGGAACTTCTATTATTACCTATTGGTCGACACATTCCTCTTCTGTTTGTATAACCTGGGGGACATCTATCGTGAGGTTCTAAAAGTAAAGTAAATTGAATTTTATTGATGGCCAAAAGGGAGAAGTACCTACATATTTAAGATTTTGATTAAATTTTGTTGAAGTTTAGATAGAAGGAACGATTGGTTGGGAAATTAAAACTTTATGAGAAGAATTATTGGTTTGATGATAAGGAATTAGGAGCTGTGATTTGTGGAGATTGATTTTAATGCGTAATTTTGGAAATTAAAGTTGAAGGGAGTTAATTAACTCTTGCATGAATTGAATGGTAATTTAAACGCATGTGTAATAAGAGCTATACCATCTACAAACTAGAAGATATTTGGTAGAATTAAAGTAGAGAGAGTCGAGATTATTGATATCAGCACAAAATATGTTGTGTTATATAACAACATAAAAAGAGCATCAGGGAAATTCTTATTAAGGAGTAAAAGGAAGAGTTTTTGGTAATAACTTCTTTAGATCTATTACAGAGGAATTGCTTAATGAATATGATATGTGGGGGGGAGGTATTTAAAAGGTGACACCTGTAAAATAATCCTTGATGCCAGACGAAATCGAAAACTTTTTGGGCATCAAGAAATAAAGCTGCAGAAATTTAACCTTCAAGATGAGTCTGTATATTTAAGGTTAGAATGGTGACTAAAAGAGAAGTTGACCATTGGTGAAGAGATCTAACTTAAAACTTGGAAATGAGGTTAGTTATCAGAGAAATGATTTTGTTTTTGAAAAGAGATTCGTAGATTTTTTCAATAACAGTTAGATTTCTGATTTGACGAGAGCTGTATAGTAAATGGTGAGAGTTGATGATGTTTAGGGATAGAAGTTACAATTTCTAATTTCCACACTTCTATGAAGTATTGTTTTTTTTTTTATAAAGAAGACGAATAGTATTCGTGAAAAGAATTTTAGGATCTGTCTGTATATATAATCATGTTCGCAATGCTCTGAATCTTTCGAATATTTACATTTATAATTAGTTTATTGTGTTTTAATTATAACTATCAAACCTGGAGGTCTGTGGCATCTTCCATCTACTTCGAAATATTGTGGTGGACAGCGTCCATCAAGTTCTGGAACTGGAATTAAGGTTCCTATAATAAAGATGACTATTGTTAATACCAAATTTTAAAACAGAACGTATAGTTTTTATAAAAGTGAAAAGAGCAATAAAAGTGTTGAACTATATTGTTTAATTTATTTATTTATATTACCTTGCTTTTTATTTATGATTAATAAATTTTATAGATGGTACAGATGACCTAATACGTATAACAAAAAAAAAAATAAAACACATTTTATTTTTGAAAGGACATAAACTATTCATTTATACTCTATTTAAAATATAATGTATGCATAAATATCATTTGTATTGATATTCATATAATGAAAATGACAATGTTTTAATAAATTTAAAAATTATTTATGGCTTTATAAATAATTTATAATAATAAATTGATTTTTATTATTTGCTTTTAATAAATTCGGCATTAATATTGCACTTCAAATAATTATACTTATTAAACCTATTTAAAAAAATATGTTTACCTGAAGACTCAACACATGCTCCACTTTTTGATTTCATATATCCGAAGGGACAACCATCATCAATTATAGTTAAGGATGGCTTTACCACTGGATCTAGAATAAAAATGGTTTTATTATAACAAAATTAGAAGAATTGGTAAAAATATCTATCTCTAAAATACTTAAACAATTAAATAACACACATGATAGACTATGAATTACTATTCAAGTTCATAATATTAGTACTAAAAAGTAAATTGTAGATTTGATTCTATGAGGTATATTTTAAAAATTCTATACCATGTATAACAAATATTTGTAATAATTCATTGAAATCTTATTACAAGACCAAGAGTTATAATAACATTACAATATATTATTTTACTTACATTGGCAAAAAACAACTGCAAGAATAGAAAATAGGAATAATATTTGCAAATTGACGTTCATATTGGGTTTACGATTTTAACTACTATAAGAAGCAATTACAAAAACTAAAGACTCAATTAATACATTTGCTTTATCTTGAACTTTTAGATAACCTTAGTGTATCAAATAAGACTTTAAATTTAAATAATTCATATTCAATGCTATATCAATATTGTTATATTATTAATTATAATTCTAATTTCAAACATGTTGAATAATCAAATAGTTATTTGATACATTTTTTAATCTGATGAGATCGATAGATCGAAACACGTGACATCAGATGTTTATAAACTTGACTGTTAGATTAATTAATTACTTTTACTGGTTTATTATGAGTCAATCAGCATAAATTCATTTATTTTTCATATTTGCTTACACCATATTTTCTCACGCAAACTATTTACCGTATATTTAATTATTTTTTAAGTTTATTTGATAGAAATAAATACTTTAAATCTTGTGTAGCTGTTATAGCTGTGCTATTTATAACAGGCAAATTACTTTTGTATAATTTTATCTATTGAGATATTGACAATGGAATAGTTTTTTAAATAAGTAATTTGTTTTGTAGTCTTAGTAAGACTCATTTTGTAAATTTTCGAAATGTTTTCGTATTTTTAAATTATTAGAAAATTATTTTAATGGTTTCTATTTATTTTCCCACTTCTAAATTATTAAGTGTTTGTTTCAGAAAATATAGAGTACACCTCGACAATAGAAAATCACATAGCAATATATAATCGGAAATGGTTGATTTACGCAATAGATGTCGCTTCTGAACTGAAGCAGCAGATGATACACGCGGGTTGCTCCTTTTAATGTTTTTCTTTCTTAGTGTTTTAAAATGATTTTCCATCTCTTAGTTATTTTGTGTCATCACTTCTGCGTCAGAAATATATTTCTGGCCATGTGATTTTCCATAGTTTAAATCAGGGGTCTCAAAACTTTTGCAAGCGGGCCAAAAGCGACCGGTAATTATTTTTATTGTTATTGTTGTATTGTTATGTTGGATAAATAGTCACAGATTGATAATAACTTAATTTAATTATATAATACGCAGATAATTTAACTTAACTTTAATAACTAACAACTAATTAAAATAAATTAACTTTAAGTTCTGATTCAATTTTATTTGTACCGGTTAATAAAATAAATTCGAGTTGCTCATTGATTAACCTACATCTTTAAATATTCTCTATTTACTTAAAGTTTGTAACGTTCTCATGCAAGTATGTAGTACCAAACACAAGAAACAATCCCCCAGCTAATTAATCAAAATTATAATACCAGTGAAAAACTTTTATAAACAAGCATAAGATTTGATATTTGTAGTTAATGTAAAAGGATTCAAAATAACTTATTTTTTGGAATTTTATCTTCAAAGTACTTGAAATTTCAATTTCAAAATTAACGGGAAACTCCGACTCAAAGATGTGACTAAATACTTCACATGTTTTGAAATATGTTGATCGTTTTTGACATTGTGATTGAAACCGTATTATTTTCTGCTGATATTAGTTCATAAATCAGGATGGAACTGATTTTCTCATAGTCAGTGCTTCCTCTTCGACATAGATCTATCTTTCACAAACATTGGTTATTTTGTAATTCAACAAAAAGGCAGCTAAGCCAGCATAAAATAGTCTGTATGGCAAGTCCGATCTCTTCAATATATTTGCGCAGTTAACTGTAACTTAGCTCAGTAGATATAATAATATTATTTGCTGATATGACTGACTTCAGAACAGATATATCCAAACATTTCCAGCACAAATAGTGATTAAAAGTTTTGAACCCCAATCGTTTTCTACAACCTTTGACATAACAGAAACCACTCCATTAGTTTTACCACAACTGATTTACCTTTGTTATTAATTGTATTTTAAACTCGTGTCAGCCATACTCCTAATTTTAAAAAGTTTTTCATACACTTCATATCTTTATCTGCTCCTAAAAAAATCAACATACTAATTAATTGACGAGACTGATAGTTTTGAACCACAATCCTTCACAATTGTTTCACTACATAGTGGTTTCATCAGGCAGATGAATAATGAATTTTATGTTTTCGGACAAAACAAATATATTACTTTAGATTGAGGCTGGATGGAATCACGCTATATCTGTATTTTAATTTAACCTAAAACAATATTCATGTTCGAATAAAAAAATGTTATACTAAAAGAATAAAAAATTATTCTGTAGCTAAATTAGAAACGTATGTAGAGTGAGTTGTTGGGCTCTAACCCACCCTTTAATCACTGTAATGGAGCCTAAGACTAAATCAGTTTTAATTTGAAGATTACACCTTTCTTATTGCACAAAAAAGTTTACATTCTACAAAATATGATATTAATAGAGAATACAGTAATATATAAGCATCAATAATTATGAAATTTACAATTATATAATTTAAAGTTACATTAGGTATTCTCAATGCTATTTGAAATGTACCTATATAATTAGTATTTAATACTAATTACTTACATTTAATGCGCTATTAAGGAAAATATTATGTATTATGTATAATAATGTGTTCAGTTAGACTTCAGAAAGATATAAAAATTTATAGTAGTCAATTAGTTCCTCATTTACTTTAATCATTAATATAAAATATAGTGCTGCAGGGATGAAGCCTTTAAATATGTTTTTGATTCATAAGTAGTGTTTATCCACAGAAAACTCGACCGCGAGATAGAATCATACATGTATATTTTTTTGAAATTATGGCCGACAAATCAACGACAATATTTTTCTCCGCGTCTATCTGGACTCAAAGCTTACATGGCACAGGCATAGCACAGAGCTCTCAAGTAAACTCTGTAGAAATACTTATTTCCTACGCCAACTTAGCAACTTCCTACCAGACGTATTTTGAGAACTGCTTATTTTGCACTAATACATTGTCAGTTATCTTACGGAATCTTAGCATGGGGACATTCTAATATACTATCTACAGTATTAGATTTGCAAAGATGTGCAATGAGGTTTGTTGCATTACTCGACTTTTTGAGTGACGTTGTAGACTCTTTCATTAGGTACAATATTCTAACGGTTCCCAGTTAATAATTAATGTATGTTACACATAATGGTATACATGAATACAACAACAGAAATAGGAATTTGATATACCCAACTTGTTGTCAACTATCGAGAGCGCAAAATGGAGTCAACTAGCCCATTATTATATAACTCAATGACTTAAAAATGATGCCCAGTACTACATTTAATACCACGATTAAAACAATTTAATTGTACATGCCTTTTATAATATTGAAGATTTTATAGCATATAACCATTCTAACAATATTTAATACTGTTAATGATCTTACTTATCTGTAAATGGTTTTTAATTTGTTAATTATGTAGTTTGTTACTAAGTACTGTATTATTTTATAACGTAGCTTTTAAGTAATTTTATTTTTTGATCCGACGATCTGGAATTATGTTTTCAAGAAATAAAAAGCCGTAATTTCGACCACTAAATAAAATGCGGTGACGTAGCAGGAATTCTGGAGGCACAATAGTGAGATATCCTTACAAATCTACCAATAACTGAAAAATATTTATCAACTTCTTTTTAGCGAAGAGAAATATACGAGACAACTTTCGAAGCATACGAGAAATATTTTGAAGCTAGGAGCTCAAGGGCAAAAAACCCTTAAATTTTCTACGGCACCTATAACATTGAAAGACCTAGCAGCCTCAATTAACTGTTCTTTAGACAGTAGGATTCAAACCATTCTCACGAAACAGAATAAAAATCTAGAGAAGGCCAAATTAGAAGATGCAGAGCAAACCGTCGATTAAACCAGAGACACATGTGACGATATCTTGAAGGTCGAGCTTATATCGCAGCTCTAGCAACCCCGAGAACGCAATCAAAATTCAACAATTTAAAAAAACATACATATGGTACGAGCAACATCACTTTAAAGAAAAGTACTTGTGATATTTTCTAGACGTCGAGCCACCAAGCACCGCATGGTAAATGTGAATGGTATATAAATAAATATTGTTAATTTTTTTAAATATCTAGGCACGCTCCTAGCCAGAAAAATTAACGTACAGATTACACATAAAGTATATTAAAGAAAAAACACAAAGAGCTATAAACATCTTAAAAGTGGTTAGAAAAACTCATTGGGGTTCAGACACGAAAACAATGATCCTTTTCTTCAAATCATATATACGTTTTATAATAGGCTATGGTTGTACTTTATATTTTAGCTAAAAGTAATTAACCAGTCCAACACAAAAGCTGGTTTTGGCATTAAAGCACTTAAACAAAATACACAAATTGGGCATAATTGAACTCGAGAGGTCAATAAAAAAATCTATCAACGGCAAACCTCAGCAATAAATATTTGTTCAAAATGAAAGATACCCCTTTAACACGTGCTCTTGCAGACTTAATCAATATAAGAACATCACCGCATTCTATCTTCAACGACAATTATAAGAATGTTTTAATTAAACCAACAGTTTTAATCCCTAATTATTCAATTCCCAACGTTTCAAACGGAGGGATTAGTCAGGAACGGTATGCTTCATTTACTACAGTTTATACTGACTGTTCAAAATCTCTCAATGGTGTAGGATGTAGCTTTTTTGTACCCATCAGTCATATAAATTCGGAAACGTATCAATTGTCATGTTGACATTAATCAAATATTTACACAAATTTTACAAATTTTAAGCAAAATGCTTAATACATCGAATATAAAATAAAATAAATATCTACAGTTGTAGATAGAAGTAGAAGAATTTCTCCAGAATTCCAATAAATGGAAACAATCTATATGGGTTTGACTGGAAGAACATTCCGAAGAATGAAGTCCGCCTGTGATTCCTGTGATTCGAAATTTAGTGTATTTTTTTATGTGTATATTATTATTATGTTTTTTGTTAACAGGTAATCCAAAGCATCACAATAAACAATAAACAATAAACTGAAGGACGAGCCATAATAGCTGCTATTCAAACGTAAAATATTATAATCTTAACTCATTCTCTACCAGTTTTAGCTACAATACAAGCATAGACTAATAAAGAAATTAAATAATAATATCGTATTTAAAATAGTGGATAATTGAAGTAAATTAAATGAATTATTAAAGCATATTTACGTAGATCAAAGCACATGCTGGGATAACAGGCAATGAAGCAGCCGATAAATTCGCAAAAGAAGGAAGCGATTTATTGTCACTGGATCTAACATCGAAAGATGTAGCAATGCAGTTCAAACACAAAGAACATGTCAAATGGAAGGCAGAGTGGAAGAAACTGTCGGAACGGCATTATTTTGTAATACATCCTGGTTTACCAAATAAATCATATTTTCGTTTGTAACATAAACACATATGAGTCGACTACAATATCTAGAATGAAAATAAACCACGGTAAATTCCCCGCACATTTATTTAGACTAAACTTAATATACTCCTCCTTATTTTCCTGTGGGGATTATGGTGTCCTTAATAACATAATATTATGACTTGCAAAGAGATAATTTCATAAACAATTTATTCAAAATGGGAATACAATTACCACTTAATATCACACATCTCGTAGCACTAGAAAACAACAAGGTATATACGCAAATAGTTCGATTTTTGAGACACATTAAATACGCAATTTAATTTTTATTTTGATAGGTATGGATAAGCACTCATTCGATAACAACCTCATAACTCTAGTGTAAACCTATCCATGGGTCTACTTATGTTCTTGTAGAATCCGAAGGCCGTGAACATCCTCATCTTTAAATTTTCCTGTCATGTGTCCCTGTACTTCATTCATATTTCCATTCTAGTTTTAAGAAAAAATAATCTAAATAATTGATAGTGGCAGATGGCCAAGTAGCTGATGCCAATTAATATATTTAAAAAAAATAAATGATACGTACTGATTTAACTATAAATTCGACAAGGAAGCATGAAACTGCCGTCCTCTATAAGAATGGAAACAAGGAAATACAATGGCATATAGTAGCGGCAAATATGTCATGTCATCTGTACGCCACCGGTCGTCATACTTAGGTGCAGTTCCTGGTCAACACCGGAGATGACGTCTATATATTCTCTAGATACAAATGAAACAAAGCAGCAATGCGATAGTGTACAAACTGTTTGCAACGAATGGGGCGATGATTAATACTTACATCTTAGATTAACTGTAAGCCTAGATCTGAAATTACGTAGGAACTTTTAATAAGTACAAAAAGCAACTATAGGAACTGAGGAGATCATACTATAAATATTTTATACGTTTATCAACACAAACATCACCAAAAAAAGATCAACTGGGAGCAATCAAAACAAGGGGAATAAACTCACGCGATAAACATCGAAAAAATACCACCAAATCCTGCAAACGGAGAATCCATAATTAAACGGATCTATCAACTTCCCAAAGGTAAGGATTAGTGAACTACCTCCAAACCACCCTTGACCAGTTTGTATCTAACACATAGACACTACGCGGGATAAACAACAAATAGCAAAGAACTAATTTAAAATCATGTACCAAATGGAAATAAGACAGCCTTAAACAATTAATATTATTTGGTATAGAAGAAAAATGATGGAAATAGCAAGGTTTATTATATTTGGCGCCAAAAACTTGGAATGGCGACCCTGTAGAAATTTCCAAATAAACAAGGAGGACAATAGACTTATATCACACATCAACGATATCTCATAGCAATTATATGGCAGGATACAACGATATACTTGGTTAGTGCATATTACTAGATCTCAATATTCAATAATTGTACTTCATGGTGAAATCACTGCAGCTCTCCTATGAAGGAGTTTTTAAAGTTATTAAAAATAACACAAATACAGCAACAATCAATTAACATGATCAAACTCTCAGCGTCTCTCAAAGAGATAATAAAACCTAGACATCTAGGCCAGACATACACTTATACGGCAGCCAAAGTGAACGCTTCGACCCCAAATAGTTTTGGAAATGAAATTAAATGCACTGTACTTTCCAAGTGTGATATCGTCACTAAGGATGGGGTAAATAGGAATCGACCACCAGACAGAAGCCAAAAGTAAACCACACAATAATCCGTTTTTCATTAAAAACACTAGAAGTTTAAAGTCCAAAGAATAAAAATTTAAAACCAGTACATTCTGCTAAACTAAATAAGGTAACTAATATCAATACCGACTATTCAGTAACCTGGACTACTGTAGAACGTAAAAAGAAAAGTGCAAGTAGTACAATCATTCGAGAAGGCAATGATGGAGTATTAAAAGGAGTCGAACAAAAGGTTCACTTTTGCATTTACCGTACACACGCAAAAACAACAGTAAATGATATTTTAGAGCATATAATAAACTAAATATACAAGCTGGATGTGAAAAACTGAATTCCAAGCATCCGGGGTAATACTTATTGGTTAGAGTAACTTTAGATCAACGGGAAATAACACAAAATACGAAAATGTTGCCCAAGGGAGTAGGTATTAGCTGGTTTTTATTCGGACAAACAAAAACCAACAACTCCATAGATGACAACAGGAAGACACTATTATACATCATAATTCAGTGTTTGCGAAATAAATTAGAAGAAACGGAATCGTTTTAATATATTTTTGGATATTATAATAACTATGCTTGAGTGCTTGAATATTTCTTACAACTAGACATATGTTTGTGGGGACTTAAATGTTCATTTCAAAACAGATTACAGAAGAGCTGTAGAGATATATAATATTTTTCAAAGCTATGGTTTATTTGGGTTGTCAACACAAGCTACAAGACATAAAGCATGAAAAAGAGTTTTCAGTGGTTTAGTTCACACTTGAGTAATATGCGAGTACATTTTATTCTTTACTAGAAATGCTAAATAATGAACAAATTAATATTGAATTGCACAAAGAATACACAAATTTTAACAAAGAGTGTAAACTAACAATACAAAAGGCAAAAACTACCGCGTATGATGGTTTTATTAAAACATCCCAAAATTCAATGAAGGCAATGTGGAGTATAATTAACTCTTAGAATTAGACTAGTAACAAACTCACTTTCAAATGGTAAATACGATCCAATTAATTTCATGCATAATATTCACATGGGATAAATTTATTTTAGTTTTAAGGAAGTATCTTGTGCAAAACTACGTGACATTATATGTAAGGTTAAAAAAACTACTAGTAAAGACATCTATGGGCTTAATATTAGTGTAGTTTATATAATTCTGAACACACTAATGCCCAATAATATTTTTAATTAACAGGTTCATAAAAGGGGGATATTTCCGGATTAACTAAAAGTAACAAAATGCATTCCAACATTTAAAAGCGGACAGAAGTCTAATCCGAATAATTACCGCCCGATTTGTATTCTTCCTGTTCTTTTTAAAAAAAATTATAGGATTCTTAAGTAAACAAAAAAAGTGGATTTGTTGGATAAGATATTTACACCAAAATAATTTGAATTTAGAAAAAATAAGTCTATTATAGGAGCAGTTCGAGATCTCATTGATACGATTTTGGATGCATTTGACTAAGTGGAAATTATCCATAGTAAGTTTATTGACTTAAGTAAAGCTTTTGATTTAGTAAATTATGAAATATTATTATATACATTTTACTATTACAACTTCTGCCCTTTAAAAATTTAAAATTATTATCATATATTTCAAATAGAATTCAGGTAGTTTATTTTAATAACAGTATATCTAACCAACAAACAATAAATATTTGTGTACCTCAGGGTTCTACTTTAGGACTTCTGTTATTTCTCATTTATATAAATGATCTGCCGAGAAATATGCAGCACTCTAATTCAATTTTATATGCGTTGACACAACAATCGCTTCGAGGGCCTCATCCTTTGATACATAAGTGAATTTATAAAAATAGACCTTAATAGAGTATGAGCGGTTTAGTAATAATAAGCTTAAAATAAATTCACAAAAACATGATATTTACATTGAAACGGACTCCAATATCTTGTTGTTTTATAAAATTTCTGGGAATACGAGTATATTTCACGACCTTGTAATGTTCCTATTCTAATGTATTGTTTACGTGCTTTATGTTTAGATTTTAATTTTGCTTTAATGGAGTGGTTAATCCAAGGCACACTCTCAAATACTACTTTCTTTTTGTGCAATGGGACATATTTATCAAATGTGTTATAAAAGGTATTGTATAAAACTGCACATGCCATATCAATATCATCAAATTTGTACACATCCGACCAATCAGTTTCACATAACGCATTATCCAAAGCTGGAAAATTTGCTTTTCGAAAATTATATTTATATTTCTTTCGATTTGATTTTAAACGAGAGGTATTAGTTTTTAATCATAATGATGGTTGCGACCGTTACTATGTGGTAATTCATAATAGTTTTTAGCTTAGCAAAAAATTCAATAGTGGGATGGTGGCTATCTTCAGACACTAATGGTGTGTTAGATCTAACAATATTCTGAATACAATCAGGGGATTCAATAATAAAGTCCAAAATACGAGTGTGAGTATTTACGATATTGTTATATTGAGTATAATTGTTGTACTCTAAAAAAGCATTAAATGCTTCTAGTGTTTGTGATATTGGTCCATCGTTGTAATTGGGAATATTAATATTGTAATAATAACATTTCTGTGTGTAAACTGAAGTTCAATACGTTCAAATAACATCGTGTAATATTTAACTGAAGTTGAAGGCTTAATATAAACACAGATTAATATGGCATTGGTACCGTTGGCAATCAATTGTATAGCCTTTAATTCAATAGGTTCTAATCCAGAAATATTAAATGCAATTTTCTTAGATATGACATTATTGTCTACTGCAATTAGAACACCGCCCCTGCCTAAAGTTCGATCAGATCTATAAACAATATAGTTGGATCGATATAACTAGGTATTTTGAACTTCATTATGTAGCCACGTTTCAGATAAACAGTAAATATCATAATCACAGCACAATATACTATTATAAAATTCTGTTATTTTGCTGTTTAAGCCACGTATGTTCTGATAGAGGATAAAAAGAGATGACTCCTGCTGGGTAGAATTCAGTTTTTTCTATTCTCTCTGATTTTGTTAACAATTTTTGGAACGTTATCAAAATATCTTCCGTTCCTTCAGCTTCGTGCGATCAGGCACAATACGCAAATCTTCTCCAAACTTGTCATTGTCAGAACTATTATCAGTATTTATGTCTGGGAGATTATACAATATTAAATTTTTTCACGTGATTTCTTATCATGTAGTGATATATTATATAATTGTATAGTCTTTGATTCATAAGTAGTTAATAAATCCACAAAAAACTGGACCTGCATATAGAATCATACTTGTATATCCACTTAACATGACCATTCAAAAAGAAACTAATAAATAAAATAAGAAAACACCTGACCTGACTCTAATTAAATTTAGCGGTAGGCTACATTTTAACCAAAAATCAGACAGATCTACCTGCGAAAACGAAAGGATGTACAAAGCGCGAATTAAACAATTAACTCCTTTTTAGCGATGAGACCTATACAAGCATATGAGAAAAATTTTGAAGGTAGGATCTCGGCTGCCTGTTCTTTAGAGAGAAGCATTCAGACCATTCTCACGAAACAGAATAAAACAAATCTAGATAGGGCCAAATCAGAAGCCGTAGCACAAATAGCCGAGAAAATCATCTACACATATGACGATGTCTTCAAGGCCTGGCTTATTATATTACAGCTCTAGCAACCCCGAGAACACAATCATTGGTGCTGCAAGAAAATTAAAAAAAAATACCCATACATATGATTCGTGCTGATTTCACTATAAATTCGACAAAGAAGCATGAGCCTCTATTCCAGGAATGGAAACAAGGAAAGGAAATAACAGTTAGTAGCGGCGAATATGTCATGTAATCTGTACGCCACAGATCTGCATACTTAGATTCAGTTCATGGTCAACACTTACGAAACAAATTTGCAATGCGACATTGTACAAACTGTTTGCAACAATATCTTAGATTAACTCTAAGCCTAGATCTTAAATTACGTAGAAACCTTTAAGGAGCTGATCTAATATTATATTATAAACATTTATCCACATGAACATCATGAAAAAATCTATCTGGGAGCAATCAACAAAAAGAAGATTAAACACAATCAATGACATCGAAAAATACCTTAAAATCCTACAAACGGACCCTAGAATCCATAATCTATCGGATCTATCAACTTTCCAAAGACAAGATTTAATGAACTACCTCCAAATTACCCCAAAACAGCTATCTAACACATAGAAACGACGCAGGATAAATTACAGATAACAAAGAACTAATTTAAAATCATGTACCAGATGAAAATGAGAGAGCCCTAAAAATTAATATTATTTGGTATAGAAGAAAAATGCGAGATGGAAATAGCAGGGTCATAACGAACTCAGTAGTCTTGTTTATTGTATTTGGCACCAAAAAAAACTTGAAACAGGAGGGGGATTAAACAATCAACGAGATCAAAAATTACCACCAATTTCTGCAAATGGAACCCAAAATCCATCATCCATCGGATCTATCAACTTACCAAAGACTAGAAAAAGTGAACTACCATCAAACCACCCCCGTACAGCTTGTATCTAACAAGATTAATTAAATAATAAAATGTATTAAAATCCTTTAGTTCGTTGTAGAAAATTAAATAATAAATTTAAAAATACGAAAACATTTCGTGAATCTAACTAATAAAGATAAAATGTATATCTAAAATACATTTTATCATTTATTAGTTTATTCAACAGAAATAATTTCATTCAAATTAGTGTTGCTTTGATAGTTGTACTATTTGTAACACGCAAATTAATTTGTATTATTCAATGTCTGTCGAAGTATTACCTAGAGAAGTAGTTGTTTCAAATTAATTTGTTTTGTAGTCTTAGTAAGACTCTTTGTTGTAGACTCACGAAATGTTTTGTATTTTTAAATTTATTACGATTAATTAAATTCTCGTTTAACGTGTAGTGAAACATTTTTATATTAATTAGAGGTTAGTTAAACACTTGGTGTTCTCAAAATTTTTATATATTTGACCGTTTATCATTATCAAGGAGATATGTATATAGCACCACCACCAAAAACTTGGAATGGCGACCTTGTAGAGATTGCTGAATATATTGACAATTTCTCATAGCAGTTATAAGGCAGGATACAACAATATACTTGGTTAGTGCATATGACTAGATAATAATACTAATAATTAAGCGATTTATATTACTCAAATTTTACTGTATGACTTTGAAAGTATTTAAAAAATCAATAAAAATACAAATACAGTAACAATCAATCAACATAATCAACCTCTCGGCATCTCTCAAAGAGCTAATCAAACCTGCACATCTATGCCAGACAGACAAAAAGTAACTCACACAGAACCAAGCACTTACATGGTAAATGCTTCGACATTCAACAGTTTCGGAATAAAAGTTAAATGCATTGTATGTTTCCAAATGTGATTTCGTCACTAGGTAGAAGGTAAATAGGGATCGGCCAGCAGACAGAGCAACGGGTTTCCGTTAATTCTTCTCCAGTCAAAAGAAATCCAGTAAAGTCTATATTTACCAACTGCTATCACCGATGTCACATAAGCCATCAATGAGAAAGTGAATCACTTGCTATATGAACGCCACAGAAAAGACGATACTACGTTTCTGTAGCTCTAACAAGGTTTTACGGATACCCAACAGTTTCGGAAGAAAAATTAAATGCACTCACTCAAGTTGCAAAGTGGGATTTCATCACTAGGAAGGGGTGGGTATAGATCACCAGGCTAAAGCCAAGCGTGAAAGACGACAATACAACCTAATGAGTTGTGCCTTTAAAAGGGAAAGCAAACTACAACAGGATCACTATTTGATCACTTTCTAACTATGACCATTGTCTTCAAATAGTAACGTCCCTACAAACGCTGTTCTTGACATATAGGCTGAACAACCAAACATAAACAACCAGTAAATGATGTTGTAAACTTGCCAAAGCCTGTCTACACGACCTTATAAATGGAGTCGACAAAAGTATATTTAGAGTGAAAATTATTTGCGTAAAGCATTAAAATTTAGAGCCATTTCTCGCGTAGGTCATTAAAAAGAAAACCAGCAAAGTCCATAGTCATTGCTCAGCTGCTATCACCGCTATCATAACAAAAAGCAAATGACTTGCTGTACGAACGGCACATTAAGGAAGGCAATAAATTAATGTAGCCCTTAAAAGATTTTACGAAGGCCACCTATAGTCTATCAAAAACAAACTATATTAAATAGCTACACTTTCAAGAATCGATTACTTAAAATATCCGAAAATGAACGCAAGAATTTAATTTGCCATCATTTGGATGGCCGTAATGAGTTGGAAACGTTATTTTAAAGGAAATTGGTTGGCGAGCCAGTCATAATAACATGCCTCGTTTATTTTGACAAACATATTAAAAATACATTGGTTAATAGTGGTTAAACAATTATAAATTCTAATATAACATAGTGTGTGTATTGTGGGTGTCCTATTGTAAAAATCATCTAAGCAATAAGTACTCCAATAATCGCATAATATCGATTAATATTTCTATAACATATAAGTTCACCATTGCCTGTCACTATCTCGCCGCGCCTGCGCATACTATTCTTGTCCGTGGTCGATTCTCTCCAGTGTCGTTGTAAATAAGTCGCCTCAAAGGACCGCGTGGCGTGAAGAGTGGAGATGCGTCGTTTATAAATCCTTTTCTCCTTCTACCCCTTTGTGATTTTCCTCTGTTTATAATTATTATTCAGATATTTTTAGTACGCGGACAATAAATGCTTAGAGTGCTTGATTATCTAAGATTAAACATTATGTTATTAATTCATATTTGGATCGGTCATTTGTCACATTATGTCGATGATTTGCTCCATTTGCGTACGTAAAATTTACCCGAGACTGTCTGCTCTAAAATATCAAACTTGTTTTGCTTGGCATCATGCTTCTTGTACTGGATTAGATTTAGATCGTATCAATTAAAATGTCGAGGAAGCGCGTAAGTAAGAAGGCGATAGGTGGATTTGTAGTAAATGTATTCCGAATGAAGTATTACCTGTATCTGCAGAAAATAATAGTTGTCTAAACCTTACAAATAATGAGATAATTTTATCGGAGATTCAAAAGATGTTTGAAAAATTAATCGATAGTCGCTTTTCCACTTTTAATATGGCCATGCAGAAAACCCTTAATGAATTCTCTTTTAACATTGGGCACCATTACTACGAGATTGAAAAATCTTGACAGTGAAAAGCAGACATTGCAAACCTTAAAGCTAACTAAGGGGCTGCTCCTGATGTACTGTCAGTTAATATTATTAATGACATTGAGGACAGAAATATTAGGTCAAGAAATTTAATGATTTTTAATATTAAAGAATCGAATATACAAACACGCATTAAGGGCGACACAGCTGAAGTTCATAAATTGTTCAAAGACGAACCTGAACTTACTCCCCCATTAAACAATTATTAGGGTTGGTCGCAAAGTTGAGGATATAATCCGTCCGATCAAAGTTATGTTCTCTAATAATAACACTCCCAAGGAAATATTATTATCATTAGACAAATTTATATCTACTAATTCCTACATAAAAATTAAATCTGATTTAACTGCGATGTAGAGGAAGTACGTTAGTGACCTATATAATACCTTATTAGAGCGGAGAAACAACGATGAAATGGGCCTAAATCCGGTAAGAAAAAAGATATTGGTAACTACAGAGGATGATTCCTAAAACTCTTGATAAGATTATTTCTATATAACTTAGGTGATTTTCGAAGAATATAATAATTGGAGAGCATCACGGGTTTTGTTCTGGCCGCTCAACGGTAACAAATCCGTTAATTTACCAAAATTTCATATTAAATGCCTTGGATTTGCATTTGATAGAGTGATTCGTGTACTTTTAATTAATAAGTTAGAGAGCTTTGAATTTCATCCCGAGGTGGTAGAATGGATTAAATCATTATTTTGCAATCGAACACAAACAGTAAAGTTATCTACCATTACATCAAAGCATATTTGTGTACCATCCGGTGTTCCCCAGGGAACACATTGCGGTCCAATCCTTTTTTATTGTTTATAAATGACCCTAGTAAATCGTTTAGTAGTTGTTAATATCTATTTTTTGCAAATGACCTAAAGTTATTTAAAACCATTAAATGTTCCAACGATAGTTATCAAATTCAGGAGGACCCAGATAATTTAGTATATTGGTGTGATAATAACGATTTGGATCTCAATGTTAGTATATGTAAACACACGCGTTTTTCTGGAGTTAACTCCTCATTGGAGTTTGCATACATATTAGACGATTCCAACTTACAGGCTGTTGATTATATCAATGACCTGGGTGTACTTTTTGATTCCAGATTAAGGTTTGACCGTCACATTGATTTATTATCTTGTAGAGCAATGAGAACTCTTGGTTTTGTGCTTAGGAATAGTTATGGGTTTAATATTTCAACATTAAAGTTGTTGTATTGTTCCTTGGTGCGATCGCAATTAGAGTACGCTAGTATAATATGGTCTCCCTATTATGTTAAATATATTTCTTCTAGACTGGAGGGTGTACAAAATAAGTTTTTAAAATTCATTTCATTCAAACTCGGGTTTGCAGCTACGAATTTCAATGCAAATATAACTTTGCTTGATTTAAGCTTAAATTCTTTGCGGTCAAGGAGGATTGAACTTGATGTGTCTTTCTTTCATTAATTAATTTCGGGAAATATTCAGTGCTTTGTATTATTAGGTATGCTAAATTTTAACGGAAACCCTTATTTCATGAAGTGCAGAAGCAACTAGTGTTTCACATTGGAATTTTTAGGCGCAATTTTTTATTTCATAGTCCATTTAATAGAACTTTGAGGTATATAAATCGGTATAACATTAATAATAATTTTTGGTAGCGAATTCTGTAGTTTTAAGAGAAAACTTAAATATTTACTTTAGTTCAATTTATTTTTAATTTAATTTCATTTGTAGTCTTATTGTATTTTTATTTGTTTTTTTTTTCTTTTTTTCTGTAAATGCGTATACTGTTTTGTCAATATGTAATTATAATTTGTTAAAATTATCTGTAAAAAGGAGATTCCGTTTAATAAACATTATTATTAAAGCTGATATATAGGGGTTAGTAAAACTTGAGCGTGCTGAACGTGTTTTCACAAGAACTATTATTAACGGCCACAGTTCGGAAATTTGGTCAGAATAGTGATTTAACTTCAGCAACTGTGAAGAGAGCAATAAAAATTTTCAGGCAGGCTAGATAAATTGATGATGGCCATTCAGAAATAGTTGTTAGAAATGCCAGCATTGAAGCAGTGCCAATAAAAGTTTTAACATCAATTCGTCATCCTGGACAAGAATTGTAAATTTCAAGAAACTCTCTATACTTATTAAAGATTGAAATTTGTATGCATACGAAGTTCTACTAACTTAAGAACTACAGAATTTATTTTATGCAATTTGCAAATTGTAAATCATCAAAATTGTCTCATTTGGGATCCATAGAACTAAAATATCATTGTCGAAACACAAATGCATCCTCAATATGCTACTCTTTGGTGCGGAGGCGGGAGGCATCATTGGACCATAATTTTTAACTTGTAAGATCAAAATTAAAAAAATTTTTTTTACTATATTTGCCTATTGTTAATAAACTATATGATCTATTTTGTATCTCATCAGCGAAGAGCAATTAAAGGTAAGGAAATTTAAGTCTCTATGAATATATAAGGCTATATACTAGATAGTTTAGTGTAACACTTTAAATAATAGATATCAACTTAATGATAGTTTCTATACGTATAAACCTTAAAACTCCTGTCTTAAACTGTGATATGCTCATGAGATTATTGAAACCGGTAAATAGAGTAAAAACAATTAAATATTTATTGAATATATTTCTCATGTATCTCTTGGTAAAATATTATAAAATAATAGAAAAAGAACTGACAAACACTTGGTTTGTTTCACTAATTAAATGTTTTCAAATTGTATATAACAAATTGGTTTCATTATTATTCGAATAATACAAACAATTATTTGTTAATAAAATTAGAGATAAAACATATTTTTTGCAGAAAATACTATTTAATATTTCAATTCATTTTATTTATGAATCATTAAAATAATTCAATTAAAAATAAATCGTATTTAAATTAATACCAGTATACAATACATTGGTGATTATTTCGTTAATGCAAATGTAATTTTAAAATTTCCGTTTACAGTGGAATGAGGAGAATTTATTGTCGTAATTACAAAAGGGTTACAATTTGTAGGAAACTAAAACCGTGCGAATATCACTGCCTAAAATCCCAGAGGTCATTCCTGGCCTCAATTATTTTCGGTCTGCGTACACACTAACCATCTATTTCCGGTTACCCTTTGCCTATTACTTTCCCCCATTATTTACTCACAAAATGTATCAAATTTTAAAGTTTAGTTAATTTCTCACCCTACAATAGCATAAACGTGAAGTATATTAAAATATTAACATTTTGTGTTGTTTTATAATTGCATAATATTTAAAATATATAACTATTTACTTAAAAAATGTTTTTTTCTGAAAACTATTTTATACCTGTAGCTTTATAATCTATAGTAGCAATAAATAAGTTAGTATTATTGTTATTAATTGATAGTAATTAATATTATAAACTAAGATATATTACATTAATAAACATAAAATATTATTGCTTAAACACAGTGACATCTTATTAAAAATCTTAAAACTACTACACACAAGACTCATTATGAAACTACGCGCAACTGTATTCGATTGCGTCGATTGAACTTCTCGAGATGAAGCCGGAAACACATTGTTCCGGCATTTCAAGTTCGAGAAAGTGAAACTACGCATCGAATAAGTTGGAGTACGCGTCTTTATAAGTTTAAAAAAAGCATTTTTATAAAGATTGTGGTGTTCAAACAAAAATAAAAATGTGGCAAAAAATTATGTTTACGATTTATAAAGCTTTACCGTGGTTTGACACTAGGTAGACCGCTTTGAGGTCAAATCCAACGCCACGACATGTAGGTAATTTCAGGTAAAAAAACGTATCGGTTTGAGAGGTTGTTTGTTAAAGAAATCTTTGATTTGCATATAGGGTTCTTTGATGTGTGTTTTTTATTTAGAGGCAAAACTGAGTTCAAGTCACACACTTCTGAATATTTGTATTACACCCACGCATCGTAATCCACGTAATTTAAAAATGCCGCATGAAATATATATTTTTTTTATTGTTTTAGGTTATTTTAAATATACCATAATTTAAAGGTGATATATAAATTATTAATATATTACTGATTTTTTATATTGTTAATGTAAGAAGCTTCTACTTCGTTATACATGTGTGAGTAATTAATAGAACACTTTAACTTTGTTTTTATAACACTATATTTTTATTATTGTGTTGAGTTGTTGGAATTGCCGAAACTAGTCAACATAATAAATTATGTAGTATTATAGAAACAAAGTTAAAGTGTTTTATTAATTACTGATTTTTTTTAAGCTACACTTAACGACTATAAGTGGTCTAAACATTAGTGGAAATCTTGTAATTGATTAATTTTATTTTAAGTTTACTACATTTTTAATATTAAATTATATTCTGTAGAAGAACAAAACATTATTTTATTTTTCTATGTTATTAATGGCCTAACATTATTTGTGAACTATATTATTTGTTATATAAAGCATATCCAAATGAAAGAAATGTAATACATTCCATATTTTTAAATTAAGGAATTTATTTCTGAACACCTTAAAATCATTATTAATATTAAAAAGTTTTAATTATTAAAGTATTTAAAACATTATTTTACGTCTTAAATGTCCTGGTTACAAAATTCACCTACATATCTGGACATAAAACTTACGGAACTTGTACGTAAAAAAGCAATGTATTCTTATAAAATTTCCTATTAGTTCTATTAAAACAAGACCTTTATTGGCATACAAATATTCATATAAATATAATACTATACACTTTCTTGCTTTTACTCTCTTCTAACTTCTTTTTCCCACTTCAATCTCATCAGAATATCTACCCCGGCCCCATCCTCTCTCATCCATTCATTCACTTTTTTGTTGCTTCCCACCCATTCCTCACACACTCCCTCAAACTCATCTGCTAAATTTCTCCACGTATCCTTTCCACTCCCACATAGCACACATCCAATATACTTTTCTCCCATTCAGCCCTTCCTTCCTCTCTCGCCTGACCCACATCTTTCTCTCGCCAAGATGACCTTTTCCTCCCTACTGAGTTCGCTGTCATCATCAACGATATTCTCCTGTAATTGTTGATGTTGGTGCTATCTCCCCCTTTGTGCACCGGGCACTTTACTGCCACTCTCCAAGCTGCCGGTATGTTGTCTTCCCCTCTCCAAATTCCATTTAGACCTAAACCTTTTCTTCCCCTGTTCTCCTGTCACCTCCCACATTTCAGCCTTCAGTCCGTCCAGTCTAGTTGCTTTTCCTCGTTTGACCCCCTCAAACGCTCTTTGCACCTCTCGTCCGTGAAGTCCTCCTTGTCTCCCCTTATCATTCCGTCGTCTATCCTACATGGAACTCTTAAATTTCTTTGTCCATTTCTCTAATGGTATTCCTATCTGCCCCTTTATTTCCCCTCTTTTAAGAATATTCCACATTTCTGCTTCATTTCTACACTTTTTTAATTATTCACTCTTTTCTTCCAAAACCTGTATTTTCTTCGTTTCACATACACTACGATATTTTGCTCTAGCTGCTGCCTCCTGCTTCTCCACCCGCCGCCCCGTATGCATTCTCTCATTGCCTTCCTCACTTCTCTTTTTGCATGTCGACATTTTTCATCAAACCACGTACACGCTTTTTTCTTTTCCCCTTTCCTTTACTACCGCATTCCACTATAATATCCTCTAACTCCTCCATTGATCCAACATTATTCCACTGAACCACCTTTAGCCTTTCCCTCATAGGTCGAATGGCCTTTACTCCACTATCTAGTTTCTCACCTTCCTGTTCTTGCTCCATTTCTTTATCTCTGCCTATGTGTATCATTACTTTTAATGGTAGATGGTCCGATCTCATACTTTCTTCCACTTCCATTTTTCTCCCCCCCCTTGATGACTATGTAATCAATTACTGACGATCCCTGTGGACCAATGTAGGTTTTCTTCCCTTCCCAATCCCCTACTGTATATCCATTTAATAATTCCCATCCCTCTTCCATCACCCACTCGTTCACTCTCCTGTCCTCGCAGTTTATATGTTTATCCTGAGATCTTCTTTCCACCACTGTACCATCATCGTTAATATCTCCCCCCAATCCCCAAGTCTTGCATTAAAATATTTCGTCCATTTCTGGATTCTTGCATTCTAATGTTCTAATTTTAGATATTTGTGTTTTATTGTTACGGCCAGTTAAAAATTAAATGTAATAGCAAATTAAAAAGGGTCACATTCGTTCAAAATATCTTCTGCAAAAAGTATTATAATCGTTGCAAAAATACAAACCTAGAATAAATTAGTGGATATTGCTAACAGATAGATGTATCTATGTTCCAGTTGATACCATTTAGTTAGTTTAGGTGTAAGTAGGAATAGGGATATAATTTGATGTAACTGTAAATTAGAGAAGTGCCTTTTTTATGCGAACATGATAATTTAGAAATTATCAGAAGGAAATAAAAAATGCTTAATTTGGCAATTATTATCGAGTGGAATATGAAAAGGTACACGCAGAGAACGAGTAGTGGCGATGGAATGTATTAAAAGGTCAGTTGATACAAGTACCGGCGGAACCAAAAAAGATAAATAACAAAAGAAGTAAGTGAAAAGAAGGGAGTTTGGGGAATAGTGGGGTAATTGTACTTCTCTGAAACATTTCTGGTGTGAAAATGAAACTGGATAATGTGGGGGAAAATAATAATTAAATAGTTGGGTTAAAGACAAGGATATGTTGGGAATAGTTGAAACGTGGGTAGAAGCATCGGATTGAGGGAAAATTAAAGACTAAAAGGCTTTAGGTGGAAGAATTCTGTAGTGACAAAAGTAAGCATTATCGACAGAGCAAAGATAGGGATAATTACAAGGGTAAGAGAGAATTTGGAGGAAATAGAAGGAATTAGCAACGTGAAGTAAGAAGGTATAATGTGGAGAACATTTAATAAAGGGGGACGAAAGTAAAGAACAGGGACGGTATAGTTACAGAAAAGAGAGAAAGAAATCATGGACGTTATTAGTAAAGAGCTTTAAGGCATCGAAGGCACTAGTTCAAGACGGTGTAGTCGATCGGACAAGTCGGGGGGTAAGACGGGAGGTAGGAGCAAAAGGTGTTATATATATTTATGAATTAGTGTATTGTATTAAAAAGTAAATTATTTATTCGGATAAATAACTATAATTTCAGAATTATACAAAAAAGCAATGAAAGCAGATTGTCTGATATAAGGTACAGTAAGAAGAGAGTAAGGAGATTCTGGAAATTTGTACGGTGCTTAGAAACAAAAGGTAATGCAAAATTTTAGAAAAAAAACTTTTACAGGCATAAACATCGAATTATTTAGAGATATGATATATTTTGAAAATGATTTAATATAGACTTTAATAGTTTTACTTACTAAGGATAAATAAACAATATCCGATTTAGAATTTATAACAGTGCCTAATCCGCTAGCTAAAAACCTTTTTTTAAATTGGCAATTGATCATTTAGCTTCTATACAAATTCTAAGGGCCTTTAGTTAAAAATACTATACATTGCCTTCATTTTCGTGAAGCGCAATGTTCGTAAAATTAATTGTATTAGAGGGCATTATTATCAGCATTAAAATACTAGGTGTATCAATATTGTAAACCAAGGAAGATATAAATTGATTTTTCTTTTTAGTATAAATGATACAAATGATTTTTATTAACTATTTACTAATTAAAAAATATTATTTAAATTCTGCTAAAATATATATTCAACATAATAAAATATTTAACAACACAAAATATACTACTTTAGCCAAGTAGATGTCCAACTAGCAAAAGCCAAAGTTAAGGGGCTTCAATAAATAGCGTTTTAAAGTCATCGAGGTGATCCCTTAAAGTAACAAGCTTTACAAACACACAAATACATAATTTATTGGGTTGTTAGCTACCAATACCACAAAAAATAATGAATGAGAAAAAAGCAACACGTGGCAGCAACGCGTAGCGAGCGGCGTAATTGTCTTCAGACGGAAATTATTGTTTGAATAGTTTATGAAATGCACACTACCTTTTTTCTGTTTTTTTGGGCGTTCATGAACTCACCTTGGAGAAGAGCGGCGGTAGCGGTATTCACGAGCGGCGACCTCTGACCTCATGGGAGGACGATTCACAAAGTCACGATGCGAAGGGGCGAAAACCATGACGAGGTGAAAGAATGCACAATTCACAAGGTGACGTCACGAAAGGGCGAAAAAAAGGATAATCACTTAGGAAGCCGCTGTGGAAACTAGCACGCGCACGTATTAAGTGCACACAATAACCAAAAAAAGTCTGCTTTTTTCATGGTGCTCGAAATATTCGCTCGCGCTCTACGCTCGAATCCGGTGGCGGTAGTGATGAACTATTTCGTCTTGACCAAGAATTCGTCGCCTTAACCAAAACAAGGGTTCCTCGGCGTTTCCAGAAATCGTTTCAAATACGCCGAACAGGTTGCCATCGAATGAAACGGTTACAAGGAAGGTACAGAATATCCAATACAGGCGAAGCGTTTAGCGGGCGTTGGTTGAGAGAGAGGACAAGTGGACGAGAGCTGACGACTGCTTTAATTTGTGCGAGTACAGTGGCGAATTTCTTATAGGTGAGCAATTACATGCCGATCATACGTCGAAGAAGGTGCTTAGTGGATTTCACAGCTTTCCAGAGAGATGTAGCAGAGGGTGCTATGAAACGCCATTCAGTTTCAACCAAGGCTGCGCTGGTAGTGATGGCAGCTTGATGCAAAGCAAGAAACAACGATAGGGCACTGAATTCCCGGGGAGCTCTCAAGAAGCTCGTACTATTGTCCTTAGAAAACGTTCGCCTGGCAAAGGGACCCTCTACCTGATCCGGCCGAAGGGTACAGCGCGTGCCAGGCTAGGAGCGCTGACATTTTTATTACCCATCGGCAATTATTATTTAACACAACCACAACCGCACACAATAGAATGGGGTAATAGAATAATTAAGAAATGGGCGAGTTCTCGAAGGCGAGAGAAAGAAGGCAGCTTTGGTGGTGAAGCAAACGAATGCACAGGTGTTCGCTTTGGTAACAAGGACACTCGAACAATAGTTTTAAACTAACGGATTCATCTAACTGGCCAAGAGGCTTCGAAATCAGCACATATATTTTTAGGAAGACTCCCACTAACCCTAATACTACATAATTCACGGATTACAAGGAACGCCTACCAACATCAGTTCGGGAAACCATTAAGTCTCCAGGAAATGTCTCAAGATGCTTTTTATAAACACACAGTATGTGCGCAATAAATGCAATGAACTCAATACTATCATTGAAAGTCAACAATATAATATAGTGTGCATCTCAGAACACTGGCTTAAAGAAAGTGAATATTATTGTATTAACAGAATATCAACTGCATCTTATTTCAGTAGGAAGAATTCGGCATACGAAAGCACTCTAATATTAACAACTAAATACTCAATTTTAAGTGTTAACCTTAAATAAATTATCAATAGAATCGCATTGTGAATTGTCGGCTATATCCCTGGTTGGCTTAATTCAAATTTTTATTCTTGTTTAGAATCTACCTACGGATGATTTTAATATGTTCTTAAATGTTATGTTTTATGTCTTAGAATCTATAGATCTATTTAGGTATCATGTTCTGAGTGATAGAGATTTTAATATACATTTTAACCATCTTAACCGAAGAGTAACAGATATTTGTGATATGTTTCAATCCTACGCCCTATCGTAATCAGTTGGTTTTCCTACTAAAGGCACAAACATACTGGATAATATATTTATAAATCATAAGCCATCAGGATTTGAAATATTTCCAATTTCTATGTCATCAGACCACAAAGGCATCCATATTCAGTTTGAACTGGAGATTATCCGTGATTCCAAAAATGTACGACCAAATAACTGAATCAAGAAAATTTAATAATAAGAATAATATTTTATTTCCCAACAAAATATATATTTTAATTACAGGGAAATATTTTTCAAAGCTATATACTTATACACTATATACATGCACAAGAAAACTAATACACCTATATCTAAACAATAGCAATGTTTTACTACGTATATGTATAATAAATAATCAGTGCTAATCTATACCCACCCAAACGCATTTTTCTAACATAATATTCATATAAGTTCAGTAACTATACGTAAAAATTCTCTAATATTAGAATTGAATATATCTACTGAATACTGTACACTAGTATGTAACCTAAACATTTTATTAAAAGGAAAATTAAAATAAATATTACCAAGCATTTGCATGGATGTTTTTATAATATAGGTTATATTACAATAGTTTTGTATCAAATATTACGCCAAGGTCTTTAAATGTGTTTACTCGTTCTATAGGAATATCTTTTAACTTATATTGTGTTAAAATGAAATTGGATGTTCTATAGTATGACATACACTTGCATTTATTTATATTAATATTTAAAGAATTCTGTCTGCTCCACTCGTAAATTCGAGATAAGTCTTCTTCCAATAATTCAGTATCTGTAGTAGAAGATACTGATCTATATATTTTTACATCATCTGCGTAAAGTAGTATTTTTGAAGAAATATTATTCACTATATCATTAATAAATAAAACAAAAAGCAACGGACCAAGATTTGATCCCTGTGGTATCCCGCTTACTGAGCTATAGCTTTCCGAACGATATTCCCTGTGCTCAACATATTGTGTTCTGTAAATAAGAATTAAAAAAACTAACTAATTTTAAGCTGAATCCCCAATTATCCAACTTAGATAAAAGTTTTTTTATGATCCAAATAATCAAAGGCCTTTGTAAAATCTATATACAAAACATCGATTTGTTTCCTATTATCTAAATTATGTGCTATAAATTCATTGATGTTTAGTAAATTTGTAGTTGTTGACCTTCTCCTAACAAATTCATGTTGCTTTGTGTTGATATATGGATCAACGTAGTTATATATCCTATTGCCAATTATTGTTTCAAAAATTATAGCAAAGTTATTAATGATAGATATAGCCTATAGTTTCTTAGATTCTGCTTATCGCTGGGTTTATATATTGGCGTTACTCTTGACAATTTCCACAGGTCTGGAAAGCAAGCTTTGCTAATTGATAAGTTAAATAGATGGCGTAGTGGTATCAATAATGCGTGTACGCAGTCTCGAACAACAATGCCGGGGATCAAATCTGGACCGGCAGTAAAATTACTTTTATTTTTTTAGCAGCATACAATGTTTCTTCAACATTTATTTCGTCAAAAACTAAACTGGAATTATGATATTTTATACTCCTTTAAAATATCATTAAGTTTTCTATAGAATAAACCACAAGAGAGGTTGATATCTTCAAAACTAATGACATCAGGCCAATTACATTTATAGATTCTGTCATACATTTCAATAAAATTAGCTTTTCTAAAGTTTAATTTTTAAACAGCGGAGTTATGCTTAATAATTTTCTGTGATTCTACTAGAAAAAAAACAGGATGATAATTATCAATCATTACAATGGGAATAGTATCTTCGAAACAACTTTTTGTCATTAGAAGTTAAAATAAGATCGAGAATTTTATTATTACAGTTTTTAGTTTTATTATGTTGTATTGAATTGTTTAAAGATAAAAAATTGTTTAGTTCAGTTAGGTTTCTGTCACAGTTACACGATACATTAACGAAGTTCGGTAAATTAAAATCACCACTGATACAAACATGTGTACTCCGAGAGACGATCGAATCAAGTACATTGAAAAGCTTCATATACGTCTCTAACGATTCTGCAGGAGGAATATAAATACAAATAAAACAAATTACTCTGTTTTTAAGGCTGACATTAACAGCAGTTATATGACAATTAAAGTCTAAAGACAATTCAATAACATTACATTTATATTTGTTTCTAACCGCTATTAGAACTTCTCCTCCTCTTTGGTTTACTCTGTCGCATCTAAATACGCGAAAATCATTGGTAAATAGTTCACTATTTTCTACACCGTTGCGCAACCATGTTTCACTCAACACAAAAAACATCATAATCACTTATCGACACATTCAATTGTTTTAGTTAATAAACCTCGCACATTTTGATAGTATACTGAAAAATTTTTAGTCGTATGATCTTGTTGGGTATTCCTTAGTTTTTCGATAGTATATATATATATATATATGATATATATGATATATTTGAGCTTGATATTACTTTTTCCAGCATCCTGTCTGTTATTAAATTCTTTTTTAACGTCCCTTTTCTGTTACAAGTGGTGTTCTTGGAGTTTTTAATGTGCTAACTATCTTGATAATGTTCTCTATATATCCAGGACATCGATTGATTCTGGCACGTTATATATGTATATATATTATAAATACTAACATTAGATGATCTCTTTTGAGACTCTCTTTCATCACTGATTGATGAAACATTAGATAACGAGCCATTGTGTGAATTATTTGATTTTAATATATATACATCATGTTTTAGCGAACGATTTTCTCTCTCTAGTGTAACAATTTTGTCATTTAGTGTATCTATTTTTTTTTAAACATCAACAAAATATTATTGCATTTCCTTTAGAAATTCATGGAATTGTAAATCAATAATTGCCTTTAATTGTATTAAAGGATCTGAAGATGCATTTTTACTATCATCGTTTTGAGAATTTGAGTTCCCTGCTTCGATCCTACACGTATTACTGCAATACCACTTTGTGCCGTCGGGTTCTTTATCTGTATTGTGGTAGTATATTATTTCAGAATTACTTATTTTAATAAATTTGCCATGAAAGTATTTGTTACACGTACCGTGATATTTTAATGCAAATTCAAAGGATTTGCATTGCATACAGTTATTATAAATACCACAGTGATTAACTATTGTTGTTGATTTATTTATTAATTTATTATAAGGCAGGGAAATATAATAGGTGAGGTAAACTAAACGTAAAACAATTCTTCATACTAACGCGGTCCATCACAGTGACTTGGATGTAAACACAAACAGCTGTTTGGATTGATAGACCACGGAATTTCACAGAAGGAAACAGAGGACAATATAGTATCTAGATATGAGAATCAGCACGAATAAATTCTTACCTATCCACATACAAATTTGAGGCAAAAGAATTAGCCAAAGTAAAGACCAATGATAATTTTAATAAGAAATCCAATAATAAAGTTAAATCTATGTGACAAATTATTTACTCTAGTCAGAAAACAAAACACAATAACTGTGATAGTTCATGTAATATTAATGACGAACATTTTAATCATGAGTTTACATCACATATAAAAACGTGATTATGTCTATCCAAGATCCTAGACTCAATTCTTTAGATTTTGTTTCGAATTATTAAGAAGTGATTCATTCTAAAATCCAGTAAAAGCAGAGACGTTTATGGACTGACTTCAGATATGCTAAAATGCTGTAAGGAACGAAACTTGTTACCACTAACATATATTATAAATTAATGCGGTGTTTCCCAACGTGGGGCTCACGCCCCACAGGGGGGAAAATTGTTTGTTAAGGGGAACAATTTGAAAATGGACTCGACACGAGTTAAACCCTTTTTCTTCGAGTCATTTAAATGCAATGCTAGATTTTTCTTTTTACTGCTCGTACTTCAACTCATAATCGTATGCTAGTTATCAAATTATTTTTTTCATCTATAAATCTGGAAAAAATCATATTATCAATATCAGCATTTATTGTTAGCAGAAGAATAGACGAAATGAGTGAAGATTTTAAAAAACAATTTGTTGAAAAGCTGAAAACAGAAAATTCTCAGTGCAAATGGATGAATGAACGTTGAGAGATAATATTGATAACTTACGTAAGATATATTTAAAAAGGGCATTTTGCTGAAAAAATGTTGATCTCTAAAAGATTAGAAAGCATCACAACCTCCAAAGATATATATATATATATATAAAAAAAAAAAAAAAAACGTCGTATTGTACTTAATGTGATTTAAGTCATGTGACGGCAGCTAATAGTTATATCATTCAATGCCTGGCGGTGCATTAGTACGAGGAGTAGTTGTTTTAACTATTAGCTGTTATGTCTTGCATATGTTTTGTGAGATAACGGTGCAGTAATGCTCAGGAAAATAATTATTTTTCACTCAAAATTTTCATTTCTAACCATCTGCATCGGTAAATTAATTTTATTTAATTTATACATTTAAATGCCGAGAGCAGGCCTTTTTATTTGTGCTGATATCGTTTTTTAGACGCGTCACGGGATTCTAATTCGAACGGAAATGTTTCGATTTTATTAAATCGATTCATTCTCGTGCGGGCCTTCCACTTGGAAGGACCCACGCCATAAGGGCATAGCTCTGCTGACGAGCTGTGATACAGCGAAACACGTGTCCAGGGATTGCCCTTCTTAATAATTTCGTGATGTGCCTAAAGAAACGATAACAACACAAAAAAACGTCGTATTGTACTTAATGTGAATTAAGTCATGTGACGGCAGCTAATAGTTATATCATTCAATGCCTGGCGGTGCATTAGTACGAGGAGTAGTTGTTTTAACTATTAGCTGTTATGTCTTGCATATGTTTTGTGAGATAACGGTGCAGTAATGCTCAGGAAAATAATTATTTTTCACTCAAAATTTTCATATATATATATATATATATATATATACAGGGTTATTCACGCTATATGGCTCGGAATATTGTGGCCAAAATACGTGACTTTCAAAATGTTTCACTTTGGGGATATATGGGGGTCTATTAGGGCTACTTTTTAAAATTACTTTCATAATATACAGGGTGTCCCAAAAAC